>CM062818.1:1191014658-1191614658 GCA_031772625.1 Pinus tabuliformis
TAACTTGACCCACAAAGCCTTTGCCATAGCTTACCCTCATACATTCAGCAATACTGAATCTTAGACACACAATCGTATTGTGCTCTTTGCCTTCCGATCCAACTTCTTCCATTCTTCATCGGTCACTCCCGATGTTTTAGTACCCGGATCTACCGCGATCCACTGATCTTTATCCACCAACAGATCCTCCATATTGAGTTTCCAGAACTCAAAATTCTGACCATTGAACTTCTCATTCTCTATCTTTCCATTGCTCGCCATCTTCTTTCACCACCAGAATTGATCCCGCAAATCTCCCACTGAACAGGGTCTACCACAGGCCCGAGCGAAACCCCTCAGCAACAAAGGCGTCCCCTTGAAGCCAAAACAGCTCTGATACCAAATGTAGGTTTTAACCCTGTACAGAAACTACCTACATACGAATTCTTAAACAAAGAAAATAAACAATGCGAGAGCATAACCCATAAAACACATAATGCACAGAGATTTTTCCCTGGATCCCAAAACCGGGACTACCAGCTTGATTTTCAGTCATAATTATTTCCTTTCAATGTTACAATACATATTTATACATATCGAAGCATCCAATACCATGGACCGAAAACCATAGCGTCCAATACCATGGACCGAAAACCATCGCGTCCAAAAAACATGTGCGAAAATCATGCACAAAACCATAGGTGGGTCCGCCCAACCTAACATATGGTCCAAAACCAAAATTTTCCAGGGCGCTGCCCCGGACCCCATAAAGTGGGGTTACGGGTGCCCTTCAAACCCCCTATTAACTACGTGGAAAGAATATAACACAACTCAACACCCCACCATTTTTTCTTTCAATTTTTCAGTTTCCTTATTTGTAGCACAAGTTACTATTTTTGGTAGTTTTTGAGGTCATGAACTTCCAGAGCCGTTTTGAGGCCCTAAATGATGTTTTTTGGGAAAACTGGGACCAAAATGGATCATAGACCGATTTTGGTCATTCAAAAGTTGTATTCATCGGATATATCTTTCTAATGAGGTATTGTGCACACTAAATGGAGATCGTATGCCAAAGTTACGACCCCAAGAAGTTGATGTACCAATTTACCCAAACGGGGCTCATAGTTTGGCGCTTCATCTCCTAGGGTTAGGTTTTTGGGTGTCCAGGGTTTTCCATTATATCTCAATAATAAATAGGCCTTTGAGCCTTATAGTAACAAAGTACATAGGCATGTAGCTGCCACATCGCTTCTTAGAGATAAGCTACCATCGCCCTAGCTAGTCTTATTTCCATTCTTTTTGTAAGCATATTTCAGTATTTGATATTAATAAAATGAAGTGTTATTTCTACTGCATCTTTGTATTATGGTTATCTATGCAATTTGTTGCGTTCTTGTTTAAATCCGAATCAAGATAAGTGGCTAAGACTAGAAAGGATACATGTATATGGAGATGAAAAAGGCATCATTGATTGGTAAAAGATTATACAAACTTCTATCCTCCTATATTAACCAATTGGATGAAGAGAATTAGAATTCTGGTAAGTACCTTGCAGGACATTCAATTTAATCATATCTACAAGGAACATAATTGTACTATTGATCTATTATCCAAGCGTGGCATATCAAACGAATCTGGTAAGTTCTTTTTCAAAACATTTGAACAGGGATTTATGGCTAATGTTGGCAACATTGACTATTCGTAGGAGACAATCTATGCATCATGATAGAAGATTTTGATTTTGTATATAGAATCAAAATGTAAGGTTTTTTAATGTAAGGTGAACTAAAAAGTGAACTACAAGTTGAGATAATCTCTGTTAAGTGAATTGTAATGTGACAAGAAGTATCAAAAGAAGGAAAGATCTGGGATAATATAGATAGAAATGAACATACAGAGGCATAATTGAAATCAAAGAATATGTACTATATTTTATTATTAATAGAAAGGAGAAGTGTTTTTTTCTCTTAAAAAAAGGTATACTTAAAAACAATTTTTCATGATAGAAGCTCAGAACAAACAACATACATATTAGATTTGAAATATAATGCTTACTTGCATATATTTCATAGTCAATTTTTAAAGACAGGTAAATGGGTTGCAAGCACCAACTTGTGTGCCTAGAATATCTTCCCATCAACTTCATAACTGACATTAACATGCTCATCACTCTCCAATATTGATCCAAAACATTGACCTAGATCTGAGCTTGGTACCAACTTCATGCCTTACCTTTGCCTTACACATTCATACAAATAGGAATTCATACTCATACAACGAGCCTATCTCTTGCCTTACCTGTTCTTCCATAAAAAACTCTTTCTCAATTGAAGTTGTTGAAATGAAGCAACACCAAAGGCATCGTCAGACAATGGATCCTATGTAGACAAACCTTGGTTTCCTTAGACGTGCCTGCGAGATGTCTACTA
Source organism: Pinus tabuliformis (assembly GCA_031772625.1). Lineage (NCBI taxonomy): Eukaryota > Viridiplantae > Streptophyta > Pinopsida > Pinales > Pinaceae > Pinus > Pinus tabuliformis. The sequence goes on from CM062818.1 coordinate 1,191,017,067, forward strand.
CATTTATTAAGAAGTCCACAGGAATCGAGCCTAGGGGAGTTGCTAAGGATTTTTCCTCTGCCTTGATGCCTGACGGTTCACATGAAGGAAACATGGTGTTTTCATCCTTGATTTTGCATGAAGAAAACTATAGAAGCACATGCTGAAAGTACCTCTTAGAATGCCAAGGGAAGGAAAAGACACAAGTGGCAACATTGCAGTGTAAGTGTTATCGTGTCCTACTTCCTTTTCTCGATGGAAAATGTGTCAATCATTGTCATCTTATGGGAAATTTAAGAAATTGTGTTGACTTTTATGAACTGTGCATGGAATATTTTATTAAATCTCTAGAGGTTGAGCCATTTAAAAAACTTCAAATGTTTCTCACCCTATTGTTTTCAAATCATTTGTTCCAACATCCGCACCACACTTGGTTGTTGGTTTCTCACCAACTCCCTATTCCATTGCTCTTGAAGTGTTATCAAAGAAAGAATATGATGGCGACAAGTGTATCCTATTTCCCCGTGTTCCTTCAACTTTTCTATCATTTCAATTCTTTGTTAACTTGTGTATAGTATATTCTTGGTTAACTTGTGTATAATATTTTATGTCAATCATCAGTTTCGCTAATAACATGGAATGTACCTGTATTTTTATTATATATGTGTGTATTCTCTATATTTGCATCCTTCCTCATGTGATGTTTACATATTTGAATCTGGCATCATTACTGTAGAAATCAAGACAAGGAAAAGCACTAGAGTGGCATTGAATATTTATGCTTATGCTTAAATGTATCATTTAAATCTACATGTTCTCTCTTCTCACATATTTGATATGAGATATTACAAGTCTTTAATGCCCAGGAGCACATGGCTCTTAAAGAGGTTGTCTACATGGCTTCTGGCCCACACATTTGGTTTGGAACACGAGGGAACTTCAAGATAGCCATTGTAGTTATTGAATTCGAGGTAGTAAGTAATCAGGTGAGCCATACACTATTATCTGTGTCTCTAGGTTTGGCATGCATTTTTTATTTGTGATAATGGAAACACCTTTGTATCATATCAGAGTGCCCAAGATTTTGTTGTATGTTTCTTTCTAATGGGACATGTAAATCATTCCATCACCCATGTTTTAGGGTGTTTTAAGGGACCTGCTAACATTGTGTGGCCAGGTCATGATACAATGTCAAGCTCTGTTTTTATAGTGCGTCGAGAGATTCGACTTGAAACATATGGTGTGATATAAGAGGAATTGGGAGATGCGCTTAAAAGAAATGACGATGTGTGTGTTATTTGCCTAAGTGGTTTTGTAAAGGATGAGAAGGTCATGCTACTCACTAATTGTTGTCATGTTTACCATGAACTTTGTTTGAGGAAACGAATTGATGTCCAACAAAAGAGATGCCCTCTTTGTAGATCCCCCTTAACTACAAATTGAAAGATTGAAAGAGAAGAAAAATAGTCATCTATTTACAGAACAATGATGAAGCAGATATGTTGACCGCCCATGTCGACGTGTTGTATTTGTATGGAATAAAAGTAGTTATGTAATAGTTTTTGTTATATCAATGCAGACCAAGGATTTACTATAGTCTGTTGGGATATGTAGTTTAGTACTAAATTGCGTAGCAAACTTCCTCAGTATCACACTTCCAGATCAACACTTTGATGATAAGTGAAAAAAAAAAAACATATTGAATGAACTTAATAAGTCGATATGATTTGATTTTGGTTGCTGCAAAATTTTTCAAGAAATACACCAAACTTTCAACTCACTACTTGCCAAAAACATATATGAATACTATAGAACTGTGTCTCTTGATGAATATATGGAAATGTTTTTTCCTATTATAAGAATATTGCTTCATTTTATATATTTATTTTAATTTACTTTGATTTTAATCTTGATTTATTTTATCGGATATGTACCTGTGTTCTTACTATAACTTGTGAATGTCAGCAAGGCAAGTTTAACTGAACAGATCACATTTGTTAATATGATGTGTCTGATATATAGAGTGAGGCCCTCAATTTATAACAAACTGGAAAGAGTCTCAATTTATAACAAACTGGAAAGAGTCAACCATTTAAAAAGTTGTCTGGTAGGGATACCAATTGAGCATTTAATAATTTACATAAGTGAATTTAAATACTGAGGATGTACAATGACATGTTGCAATGTTGCATGCTTCATCCATTTTGTAGTTGGCATCATGCACATATTATACAGTTGTGTTTGTGTGCAAAGGTCTTATCATTAGTTTTCAAGGGTCATATATTAACACATGTACTTTTAACTTGCAAAATCCAGTGTTGATTTTGGTCATAGATGCAACCTGTCATTATTATTCAATGCATACTTGTTGGTATAGGATAAATTGAAAAATCCAGTGTTGCTTTTGGTCATAGATGCAACCTGTCATTATTATTCAATGCATACTTGCTGGTATAGGATCAGTTGCAAAACATAGAAGATCCCCTACAATATTTTTTCAAGGTGTAATTTTGACCTAGAACAAGTAATACATATATAATACAAACAACCAACTCCTTCCCCTTATCTTCACAAAGCTTTTATACATCCATCACTAGATAAAGTTGGTTGTGTGAAATACAGTGAAAAAATAAGATAAATATTGTTGTGTTGATCTTGCATCGAGGTCAACTCATTAATGATATTCCACTACTCTAAGCCATTTGTATCCAACCTGCATCGTGTCCCTTTATTCTTCTTGTGTGTCCTTTGCATTGATATTCATGTTTCTTTATTGTGCAATCATATCCATATATCATTTCTCAACTCCCAAAATGAAGGGGAAAATATGGAAGGGATTCTCTTTCTTTACAATAGCTTGAGCTTGACTAGACTCTTGTGTCTCTTATTGATTTTCTCTAAGGTTTCTAGAAATTAGATGCCTTGAAGGAGACTTTTGTCTTTGAAGGCTCCAGTGCTCTTTCTACATCTCTCCCTACATTTCCATTCCCTTTCAAAGCATCTTAATGAGAGGCCATTGTTATAGTACCTCATGATATGTACGGTTTAGTGTTTCCATTATAGAAGATTGGATGAAGTGATGGGCCATGCTTCCTTTTTGGTTTCTTTCCATGAAAATAAAAAATATGGGCAAATTGTCATACATTTATCTAGATAATTGTTTTCCCTATTGTTTGTTCCATCCATCACTACAGTTTCTTTGGGGCAAAGCAATTTGAGGAGGGGGAATTTCTATATTACATCAGAATATGTGCACTTTAATGTTTCCAATTCCAGCGTAGAAGCAATGTTTCTATTATGCTCATCAGTGAAGACTGTAATTTTGAACACCCAATTTTGTGTTAGATGGGGCTATGCAAAGATGAAGGATTATTTATAGGCTGGATGGAAGCCTTAAAATAGGACAACTTTGTTAGTGATAATAATTATGTGGCATCATCTCTTTTTATTATTTTCTTAGCATAAAGAGTTGTTATTTCCTTATCATAAATAGTTACTAATGCATGCTCTTACTAATGGATGTTGTTATGCATGCTCACATTAATGCTTGTTATGCACACTTACATTGATTACCAGATCACTCATGATATCCCTATAACATCACCTATATTTAGTGTTTAGTAACTCCACTCATCATGAGTGTCAATAATCAAGGATTTTAACTCCTCTTTTCTTAAATTCCTCAACTACGTAAATTGGCCATTAAAAGGTCTGTTAGGCATGAAAGCAGGGGTTTTGGTGAAGTTTGATATTGCAAGTAGTTTGGAAGAGACTATTTGGGCTAAGTTTGTTGTTGTTAATGCCTATATGTTTTTAGAGTTCCAAAGCAGAAAAAATATTTCAAGTTTTGGCTCATAAGAGTTGCATTAGAGCTCCATTTGTTACCAGATTCATAACATATTTCCACATACAAATCAAATTATACATTAGGTTCATAAGAGGATGTCACTATTTCAAGTTTATGGAATACTTTTGGCATTTTCCAATGCCTTGGCTCTATTCATGTTGAAGATTATGGCAACTTAGGATTTACTAAACCAAGATAAAGCCTCATCATAGCTAGTTTCTAAATAGGATTGACAACAAAATCAGGCTAAATAAGATGCAAATATATATATAACAAAGAGGACTTTTGGGTTGATAGGTTGATGCACATTGTAGCCTACCAAAAACTGTCCATATTTTCCTAATGCAAACCTGACATATCCATGCTTAAGGAGCAAATTGGAAGCATATATTACCAGTAGCAGAGCTGCTACATCTAGGAAGATTAGAAGAAGTGAAAAGTGATTGAGGAATGGTGACGTCTCAAATTTCTTGGTTGAAAAATACTTTAGAAGGATGATGATACATCCGCTTGAATCATTCTAGAAAGAAGAACAACATTTGAATAGACTTTGAGGACATATATGTTTGGAGGAGTGGACTTCCTGAAGGTAATTATTTGTATTGACTCTCTGTTTGGAATAACTTACAATGCCAGGGTTCTCCTTTTTGTTGAATACGAGATTTCTTATTCTAATTCTTTTGAATATCATATGCAAAATTGTATCTAAATATGAGATAGTCTCCAAAACATTGACCCAAATCTATGATACTACGTGTAACCTTTGAAATCTAGTGGTAGGGACTTGCTTCCCCACAACCTTCCTTGTTTAACAATGACATCAAAAAAATATTCCGTTTTCAATGGTGACTGTTTTTTATCAATCACATCCATGACATTATAAATTTATTCCCTTTTTAATGGTGACAATTTTTTATCACACATTCATGACATTATTTAATCATTGATAGAAGAATTTTCTAGCATCCATTGGGTGGGGATGACATATACTTGAGTGTTTATAAATAATTTATGAGACATACATGAATTCAATAATAAGTCATATATGTTTTAGTAGTAAGTCATCTATTATTTTGTTTTAGTAGGCTTTCATGTTTCACAATTGATATTTACAAAGCCTTAACAACTAATCTTTAATAATGTAAAAAAAAAGTGAAATCTCAAGGTTTGCGATATTTATAAACTTCAATTTTATGATATCTTAATAGTTAAATATAATGATATTATATTTTAATTTTAATTTAATTTAATTATAAGAAATATTGATTTTGTTATATTCTTATTTAAAGTTATGAATCAAGTAAAGATAATAAGATTGATTGTCATTTATTTCCATGGGTACAATGAGAAAAGAATTGAATATGTGTTGTGGATATAATATAACAATGAGTGCTTCTATAAATCTTTAGAATAAGGAAAATGTATAATAAACTCGCTATAGTGATTTAATAGATTGCATATTGCAAATTGCAAAAACATAATGCTTTTATTTTTATTACTGAAATACCTATAGCAATGGTGACCATCTCAACTTGATCAATCATTTTTATGTATCCCTGCATTATAAATGCTATATTGGATTAAGAATAAAATGTACTAAATAAATTTTTCTACATATAGCACCTCATTTAAAATAAGGAATTACATTAAATAAAGAATTAAGTTAATGATCAATATTGTCTTGTTTTGGTTGTGGCACCTTCATTTTCAATTACGTGTTCAACACATCTGAATGTCATGATATCTACCTGACTTTCATATTCAACCACCAGTTGAACACATGCTAATGACATGATCTCTCAATATCACTTGTAAGTGTTGGGCACACCCTTGTGGCTTTAGGGCACCTACATTGACTCATGGAATTGTACATGTGCTTGTATATTTGAATGTCTATCTAAAATAGTTGCTCCCAGTGTTATCAACGTTTATGTAGGGGAAGAAGAAATCTCAAATCAAAATGATTAATAATAGACAACAACTAGTTACATAAATCGAAAATCCAATAAAAATGATAATCAGGGAATTAATAAATCGTAAATCCAGTGAAAATAATAATCAGGGAATTAGGAGTTTCTCTCATGCAAGCAGTCATAAGATTTTTTGAACATGGTTTTTTCGCTCCACTACATTGTTCATTTGCCAGCCAAACTTTAAATATGGAAGAAATAAGTTTCTTAGCATAATATTGTCCAATTTTCACATACCCTAGGCAATGGGACTCAAACCATTGTGAAGCTGCATTTACTATAAGAACTCTAGAACTTTCTATAGTATTTTTCTTGTTATCTTGAAATTTATGTGTGCTTATAGTCTAAACGTCTAAACATAGTTATGGATAACATGAAACTCCAGCAAGCACGGTGTTAGTTTCTCAAGCAAAGATGTAATATCCACAGTGTGATAGACCAACGACTCGAGGGTTGGGCCATGCTGAATAATCTATATTTTCTAGTGATTTGCAGAAGGTAGAGCACCAATCACTTACCATACAATTCTTGCTAATTACACAATTAGAAATTCTCAAGATCTTGCTAATTACACACTTAGAAATTCTCAAGATCTGAATCTTTTACTCCATATAATATACTATAGGAAAATAATAATAATGGAAAGAAATATAGGGTATCATTACACACAAAAATCAAGTCCCAATAAAAGGAAAGTGTGTGTCCAAATAAATTCAAACCATAAAGCTAGGATATCAACGAAGTTTGTTCTTTTTTCTAAGAAAAATAGATATGTAGGATAAAATTCGAAACAAGATTCCTTAGGCCAGTGTCATGTACATCGAGTTCCATTTGTTGAGCTTCGTGACATCCTAAGTTGCAAAATATCAAGCCTCATCATGATACAAGTGGTAGACATGATGTCTTGGTGGTTTTTAGGTGGTTGTGGAAGGATTGTTTGAGCTAAGGGCTTAGATATGAGATGGGTGTCTCATCGAAGACCTAGGCCTAGGCATAGTTACCAAGTTTAAATTTGAATTTGGATTTGAGTTCGATATCATATGATAAAAATTTCGATTAAAATTTTTTAATACAATAAAGATTCATATATATATATATATATATATATATATAAATATAAATAAATAATTCTTTCTATTCATTTTCTTCCTTATTTATTTCTAAATTTGAATAATCTAATAATTATAATAATTATGAATAAAATAAAATAAAATAAAAACAATTCACCTACAAAAATTACTTCATTTCAAAACATAAAACTAACCTCCCTTTTGGTTTCAAAATTAACTTACATAAAATCCTTTCCTAATAAATGCATATTTAGAAAATTGGCATTCAAAACTTATTTATGCGAATCCCTCTTGAATATAAATATATTTAGAAAATCAATGTATTCTTACCGAATTTTCCCACTTTCATTTTTTATGTTAAAATTATTTCCTTCCCTTTTTTCTCGGCTTTCCAAGCCCTTAAAGGCACGAAATATATATATATATATTTCCAAATTGATGAATTACCTTCTAATTATTTTTCTTCTACCTACATGTGATCCTTATCTATTTTGTGTTTAGGCAAGTACTACACTCAACATTCTATGCAAATCGATGTGGGTAAACTACGAACAATGGATTTTTACTCTTTTGATCCACTTGATTAACCACTTCTATTGCAAACAAGATAAAATTTCGTTGAAGTATTTGGTGTGTGAATCAACTATTTTGTGTTTAGGCAAGTACTACACTCAACATTCTATGCAAATCGATGTGGGTAAACTACGAACAATGGATTTTTACTCTTTTGATCCACTTGATTAACCACTTCTATTGCAAACAAGATAAAATTTCGTTGAAGTATTTGGTGTGTGAATCAAATTGTCAAATTTCCTTGATTTGGGCGAATTTGGTAACTTGGCTCTAGGTTTCTTGAGTAAAGAAAATATGAGAGTTTTCAAACTTGTTTCGTAGGATGGCCTTGTTTCCTCTAGCAAAGCAAGTGAAAATATGGTTGAATGCATTTTAAAAGATGGCCTCCTAGGGATTATTGATGAAGGAAATGTGGTGAAACCACATCCAATATGACAGGATTTGATCTTTGTTGACGTTGAAGCTACAAAAGAGCAAGAAATAAGTGAAGTACCCACTAGTTATTTTTCCCAATGATATCTAGTGATATTTATTCATTTGGTCCTCTTGCTAAATCGATAAAGCTAATAAGAGGTGGCTAGGATAACTAGATCAATCCCGTAAGGGGTGGCTTAGAAATTTCATTAGATCTGATACATGAACAAGATATTTAATCGGATCTGATATATAAAATGGTTGGTGGATAGGATGAGATAGGTGAGGATAGTGTATAGAGGATAATCCTCTCATAAGATAAAACATAAATATGGCCTAATGAGCACTCAGTGCAACAGGTCTAGCTCAGAAACTTATGCCATGAAAGAGAAAAGAGTTATCTCCGTTTTAGTGAGGGAGGTAGGAAAAAATTCCAATAAGATCAAATATAATAGAACAAGTGGACACCCGCAGGATCAGGTGGCATAAATTTATCTGAAACTATTGGATTTGGTAGAGTTTTAAGGGTGTTACACAAGTGCAAAGATGATGTGGCGGGTTATTTAATGAAACAAATAGTATTAGTTGACCAATATTGAAAGTTTATATATTGAGAAAAATACCACCCTAATATACGTCTTCAGCATAATAAGGCATCCCCTTCTCTCATATATGTCTTCGGCATAATAAGTTATCCCCTTCTCTCAGGTTGGCAATATATTGGTGATCTTTGAGTAACAAAATATATCTTTGTCATTGGCTTTGCTGATAACAATAGACATGGTACATCAATTGAATGGAAGTAGGTTGGTGATAGTGGAGTAATATTTTTTAATGGTTTATTGGTTGTTGTTTGAATGTATCTATTTGCTTAGCTTTTATTTTCTCCTTTAAAGAGAATATTGAAATTTTATATTTTTTTATAAGTGTTAGAAATGTGTTATATTTGTTTCATGTACATTATGCATTCACATATGACACACTTACAAGCTATAAAGTGTGCATTTAAAGTTACTTCACATGGACTCTAATATAGCTTATTTTTACTCTATTTTTAATTAATAATTTTCATTTCATTATAATCTAAATTTTGACTACCATGATAGGGGTGGGTGAACGTAGTGAATGATGCCTAGAGCAAGGCCTGCAGATTAATTGTGAATGACGTATGAATTGAAGGGGCATGGAAACTAAGACAAGTGATGCTGGGAAGACAAAAGTTTTGAGAAGTGAATGAAGGGATATAAACCCTGGGCACTCAAAAGTTACAAATGTTACTAGGTTCTTGCATGGGTGAGAAAGAGGTTGGCAACACTAACATTGCATATGCACAGGTAGTAAACTTGTGCATGCTCGCTTGTTTGGGTAGCTCGACTCTAGATGGTGTTGGGAGTTGGTGTGGTTTACCGTGGAATGTGTTCGCTTAGAGGATTGTTAGAGTAGTGTAGATCTCAGGGAGAGGGTTCATGGAAGCATGAAGTGCCACTCTTCAAAGCAGTAGGAGTTTATGTTGTGCCAGTTCAACAAGCCAAACCTAGTCTCTAGTTAACCCTCTAAACCTTTGGTGGTGGCATGGTAAGCTCTATTTTTCCTTTCTAGTTTAAATTTTACTTCAGTATTCTGTTGGGGACATGTTTTGTGTGCTTTGTTACATTCCTTCCCCGAGAGGGTGTTTTTTTGTGGCAAAATCTTAAGGTGGGGCATAATGAGGTTGGAATTGAGTTTCATATTAGTCTCTTGGGTTTCTTACAAATTCCTTCTGGAGCTGGCGGTGACTCGCCCCACATAAAAGGGAAGGGAAAGTTTTGGAGTGTTGGGAATGTAGGCTAGAATTGGGATAGTTGTTTGGTTTTTATTTCACCAAGGGGCTAGTGCAGGGGGGTTCCCTACTCATATTGCATTGGCATCCCTTTCTTGGTGTTCTGGTGGATCCACAGTGATGTTGAGACAATGTAGAAGAGCCCAACGTGGAGCAGGGTGTGACAACCCTTGGTTGATTTTCTATGTAAAATAAAAAAATAAGACCAAGGTCATGGGACATGTATGCCAAGTTGAATATTGGGTAAAACATAGTGATGGGGATCACTAGTGATTAATTTATGGTTATGGAAATCGGCAAAGGCAAGTGGCATTAATTGGAATTTTGTTTATGAAAATAAAGGAAAATAGGAAAAAAGGGAGATGAAAGGTCACAAATTTGCTTGTGAGGAAAATTGAAGGAAAAATAGAGGACAATGAAGAAAATAGAGGCTTCAATGATAAAAAGGTTGTTCGGCGCAACCCAACTTGGTCCAGTTTTGGTCAAAGACTCTGCATTTTGAGGAGTGGAGCACGTGGAGCCCGCGAAGTTCTATTCATTCCACAATGTCTAGGGGCTTTGGGGTGGGTCAAAGCCCCTTATTTTTTAACTTGCATTGGGTGTTAGTTCATTTTTTTGTCGGATCCATAGTATGTGGACCATAGTTTTGTAGTAATGGAATCTATATAAGGAGATGTATTACTTTTTTGAGAGAGTAGAAGTAAGATCTGATGTTTATGAATTAGTCATATTTTCTATCTTTAGTCTGTATTTTGGGCCTTAAGGGAAGGCTCCGTAGCTATGCATGGAGGTCTGGAAGAGTTTGCAACTGAGTGTGCATACTACTTGTAGCTGGGTGCACAGGTCGAAGAAGTGTATGTATTAAAAGATCCATCTAAATAAAGAAGAAGAGTATTTGGCAAAGTCTTGTGTATCTGTGTTCATTATCTATGTTTATACATACTGTTACGAATGCTTTTTACTGAATTATGGGAAATAATACATGTTATACTATTCTTTGATATGTTTAAGTGATAAGTGCCAATCTGTGAAGTAAATCATCAACACAATGTTATTTATGTATGCAAAGTTGTAGATAGGTATAAAACATAAGTAAACACATTGATGCCACATCGCACATATTGCTCTGGCTGTTAAAACCTAGTTTTGCAACCTCCGAGAACTGCTTTGGGTGAGATTGCAATCTTCTTGTAGGTCATTTCCAAAAGGGCTAGTGGTTGAGGTTTTTTTGGTGCGTAGTACACTTTGAATCTAGGTCCAAGCTGCTTAAGCCAACAAAGGCTTCTGAGGATCAATTCACATCTTCTGTCACTTCATCCTTTGGGTCTCTCATTCTATTCTCTCACTCTCTCATACTCTTGCACATAGAGAAATCTTGGAGCATTCTTGGAGCACTCTAGTTTTCACTTGGATTGAAGAAAGAAGAGAAGGGAAAGTAGGAAAATGCAAGGGAACAGGTGGATCAACAACTACAACTAGATTTCTTTGCAAGTAACAGGTTGCATGTGTGATTTCCTTGTTGATTTATGGATGCATGGTAGATGCATATGGTTTCTTGGTTATGTGTTGTCATTGGAATGGAGGATTATCTGGATTGGCAATGGTTTTAGCCTTTCCTTTCCTTGCCATTTCCTGGATAGCCATGGCATTGTGGGTTTTTCAAATTGATTTTTTTTTGGTTGGTGCTTGTAATTCCTTATGTCTATGGGTTGGAACAAACGCTCTGGAGCCCTGGAACAACTTGGGTTAAGTTACTAGTCCTGGAGCCTAGGTTGGAAAAATTCTCTAGAGCCCTTAGTGGGTTGAGTTACTAGTCCTGGAGCTGAGTTGGACAAACACTTTGGATCCCAGGGGGTTTTGAGTTGAGTTACTAATTCCCGGAGCCCTGGAAACCTTGGGTAGAGACCAATCTAGTTGATGTTAGTGATTTCCAACCATGAGGTGGAATCACTGGTTAAGGGTTGAGGTGATTTGTCCTTTAGAAACCCTAGTTTGGTTTATCTTGGTTTATTCCATGGGATTCCATATTCATGATTGGAATGTGGTGCGGGGGTGATTGGTTGAAAGAGAGATTTGGTTGAGCCCAATCTATGGTCAAGTGGTGCATGGAAGTCCTTGACTTGGTTTCCATTTTCATATATTAATAAGAGTTATTTCTCTACTTTGATTCATCTAAATTTGTAGCAATTGTGTTGGCAATATTGCGATAGAGTTGACATGGTTTATATGCTGTTTATTTTCTGGTTATATGCTATTTATTTTCTGGTTATATGTTGTTTATATGATGTGTAGCTTTTATGGCTCATGTCATGAATTGTTTAACTATTGATCGGTTGATGAATATATGGAATAATAATTTTTATTGCAGCTATGTGGGGAGAGAATGGGGCCTTCTCGGTGATTCTTAGATTAATATCAGACTTTTATTATGATCATATTGAATTCATGACCTGTAGCTTACATGTTTTCCATGTGTTTGATAAAATGTTTGCTATGCTCTAGGAAACATAGATCAAGTTCTTCCTTCAAATTTGTATGTTTAGCATTGCTTTCATGCAATTATTGATTATGATAAGTTTAAGGAAGTTTTGGTTAGAGGTATGGAGGCTGACTCGGAATCTAGGCGTAGATCTCGGGACTGCACCCTTTGAATTGGACAATTTGGGTCACAACCGCACCTAGGGAAGCTTGTGCATGTGGTTGGAGGCCTATAACTACATGGAGGCCTCGACATGCATGTGGTGGGGGTTAAAGTGTGTGAAATGCAGCCCCAACTCAGGGTTTGTTCACCTAGGGTGGTTCTTTGGCTCCTGAGTGTCATGTATCCCTGAGGGATGAGATGAGTTATCAATTTGTTGTCAGTTGTTGGCCCCACTTTCATATCTGAAGCTTGGAGGTTGGGTCATGTCATAGTAACTCTTCCTCTCATGTTTACCCTGGCAAGTAAGTGAAAATGGATAAATGTGGGAGGGGTGGTTACAGGTTGGTATCAAAGCTCTCGAGTTCAAAAACTTGGACTGGATGGGCAGAATATGTTTTTCATGCATGCATGTCAGTGTCTATGTGGTAGTTATGCATGCATTTCCATGGTTATGGTTGTCGTGCATGAGGTCATTGTATGTAGTTGGTGTTATCATGCATGATGTCGATATATTGATATGATTATGTATATACATGTATCATGCTAATATGGATTTATTTTGCAGATGAGATAGCCTCCCTGAAATTCACTGAAGTGTTTTGTTTATGTTTATATTTTGTTTATCTGACATGGTATGTTTGTAAGAATTATAAGATCAAAGATGAAAAGTAAAATGGTGGACTACATTTCACGTGACTCTCCCTACAGATAGGATGAACAACATGGTGATGAGTACTCCCTTGACATAGAAGATAGTACTCCCTTGACATAACAGATACATTAAGAAGTTTGAAAGAAAAGTTCAAAACTTGTAAGGCAGATAATGATAGGATCGTTCAATCACCGAAATACTTTCCAGGGAATAGGAAAAGAAAGAAGAGGTTAATCTAGTCATCCTTCAGAGTCTATTAGATTTTCAGAGACAATGGACACTTAGGAATAATCATGGATAAGAGGAAATGACCAATAGGGCATATGGCAGTAGGTCTCAATTAGGATACAAGTCTAACAAGGATGATATAGTTAGAGATGGTAGGTTCTTGGATACACCTAACAGGATGGGTAATGATTGTGGGTTCTATTATAGTTTTGGTTCAAAGAGACAACATCATCATCACCGTCACCATCTGTATAGGAGGAGTGAGAAGTAGTACTTGCCAAAATATTTTAAGAAAGAAAATATTCCTACATTTGACGGAAAAATGAAGAAGTCACAAAATGTAGAAGATTGGTTTCTTGGGATGAGTAATTTTTTCAAATTACATGATTACTCAGAGAACATGAAATCCAGGATAACTAATTTCAGTCTTAAAGGAAAGTAGACATTTGGTGGGAAGATGTGAAGAATTTCAAAGGCATTCAAGAATATGAGATGACTTGGTGTGAGTTCGAGAGACTTTTCAGGAAGAAGTATCTATATGAAAGATACTATGATGAAAAGGAAAAGGAGTTCTATGAGTTGAATATAGGAAATATGAACAATGAGGATCATACTAGAAGATACTTGGAGTTGTTTAGATATGTGTTGTATCTTAAGGAGGAGAAAGAAATAATTCATAGATTCATTAATGGGTTGTCGGTATCATTCAAAGATAGGATTGAGTTTGATGAGCCTACATCGTTGAAGGAAGCCATCATAAAGTTGAAGCACTGTTATGAGAAATCGAAGCACAAGATTGAGTCTAAGGAGGATTAGAAAGGTAATGAGAAGAATAAAGGAAAGTGGGTTAAGAAGAGAGGAAAACCTCAAGATACAGAAGCCAAGGAAAGTGCAGCATCATATAAGAAATTCAAAACAGTGAATAGAGGAGAGGGATTTTAGTCTAAGGAGCAGAACAAGGGCAATATCAGGAAGCCTTTGTAGTGTTGGACTTGTGGCAAGGATCATCATAGGAGAGATTGTCCATAGCATTAGGGTGGCAAACCACAGATTTACAGTGCTCATGAGGCACAGTGTGTGTGGGATATTGGATAGATTATTCCTTAGATTTATGCAACATTGGATAATAGGCAGGTTGATCATCAGGCATCTATTATTGATATGGAATGTAAGCTTTGTGATCAAGTTGTTTCTATTTTGGTTGAACCTGGATCTAATTATATTTATAACAATCCTGATGTGGTGGATAAGTGTTGCTTGAATAAAGAGGTACATGTATAGTCTTGGTTGGTGGAATTGGCTACAAGTCCTAAGAAAAGAGTTCATCATTGGATAAGATCTTGTTCATTTGAGTTGAACAACATGTCTACATCAATGCATCTAAATGTGATTCCATTGCAATTATACAATATGTTATTGGGTATGGATTGGTTGTACATTCATCGGACTAAGGTAGATTTCTATGATAAGGCTATTGAGTTCTTGGATGATGATGGAGAGAAGAGAAGCTTGTAGGGTAAGAATAAGCCTACATCAATGAGAATGGTTACATTTATGTAGGAAAGAGTGTGTATTATTTGCAGTCCATATTTTTAATGAGAAAGGGAAGGATGTTGATGATGCAGAAGTCTTGAAGAGGTATCCATTTTTGTAGGATTTTTAGGATGTATTTCCAGCATATATCTTAGAGTTACTACCTCATAGGGAAGTGTAATTTTCTATCAAGTTGATGCCGAGAACAACACCAGCTTCGAAGCCATCGTACATGATGAGTATTTCAGAGTCGGTGGAACTAAAAGTGTAGTTGAAGGAAATGCTTGATAAGGGATACATTAGGCCAAGTGTATTTCATTGGCATGCACCAGTATTGTTTGTGAAGAACAAGGATGGTACTCTCAGGTTGTCTATTGATTATAGGTAGTTGAACAATGTGATGATCAAGAACATGTACCCTTTTCCATGGATTGATGACTTATTTGATCAGTTGAAGGGAGCAACAATGTTCTTGAAGATTGACTTGAGATTAGGATATCATCAAGTACACATCAAAGAAGAGGACATCTACAATACTTCTTTCTAGACTAGTATGGCCATTATGGGTTTATTATGGTTCCTTTTGGTTTGGCTAATGCTCCAACTACTTTCATGTGTTTGATGAATAATGTGTTTCATCCTTATTTGGACAAGTGTGTGAATGTATTCATTGATGACATATTGATATATTCTAAGAATGGAGAAGAACATGAAGAACATCTAGCATCATTGTTGAAATTTCTAAGAGAGCATTAGTTGTACGCCAATCTCAGTAAATGCAATTTCTTTGAGGCAAAAGTTCATTATTTGGGGCATATGGTTTCCAAGGAAGGTATAGAAGTGGACCCAAAAAATCTGAGAGCTATCATGGAGTGGGTGAATCCTAGGAATGTCAATGAGGTCATATTATTTATGGGGTTAGCATGTTATTACAAGAAGTTCATCAAGAATTCATTATAGATTTCATGTCCTATTACATCCTTGTAGTGAAGAGGAAATAAATTTGAATGGACAAAGGAATGTGCAACTAGTTTTGAGTAGTTGAAGTAGTTTCTGACAAATTCTCTGGTCTTGAATATTTCAGATCCAAATAAAGAGTTTGTGATATGTACGAATTCTTGCAAGAGAGGACTTGGTGGAGTTTTGATGTAGGAATGACATGTAGTATGCTATGAGTCAAAGAAATTGAATGAGCACGAGCATAACTACATGACACATGATCTTGAGTTGGCAGGGATCATCCATGCATTGAAGATGTGGAGACGATATCTTCTTGGAAAGAGGTTCATCTTACTTAGTGATCAAAGTGGGTTGAGGTACTTGTTTGACCAACTTAATTTGAATGACAGGAAATCTGGGTGGTTGGCTACACTCAATGAGCTTGACTTCAATGTCAAGTACATTAAGGGTAAAGAGAATGGGGTTGTATATGCTCTTGGTAGAAGAGTGCAAATAAATCACATATTAGTTATGAGTTCATATGGGACAAATTTACAGGATCAAATCTTGTAGGTAGGACAACGGGATGACAAGTACTAGCAGCTAAAGCACAAGTTACAAGAATTGGGTATAGGTGAACATGATGTGGATTATCATCTCATAGTAGATGGCTTAGTGAGATTTAGGGACATGATCTATGTGTTAGACAACAACGAGCTCAAGAAGCCTATCTTGTGGGAATTTCATGTTAAGCCATATTCAAGTCACCCAGGATATCAAAAGATAATGAAAATGGTTAAGAAGTTCTACTGTTAGCCGAACTTGAAGGAATAGATGGCTGAGTATGTTGCAAGGTGTTTGGATTGCCAATAGGTAAAATTAGACTGTAGGCATATAGATGGTTTACTATAGTTGATTCTGATTCCAAAGTGGAATCAGAAATCATTTCCATGAACTTCATTACAGGTTTGTTGAGGAAATCTAGGTAGCATGATTCTATTATGGTTTTGGTTGACAGGTTGACTAAGCTAGCTCACTTCATTCCAGTAAAATATATGAATTCATCTAGTGAGGTATCACAGGTCTTCATAAGGGAGATAGTGAAATTGCATGGTATTACTAGGAAGATTGTGTCAAATAGAGATGCCAAGTTCACTTCCAAGTTTTGGAAGGAGTTGTTTATAGGTTTGGGGACAAAGTTGGCCTTCAATACAACTTATCATCCACAGACAAATGGACAGATAGAGAGGGTCAATGAGATTATTGAGGACATGTTGAGGATGTACGTCATGCATCAGCAACGGAAGTGGGAAGAGTATCTTCCACTGGTAGAGTTTGCTTATAGTAATGGGTATCAAGAATCTTTGAAGATGAGTTTGTTTAAGGAACCTTATGGGCAGAGTTGTAATACTCCTATCAGTTGGAGTGATCCAGTTAATAGGGTATTGATTGGACTAGGTATGTTGGTAGAGATGGAACAAGAAATGCAGGTTATCAGAAAGAATCTAAAGGTAGCATAAGACAGGAAGAAGATTTATGCATATCAACACATGTTATTTAAGGAGTTTCAAGTTGGGGAACAAGTGTTTTGTGCATCAATTCCAAGAGGAGTTCCTTGAGGATTGGATCATGGGCCAATTTGGCACCTCTATATTGTGGGTCTTTCGGGATCCTTGAGAAGATTGGACCAATGCATTGTCTGTGACAGTGAAATTCCATGATGTTTTCTATTTCCATGTTTCATTGCTTAAGAAGTATGTGAAAGATGTTGATCATGTGATTGATTAGTCTATATTGCAAGTGGAACCAGAATGAGAATTCCAGCCAGAACCTCAATGCATTTTGTAGTGAAGTATGCTCATGCTCCAAAATCGAGCAAGTTAAAGTGTAGTGGAAGGCCTTTGGGCCTGATGAAGCTACACTGGGGATGGTTGATTAAATGTTGTTTATGTATCTTTCTCTATTTGTTGGTTGAGAAGATGTACTATGGTATATGCTTTGATGTTGTGTTTTGGTTATGTCTATATATGCATATGTATGTTGTAATTACCACATCAAGTTGTGTTATAAATATCCAATAAGTGGTATCGTGTTCATGATATGTTGGTTATGTCTTCAGTAGTATGATATGATGTAAATTTTGTATTGAGTTTTGTTATAAAACTCAATGGGTAGCATGTGTTTTGCTGGTTTATAAGTGTCATTGAATAACAAGGATAGTATTCCCCCAAGGGGAGGGGTTTGTGACAACCCCTGGTTGATTTTATATGTAAATACAAAAAAATAAGACCAAGGTCATGGGACACATATTCAAAGATGAATGTTTGGTAAAACACAGTGATGGGGATCAATGATGATTAATTTATGACTATGGAAATTGGAAAAGCCAAGTGGATTTAGTTATCATTTTATTTATGAAAATAAAGGAAAATAGGAGAAAAGGGAGATAAAAGGTCACAATTTTGCATGTGAGGAAAATTGAACGAAAAAATAAAGGAAAATGATGAAAATAGAGGCCTCAGTGATAAAAAGGCTTATTCGGATCAGTTCACAACTTTTGTCAATTCAGGCTTTGGCTCTCTCATTTTATTCTCACACTCTCTCATACTATTTCACACTTAGAGAAATCTTGGAGCATTCTTGGAGCACTCTAGTTTTCACTTAGATTGATGAAAGAAGACAAGGGAAAGCAAGAAATCACAAGGGAATAGGTGGATAAGCAACTATAGCTAGATTTCTTTGTAGGTAATAGGTTGTATGTGTGATTTCCTTGTTGCTTTATGGATACATGTGGCTCTTTGGTTATGTGTGGTCATTGGGATGGAGGATTGCTTGAATTGACAATGGTTTTAGCCTTTCCTTTCCATTTACTAGATAGCCATGGCGTTGTGGTTTTTCTCACTTGATCATTTTCTAGTTGGTTCTCATAATTCCTTATGGTTGTGGGTTGGAAAAAATGCTTTGGAGCCTTGGAACAACTTGGGTTGAGTTCCTAGTCCTAAAGTGTTAAAATTGGCAACTAGGGCCAAACTCCATGTGGGTCATCTTATTAATGGAAGCGAATATTTTTCTTGGATCCCTTTGATCGAGAGGTGTAGGATTGATCTAAAGATCATCCGATTCCAATAAGTATTCATGGAGATATGAATTTATTTGTGTTATGGGACAAGTTGTCAAGGTCGGCCAACAACCAAATAAACCCCACTTGTGCTCAACGTTTTAGTATAAATAGATGTGGCCTTCAAGTCATTTCAAAACACTAGGGATCTCTTCCTCTTTAATTGTCTTTGGGTTTTAGTAGGAGGAGAGATCCTAAGGGATAACACTGCCCTAATCCAAAGGGAAGAAGCCAGAACTGTCGGGAATAGCTGGAATTGCTGGAACTGTCGGGAACAACCGAAATTGCCGGAATTTTCGGAACTGTCAAGAACAGCCAGAATTGCCGAAATTGTTAGAACTGCCGGAATTGCCGGAATTGCCGGAACAGGCGGGAAAGCTGATGGAGAGGGAAAAAGATGGAATTGCCGGGAATACTCGGAATTGCCAGAACTGCCAGAACTGCTAGGAATAGTCGGAATTGCCAAAATTGCCAGAACTACTGAGAATTGCTAGAACAGGTAGGAAAGCTAATGCAAAGGGTAGAAGTCGGAACTGCCGGGAACATCCGGAACTACCAAGAATAGTTGAAATTGACGGAACTGCTGGGAAAAGCCAGAACTGCAGGAATTGCCAGGAATAGTCAAAATTGCTGGAACTGCCGAAATTGCAGAGAACAGCTGGAATTGTTGAAATTGCCGGAACTGCTGGGAACAACCAGAATTTCTGGAACTATTGGAAATGCCGAAAACAACTAGAATTTCCAAAACTGCTAGAACTGACAAAACTGCTGGGAACTGCTGGAACAGGCGGGAAAGCTGACGTATAGAGCAGAAGCCGGAACTACCAGGAACAACAGGAATTGTCGGAATTGCCGGGATTGCCGGGAATAGCCAAAATTTCCAGAACTGGCAGAACTGTTGGGAACTGCTGGAACTGTCGGGAACAACTGGAATTGCCGGAACTGCCAGGAACAACTAGAATTGCCGGAACTGTTGGAACAGCCAGAGCATCTGTCTCCAAAGGAAAGCATCATGCAAGGGACAACTAATTTGTTGAAAGTGGCAACAAAAAATGCTAAAAATAACATTGCTATAAATAACAGTTCGGGTACCAGTATTGGACATAGAAAAAAGGAATGAAAAATGGAAGTGCTAAAAATAGCATTGCTATAAATAGAATTTCGGGATGTATTCCAATTTTAGTTAGTCCCTGAACTAAAATAGAGAAGTAAAATTCGAATTTAATCTTAGCAGTTATTTGTAAAATAATTAATTAATTCATTTTGAGTTAATTAGTTGTAGAAAATCAAACATGAAGTCTATGTGGGGACATGCAACAGTTTCTCCATTGATTGAGGAATTTATCCCTTAGTTAAAGAGATAAGGATGAGTTGTAATTAGTTAGCTCAGTTATCTGAGTTAAGTCCAGTTAGATTAGTTCCAACAGTTTGTTGAACTAATTGTGAGTTCAGTTAGTTAATGCATGCATGCTTGTAACTGCTGCTCTCCAGATAATTGAATATTCTCTCATAAATAACTCATGCATGTAAGTTCAGTCAGAGACCCAGTTGAGATCAGAGGAAGGGACAATGTACTATCAATTGGAGGAATTTCCTATATAGGAAACTCATCCATGCAGAAGGAATAATCTCCTTCAGGATTGCGCAGTTAGATAAGAGGTTAGTGAGTGTGTGAAGAGGCCATTTCACACAGGTGGCAGCATTAGACCCCAAGGAAAACTACGCAAGGAAATAGGAGGCTTGGAGGGCAGAGGAGAAGGTTTGTGAGAAGATTTTGACTGTCTATGAGCAACGATTGGATTGCAGAGAGACCAAGATAGCTTGTGAGCTAATTCTTTTTGTAATCTGAACATATTTCCACTTGTATGATAATACAGAGGTTGGGGTTTTAGGCTGAGGCTTTCCCCGAGTTATTCTTTTGTGTTCATGTGTGATTGATTTCTCGTTCTTAGTTATATGTGTTCTATTTGATCTTGCTCCATTCGATTAAGCTTCCACAAAGTTTGTTGTAGAAGTAGATCTTGTATTTTTCTTTAGTATATTGCATAATTTGTTGATCTATAGTGGAAATTCTACATAACTAACACTGAGATAGTTGTATGGTACTTAGCAGCAAATACACCAAGCATGCAATGTTACAACTAGCATGCAACAACAAGCATGCTAGGGACAACAAGTAAGCTAGGGACAATAAGCAAGCAAGATGCAGCCAACACATAGGTCAGTATGGCAAGATGGTGCATCAATGGCACATAATGCAATACAGTGATGGGTAGAGTCATGATTAATGAAGCGTGATGAGATGTAGCATAGTGATGATGGCTACAACATGGTGCAATGCGGTGAGGTGCAGCATGATGATGAAATGCAACAAAACAATAGGTGAAGGAGTCACCTTGGAGAATCAGTTGAAGCAGCATGTCTTCAACTGAACTCATGTACCATCTTCTTAGAGATGATCTATGCTCTTATCTAGATAAGTGAAAGTGTTGAATTCTGTTGTAAACATACTATCTCTCTCTCTCTGCTAAACTATTGAAGAACATATAAGAAGAATTGATCAAGGGTTTCCCCACATTGGGGTTTGTCCCTGGCTAGCACCACATCTTGTGTTCTCTTGTCTTGGCTTGTCTTCTACGATTTATGTTTATGTTCTATCTGTAGTTTACTTTAATGTTGATGTGATTGCTAATATGGAAAAGATATTGAGCTAACTGTGAAAATTGAAATAAATTGCTCTAAGCATAGAACATACCTAAAATTCACATGGTATCAGAGCTAAGGTGAAGGCAATGCCCAAGCAAGAGTGAAAGAGCAATCACCGAAGACAGTTGGGAAAGGATCAATGGATTCCTCATGCCTCTTCAAATTCACCAAGGATGAAGTTGAAGCAGAGAATATTATCAGAAATGCACAACAAAAGTTTCTGATGGCCTACCTAAAGATCACTTCAATGGGAAGTACGGATCTAAGGGTGGAAGGAAAGGTAGATGCCTTGGTTGTAATAAGTTTGGCCATTATGTGAAGGAGTGTCTGAGGTAGGGACACATCACTTGATGATGATAACAATCATTCTAGGGACATCTTCAATTATTAGAGGAATGACAGGTAATGCAGGTCATCAAGTAAATGATTGACTCTTCAGAGAAAGAAAGGAACCCCATGTATGAAGAATCAAATGTTGTTTCTGATAAGATAAAGAAGCGTTATCTTGTATTGGCCCTCTCCTTCAGATACTTTGGGAATTTGGCTTATTGATCGTAGTGCTTCAAGGAACCTCATTGGATAGAAGGTGATCTCTCGAATTTGGTAGAGATGGAAACAACCGTGAGATTATACTTGGAGTCGATGCCACCTATCTCGGAAAGGGTGTAGGGAATGTCACCCCTCAATTGAATGAGGGTAACTCTATTCATTTACAAGAATTTCTTTTATGTACCTAATCGCAAGAAGAACCTGGTGTCCATCTAACAAATGGAAGTCAAAGGTTTCAGGGTGGCATTCATCGATGGAAAGGTACGTGTTAAAAAATAGAATTTTCAAAGATGCTTTTTCTCATGGGTTCAGGGTTGGCAATTTGTATCAAGTTGTAGGATGGTCCATTGGGGATCATGTCAATTGACATATCACATCTATAACAGTAGAGGTCTACCTATGGGGCTCTACCTGGTGTGAGTCAGATGGTGATAGGGATGCTTGAATTCAAGAAGAGCATGAAGGTACATGTCTGAGATGTACCAAAGGAAAATCTTATAAGGGGACCATTCCCCTCATGCAGCAGGTCCACAGGTTTGGAACAACTCGAGGAGTTTGAGATTCATGATTGGGAATCTCATGTATACAGGTGGAAGAAAGCCCTCTATGGCTTGAAGAAAAACACCTCGGGCGTAGTATGAGAGGATTGATAGCTGTCTGATGAAGCTGAGATTCACTAGGAGTGAAACATATCCAAACCATTACCCGAAGGTTGTGGATGATAGACCTATCATGCCGGCACCTTATGAGGATGACCTATTTCTGACAGGTGTAGACCCTCTCATTTGCAGAAGTAACAGGGAGTTGGATTCCGGATGTGGAATAATAAACTACAATTTTGTGACTATCTCGAGGATCTTAACTTTCAGAAGTTATATGGTTGTGATGTCAGACTAGATTTGGGAAATGCCTCTAAGTTTCATAAACTCATTCACATTGATGTTCTTGGTGAACTTCCGTCAGACATATGTTTTGCAGTTAGCATGGTGAGCTCATATTTGGTTGAGCCTCACTGGATTGGTGCCAAGAATCTTCTGAGATATCTTCAGGGCACAATCTCTCATAGATTGAGATACACTGCTAGAAATATGAAACTGCATGATTATTCAAATGCTGACTAAGCAGGCAGTGTGGAGGATCACTAGAGCACTTCTCAGTGCTAGTTCTCTTTGGATTCCACTTAGATATCATGGATGAGTAGGAAGCAGAAGTCAATTGCTATAAGCACCACCGAGACTGAATACATAGCTATGAGTATGATCTCGTGCGAAGCTGCATGGTTGCAAAAGCTCTAAAGTGAGTTGTTTGTACAGATGATGAATACCACTGTGATTCTCTGTGGCAACCAGAGGGGGGATTCGATTATTGAGGAATCTCATATTCGATGATTGCTCTAGCAGATAGAAATCAGATACTGCCTTATCTAGGATATGGTAAGTCACTGAGCGAGGAGGCTCCATTGCATTGAGACTGATGTACAGGTCGAAGACATTTTGTCAAAGCCCCAGGGAAAGGTCAAGTCTGTGACTTTCACGAATGACTTGGAGTCATTGGGAGCTCTAGGGGGCTTGGGGTACTTACTAGAGAAACATACGACCACAGGCGACTCACCCTCCCCTAGTGGTGCGCTATATACAAGATGACAAGTTCAACCTTCCCCTGTGATACCCCATGGCGGCTGTCAAACAGGATGATTAGTTATCCTGTGGTCCAGGATAATTAGTTCTCCCGTGGAAACTATGGAACAGGATGATTAGTTCTCCTGTGGGCCGAGATGATTAGTTCTCCTGTGAAAACTGTGAAACAGGATGATTAGTTCTCTTGTGGGTCAGGATGATTAGTTCTCCTATGACTACTGTGGAACAGGATGATTAGTTCTCTTGTGGGACGGGATGATTAGTTCTCTCGTGGAAACTATGAAACATGATGATTAGTTCTCTTA
The DNA here is from genome assembly GCA_031772625.1 of Pinus tabuliformis. NCBI lineage: Eukaryota > Viridiplantae > Streptophyta > Pinopsida > Pinales > Pinaceae > Pinus > Pinus tabuliformis. The sequence goes on from CM062818.1 coordinate 1,191,041,047, forward strand.
TGGGCAGGGATGATTAGTTCTCCCGTGGCAACTGTGAAACAGGATGATTAGTTCTCCTGTGGGCCAGGATGATTAGTTCTCCCATGGATACTGTGGGACATGATGATTCATTCTCTTGTGGACAAGATGATCAGCTCTCCTGTCGAGGCATCCTACCCATGTAGTCTGGGACTCATGGGAAGTACCTCTCATCTCATCAATGAGCAGGGAAATGGGGTTAGGGACCATAGTAGTACTATCGATGGACGCATCGATGTATCTACCATACTCCCTATGCTAGAATGACCTCCATTTATATGGGATCAATGAAACTGATCTAGGATCAGTATGAGTGGTTTGAGACACTCTCTTGTGATATTGATCTGGAATCAGTAAACCTGACTTCGGGCTAGTAAGAGTGGTGTGACACACTCTCTTTAGATGAAATTGAGTTCGGGTCAATAGAGAATGGTATGAGACATTCTCGATCAATTCTTCTTCTTCATGGTTCAGTAGAGCATAGAAGTTTAGGGCACTGATGGCAAAGATAGTACAGTCGTACATATGGATCAGCGGATGGAGTTCTCCCTAGTTGAGAGGAAGTGTTAAAATTGGAAACTAGGGCCAAACTCCATGTGGGCCATCTTATTAATGCAAGCTGATATTTTTCTTGGATCCCTCTCATCAAGAGGTGTAGGATTGATCTAAATATCATCCGATTCCGATAAGTATTCATGGAGATATGAATTTATTTGTGTTATGGGACAATTCATCAAGGTTGGTGAGGAACCAAATAAACCCCACTTGTGCTCAACGTTTTAGTATAAATAGAGGTGGCCTTCAAGTCATTTCAACACACTAGGGATCTCTTCCTCTCTACTTGTCCTTGGGTTTTAGTAGGAAAAGAGATCCTAAGGGATAACGTTGCCCTAATCTAGAGGGCAGAAGCTGGAACTGCCAAAACTGCCGGGAATAGTCGGAATCGCTGGAACTGCCAAGAATAGACGAAATTGCTGGAACTGCCAGAACTTTTGGGAACAGCCAAAATTTCCAGAACTGTCGGAACAGGCGAGAAAGCTGATGTAGAGGGCAGAAGCCAGAACTGCTAGGAACAGACAGAATGTCTAGAATTGCCAAGAATAGTTGGAATGGCTGAAACTGCTGGAACTATTGGGAACTAACGGAATAGGTGGGAAAGCTAACACAGAGGGCAAAAGTCGGAACTACCGGGAATAGCCGAAATTGCCGGAACTGCCAAAATTGCTGGGAAATGCCGGAACTGCTAGAATTGCCAGGAATAGCCGGAATTGCCGGAACTGCCAAGAACAGCCGAAATTGCCGAAACTACCAGAACTTCCAGGAACAGATGGAATTGTCGGGAACAATCGGAATCACCAGAATTGCCGGAACTGTTGGAAGTGTCGGGAACTATGGAAACAGGCAGGAAAGTTGACACAAAGGGAAGAAGCTGAAACTGCCAATAGGTAAAAGTAGAGTGTGGGCATCTAGATGGTTTACTATAGCTGATTCTGATTCCAAAGTGGAATCATTAATTCATTTCCATGAACTTCATTACAGGTTTGCCGAGGAAATCTAGGCAGCATGATTCTATTATGGTTTTGGTTGACAGGTTGACTAAGCTAGCTCACTTCATTCTAGTAAAGTATATGAATTCATCTAGTGAGGTATCACATGTCTTAATAAGGGAGATAGTGAAACTGCATGGTATTCCTAGGAAGATTGTGTTAGACAGAGATGCCAAGTTCACTTCCATGTTTTGGAAGGAGTTGTTTATAGGTTTAGGGACAAAGTTGGCCTTCAATACAACTTATCATCCACAGACAAATGGAAATATAGAGAGGGTCAGTAGGATTATTGAGGACATGTTGAGGATGTATGTCATGCATCAACAACGGAAGTGGGAAGAGTATCTTCCACTGGTAGAGTTTGCTTACAGTAATGGGTATCAAGAATCTTTGAAGATGAGTTTGTTTGAGGAAATTTATGGGTAGAGTTGTAATACTCCTATCAGTTGGAGTGATCAAGTTAATAGGGTATTGATTGGACCAGATATGTTGGTAGAGATGGAATAGGAAATGCAGGTTTTCAGAAAGAGTCTAAAGGTAGCATAAGACAGGAAGAAGATTTATGCATATCAACACATGTTATTTAAGGAGTTTCAAGTTGGGGAACAAGTGTATTTGTGCATCAAGCCCAAGAGGAGTTCCTTGAGGATTGGATCATGGGCCAAGTTAGCACCTCTATATTGTGGGTCTTTAGAGATCCTTGAGAAGATTGGACCAGGGCATTGTCTCTGACAGTGAAATTCCATGATGTAATCCATTTCCATGTTTCATTGCTTAAGAAGTATGTGAAAGATGTTGATCATGTGATTGATTAGTCTATATTGCAAGTGGAACTAGAACGAGAATTCCAACCAGAACCTCAATGCATTTTGTAGTGAAAGATGCTCATGCTCCAAAATTGAGCAAGTTAAAGTGTAATGGAAGGACTTTGGGCCTGATGAAGCTACATGGGGGATGGTTGATCAGATGTTGTCTATGTATCTTTCTCTATTCGTTGGTTGAGAAGATGTACTATGGCATATGCTTTGATGTTGTGTTTTGGTTATGTCTATATATGCATATGTATGTTGTAAATACCATATCAAGTTGTGTTATAAATATCCAATAAGTGGTATGGTGTTCATGATATGTTGGTTATGTCTTCAGTAGTATGATATGATGTAAATTTTATTTTTTAGTTTTGCTATAAAACTCAATGGGTAGCATGTGTTTTGCTGGTTTATAAGTGTCATTGAACAACGAGGACAGTATTCCCCCAAGGGGAGGGGTTTGTGACAACCCCTAGTTGATTTTATATGTAAATACAAAAAAATAAGACCAAGGTCATGGGACATGTATTCGAAGATGAAGGTTTGGTAAAACACAATGATGGGGATCACTGGTGATTAATTTATGACTATGGAAATTGGCAAAGCCAAGTGGCTTTAGTTGTCATTTTATTTATGAAAATAAAGGAAAATAGGAGAAAAGGGAGATAAAAGGTCACAAATTTGCATGTGAGGAAAATTGAAGGAAAAAATAAAGGAAAATGAAGAAAATAGAGGCCTTAATTATAAAAAGGCTTATTCGGATCAATTCAAAACTTCTTTCAGTTCAGGCTTTGGCTCTCTCATTTTATTCTCACTCTCTCATACTCTTTCACACTTAGAGAAAGCTTGGAGCATTCTTGGAGCACTCTAGTTTTCACTTAGATTGATGAAAGAAGGCAAGGGAAAGCAAGAAATCACAAGGGAATAGGTGGATAAGCAACTGTAGCTAGAATTCTTTGTAGGTAACAGGTTGCATGTCTGATTTCCTTGTGATTTATGGATGCATGTGGCTTTCTGGTTATGTGTGGTCATTGGAATGGAGGATTGCTTGAATTGACAATGGTTTTAGCCTTTCCTTTCCATTTACTAGATAGCCATGGCATTTTGGGTTTTCTCATTTGATCATTTTCTGGTTGGTTCTCATAATTCCTTATGGTTGTGGGTTGGAAAAAATGCTTTGGAGCCATGGAACAACTTGGGTTAAGTTACTAGTCCTAGAGTTTTAAAATTGGCAACTAGGGCCAAACTCCATGTGGGCCATCTTATTAATGGAAGCCGATATTTTTCTTGGATCCCTCTCATCGAGAGGTGTAGGATTGATCTAAAGATCATCCGATTCCGATAAGTATTCATGGAGATATGAATTTATTTGTGTTATGGGACAATTCATCAAGGTCGACGAACAACCAAATAAACCCCACTTGTGCTCAACATTTTATTATAAATAGATGTGGTCTTCAAGTCATTTCAACACACTAGGGATCTCTTCCTCTCTACTTGTCTTTGGGTTTTAGTAGGAGGAGATATCCTAAGGGATAATGCTGCCCTAATCCAGAGGGAAGAAGCCAGAACTGTCGAAATTGCTAGGAATAGCCAGAACTGCCAGGAATAGGAGGAATTATAGGAATTGCCAGAACTGCCGAGAACAGTCGGAACTGCCAAAACTGCTAGAACTGCCAGGAACTACCTGAACAGGCGGGAAAGATGACACAGAGGGTGGAAGTTGGAACTGCCAGGAACAACCAGAATTGCCAGAACTGCTGGAACTGCAGGAATTGTTAGAATTGTCGAAAGTGCCAGAACTGCTAGGAACAGCGGGAACTGCTAGAACTGCCGGGAACAACCGAAATTGCCAGAATTGTCGGAACTGCCGGGAACAACTGGAATTGCTAGAATTGCCAGAATTGCCAGAACTGTAGGGAACAGCCGGAATTGTCGCAATTGCTGGAACTGCCAGGAACTTCCGGAATAGGCGAGAAAGCTGATGCAGAGGGCAGAAGGCGGAACTGTCAGGAACAGCCGGAACTGTTTGAGCTGCCGAAACTGTCGAGAACAGCTGGAATTGCCGACATTGCCGAGAAAGGCTGGAACTACTAGGAAAAGCCAGAACTCTCGCGAATAGTCAGAATTGCCAAAACTGCCGGAACTGCAAGGAATAGCCAGAATCGTCGAAACTGCTAGAACTGCTAGGAACAACTAGAATTGCCAGAACTACCGGGAACAGCCGGAATTGCTGGGAATAGCCAGAATTTCCAGAACTGCAGGGAACAACTGGAATTTCTGGAAGTGCCGAAATTGCCAGAACTACCGGGAACTGTTGGAACATGTGGGAAAGTTGACGCAGAGGGCAGAAGCCAAAACTGTTGAGAACAACTAGAATTGCCAGAAGTAACAGCCAGAATTGCTGGAACTGTCGGGAACTGCCCGAACTGCCAGGAACAGCCAGAACTGCTGGAACTGCTGGAATAGCCAGAGCATCTGTCTCTGAAGGAGAGCAACATGCAAGGGAAAACTAACTAACATTGGGATAATTGTATGGTACTTAGAAACAAATACACCAAGCATGCAATGTTACAGCTAGCATGCAAGGGACAACTAGCATGCAATAACAAGCATGCTAAGGACACCAAGCATGATAGAGCCAGCAAGCAAGCTAGGGACAACAAGAAAGCAAGATGCAACCAACACATAGGTCATTACGGCAACATGGTGCAGCAATGGCACATAATGCAATATAGTGATGGGTACAGTCATGATTAATGAAGCATGATGAGATGCAACATAGTGATGATGGGTGCAGCATGATGATGAAATGCAACACAACGATAAGTGAAGGAGTCACCTTGGAGAATCTGTTGAAGAAGCATGTCTTCAACTGGTCTCATGTATCATCTTCTTAGAGATGATATATGCTCTTATCTAGATAAGTGAAAGTGTTGACTTCTATTGTAAATGTACTATCTCTCTCTCTCTCTACTGAACTATTGAAGAACATATAAGAAGAATTGATCAAGGGTTTCCCCACATTGGGGTTTATCCCTGGCTAGCGCTACATCTTGTGTTCTCTTGTCTTGGATTGTCTTCTGCGATTTATGTTTATGTTCTATCTACAATTTACTTTAATGTTGATGTGATTGCTAATCTGGAAAATATATTGAGCTAACTGTGAAAATTGAAATAAATTGCTCTAAGCATAGAACATACCTAAAATTGACATAGAGCCTAGGTTGGAAAAACACTCTAGAACTGTTGTTGGGTTGAGTTACTAGTCTTGGAGATGTGTTGGATAAACGCTCTGGAGTCAAGGAGGGCAGTCGGTTGAGTTACTAGTTCATGGAGCCCTAGATAGCTTGGGTAGAGACTGATCGGGTTGGTGTTAGTGATGTCTAACCATGAGGTGGAATCTCTGATTGAGGGTTGAGGTGGTTTAGCCTCTAGGAGCCCTAGTTTGGTTTGTTTTTGTTTATTCCATGAGATCCCACATTCATTCTTGGAATATGGCATGGGGGTGATTGGCTTGAAGAGAGATTTGGTTCAACCCAATCTATGGTCAGGTGGTACGTGGAAGTTCTTGACTTGGTTGGAATTTTCATATATTAATAAGAGTTATTTATCTTATTTGATTGATGTATATTTGTAGCAATTATGTTGGCGATATTGTGGCGGAGTTTCCATGGTTTATATGTTGGTTATTTTCTGATTATATGTTGTTTATATGTTGTGTATACTCTATGGCTCATGTCATGAATTGTTTATATATTGATCGATTGATGAATGTATGGACCAATAAGTGTTATTGCAGCTATGTGGATAGGGCATACATGTTTTCCATGTGTTTGACAAAATGTTTGTTGTGTTCTAGGCAGTCTAGGTCAAGTTATGCCTTCAAATTTGTATTTTTAGCATTGTTTTCATGTCATTATTGATTTTGAGAAGTTTTAGGAAGTTCTGGGTAGTGATGTGGAGGCTGACTTGGAATCTAGGCTCAGATCTTGGGACCACACCTTCTGAACTGGACAATTTGGGTCATAACCGCACCTAGGCATGCAAGTGCATGTGATTGGAAGTCTATAATCACATGGAGTCCTTTTCATGCATGCAGTTGGGGGTTAAAGTGTGTGAAATGCAGCCATAGCTTAGGGTTTGGTCACCTGGGGTGGTTCTTTGGCCCCTGAGTGTCCTATAGCCCTAAGGGATGAGGTGAGTTGTCATTTTATCATCAATTATCGGCCCCAATTTCATAGCTGAAGCTTGGAGGTCAGGGCATGTCATAGTAACTCTTCATCTCATGTTTACCTAGGTAGGTTCATGAAACTGGGTAAATGTGGGAGGGGTGGTTACATAGGGCCTCAGGTATAGTACGAGAAAAGGGTTGGTTATGAGGGGGCAACGAATGAGGATGTGGTTGTGGGAGCCGAATTAGAGGGGGAGGTGGCCAACGACCAGGCCTAGTCACCTGGTTGGGTGGAGAAATCGCCAATAATAGATTTCTTAGCTGAGAAATTGAGAAATATAATGACCACCTTAGAGGAGATGTGGCAATAGATATATGAGGATAGGAATGAGAATATCACATTCCTAAATGACCTTCAATACAATCAATGGGGTATCTTGGACCGGTTGACATCTTTGCACAAGAGCTAATGATAGACAAACAAACAATTGGATGAGATGGAGGCTCATCTCGCTCATGTGGAATTCCATGCTGAGCATCCTAGTCCTCCTGTGGCCCCGGTTGTTGCTCATGCAACAGATCTTCACCCTTGATCTATGTTGACTATTGCTTGTCTCCTTGTTCTACATGTTTTTTGGGCTACTCACTTTTTTGTCTTTAGGGATCATGTAAAAAGTGGAGTTTTCTACTTAGTTCTTCATCGCTCTCCTCGCTAACAAATCCAATCAGAGTGAAATCGAGAGAGAAACGGGATTCATGCATATCTATTGTATCATTTTGATGAATTAATGAATTTTTTTTGACCTACAAAATAAAAACAATTTGACTAAAGTTTATAAAACAATGTTAAGTAAATATCTCAAAGTTATTACTAAAATAAAATGTTATGTATTATTTTTCAAAAATCAATGATCCAAGTTAAAACTAATTTATCATAATATTAGAAATTGATCCTCATATACAATTATCTATTAAACCATGTATCTATGTGAAATGTTATTCTCTATCTTGAAATGCTATAATTGAAAAATTGCTAATTAATTTAAATATCAATTCAAAGTCAATTAAAGATAATTCAAATATCACCTTAAAGCTACAAAAACATCAAGCAAATGAGAGGAGATATCAAAATCCAACTTTCACGAGTCCATATTCTTTATCCTACATTCTAATGTAAATCTTGATTTCTTTTTAACTAAAACATTTTTACAAGTATACCTCAAATTTACATAAAGATCAAGTTAATAAAAAGCTAGAAAAAATACATTCAATAAATAAATATATATATATATATATATATATATACTTTTTATTACATATTATACATAATTATATTTTTTTCAAAAATATATAAATGTTATTTTAATGAAAAATGTAAATCATGTACATATAATGTGTTTATGATGGCACTCCAAAAATAGTTCCTTATTAGAGGAATCTAAAATGAAGCTTCCTATCCAAAATAAGTTGTGTGTTAGTCGTATTACTAGCCTAAATCCATCTTAACTCTACATCTACCAAGTGTTGAGAGGAATCAAGTATTTTTTCTTTCTAAAAGAGGCTTGCATCTTAAGAGATTTGATCCCTCTTGACACTTGGTAGATCTAGAGTTAAGATAAATCTAGGCTAGTTTAATTTCCCCCTTTAAATAAGCTATATTCCACATGAATACCATCGGTTCTCGTAAACCTAGAATTGAAAGCCATAGGCGATAATCTATAACAATATATAAAAATAATAATTTATATATTTTATTTTATTTTGAATGAGTTAAAATGTTTACATTACATTACAACATCTCTACCATATTGGGCTGGAGAGCGCCCCTTGGTGCAATAATGGTAATTCAAACATAATCCATTCCGCGATTCACATCAAAGTCATATTAAAAAACCAACATATTCTATTTTCATATATTTTGATATGTCCTTTTTAAATTGGAGTGACTAGTCATATAGAGAATTCTCAATGGATCCAAGTCATGCATTAGTGTTATTATAACAATAATTCAAGCATAATTCCTTCTAGGATTTATATTAAATTCGTCTAAAAAAACAAACTTTTGCTTAAAAGTAAAAGCATATGTTATTTTCATATATCTAATATGCCCTTTTTTTAATGGGCTTGTCTAAGAAGGTGACAATTTTTCCCAGACGACAATTTTTTTTTTATCATAATCTGACTTTTTTATTTTAAAAAAATCTAAAACTTGGAGTGTTTAAATCATTTTTTTAATGGTGGAAATGGATTCAACACCCTAAAGAATCCTTGGAGCACCCAAAAGAACTTGGTAGCTATAACCTAGATTTCCAAAATATTCTAAGGGATTTCATCAAAATCGCGTTGAAAAAACCATTCTTTTCTAGGAAAATTCATCACCTATTTTGAATACCTTTTTAACTAAAGTGGCATGTCATATAGAGCTCCAATTTAGACTCAATCTTATAAATTTTGTCCATAAATTAAATATGCCTTTTTTTTATTTTAGTGACTAGTTATATATAGAATTGTATTTGGCTCTAAGTTGGACTTAAGATTTTATCTTCTTGCAACCTAAAGAGACATCATAAAGAGATTCTTCTTCGAAAGAGAATCAACTTCGACATTTATGTTCCTTAAACATGGTTTCTATGCTTTATATTGGAAAGAGTTAGGTTTATCCTAACCTTGGGTAGAGATGAAATATTAGGAAATGTTATGAGTCCCTTGAACATAGATTGATATACTTTCTATAGATACATAAAATGGAATAGTTTGTGGAGTTTCTTTTCAATTCTTGTATTTGATCCATTATAGGGGACATTGTCATATCTTCAAAATCAATTTTATTATTGGTAAAATCTATCATAATTTTAGAACAAAGAAAATTTTAAGGATCCGTACTTATGTGGAAGTTTAATAACCTTGACAGATCTTAATAATTCTTAAAATGTCAATTATAAAATGTTTGGTGACATTTCTATAAAAATATTCAAATTTTTAAGTATTTTGTATAGTTTTTAGAAATTTTGATTATTTTTAAAGTAAAATGATTTTATCCTATGAAATTTAAACAAATCATTTTTATAAAAAATGGAAATTAAGGAGTCTTCTTTTGGAAAAAAAAACATGGAAAGTTAGCCCCAACGCAAAATTTAGCCCCTAAAAATTTCTCCGTTATAGAATCATCCATGATACATAATTAGAATAATCTTCTCTCAACTACAAACCTCATCAACAACCGTAAGGCATTTAATTCTACCCAATATCCATGCCTTCCCAAGACTCCTCTGAAATTATTCGTATAACCCCCCTCAAAATGCTAACACCTCCTATACCAACTTCTCAAGTGAAATATCCCCATGCATATGATTTATCATTAATGGGGCTTATGAACACCCTAGGATATTTTACCTTAAGAGGCTTCTAAATCCCCTCATATAAATAATTTATTTGATGAAACGCCCAAAAAGACAACAATTTCTTATTTGAAATATCATGTCATTTCCTGCCAATAACAAAGCACAAAGTATTGTGCAAGTTAAGGCTCTATGTTTATTTTTAATTTTTCTATAAGCTAAATTCCCAAAAAAACCTCGTAATTTCACATCCTTGTAATTTTCATTTTCCCCCTCTTATTTTGTTAAACTACCTCCCAAACCTCTTTTTTCTATAAATATATGTGTGACCATTTCCTCATAAATATATGTGTGACCATTTCCTCAATTCTTTTGCAAAAATACATAATCTTAGTCCCTACCAAGCTCAATTTTTACAATTATCCTAATGTCAAATATTTGTTTTCAAGGATAAACGAGAGACATGCTATAGTTTTTAAAGGTTCCTTGATTTTCTAAATATCCTTCCACCATCAATTTTTACTTTCTTCTCCATTTTTAAACTTTTCTCCATAGCCTAACTTCAATATATATGTCCCTCTTGAATAATTTTTAGACGAGAGTATATCCACTTCTCCCTCCCTTATTCCTATCGCACTTCATTTATTTTTTACACATAACGAGTCCAAGTTTTAACTAACTTCTTTTTAATTCCCAATTTGTTTGCTTCTATCCATCCTTTATTCCAAAAAGAAAATTCGAGTTGCATAGTTAGAGATATCAACAAGAGATTTAGGAATCTCAACAAACTTGCACAACCCACCCAAGGGTCTTCTCGTACCTTTACCCTAGACCCATTCCTACTCTCCATACTAACTCATTTCCCAATATTGGAAAATATATTATCACTACCTTTCATATTATGGAAACTCAAGGAAAAAAATCAAGTATTATTATTGTGTATAACAAAATTACAAAATTAAGTGTTGATTAGCATTTAGAAGGCATTTTAGCCAACTTATACAAGAATGATCTAGTAGTTTCCACTTTATACATAAAAGTATCGATCTAAATTTTTAAAAAGAAGGGTTTTGATTTTTTTCCCTAATCAATCATTTAGAATACAAAAAGAAAACATAACATTTTAAAGTCGAACTATATGCTACTATATAAAAAATTGTATAGTCTTTGATAAAATAGAGAAAAGAAAACATTTTTTACATCATTTTAAAACAATAGTTAATGAAAATATTCTAGGGAGTGATATTGGATAATTTCCTTGAATTTTTAGGTTCCTTTTCCCAGGCTAGTCAACTTTGGATAATTGATAAGCTTCTTTGATTCTACACATATTAACATGTTTAAAGGTGATGTGATAGAATGTTGTAATTCTACAATTTATTCTTGAAATAAAGTTTGTAATGTGAAGTTTTACAATGTGAAGGCTCCTTCCATCCATTCTATAGCCAACAATAATAATTTTTTCCTAACCTAAATAAAGAACAAATGTGAGGGCCAATAATTCATAAAATAATTTGTTTTGTTTCCTATGCTAACTAAAAAGGAAATGGAGTGGAAATGTTGTGATCCTCCAATATATGTAGGATACTTATAGGTCCTCCCCTAAAAAGGTTTCCTTGAGAAGATCCATTAAAATAAGCCCAAAGGCATGTCCTTGTTTACAATTTGAAGGGAGTCGTAGATGGGAGGGTGGGAATTTTATTATTGAGGGGATGTAAAGAGTGTGTTTACAATTTTCATCACACATTACAAAGGGATGATCTTATTATCTTCAAATAATATGGAGTTTATTACTAACCAAATTTCCAATGCAATAGTGAGAGGGATGGCTTTGAAGTTTGATGTTTCATTGTTTAAGCTCCATCTTTTAAAGAGCCTAATCAATTGAACATTCATTCCATTTTTTATTTTTATTTTATTTTATTTTATTTTTTATTTTCTATTTTTATTTATTTATTTATTTTATTTTTTTTTTGTCAGTATTATGATTTTGTATTCTTCCATCCATACCTCTTTTTCATGACAATGAGACAAAATCAAGTGGGAGTTTTTTTTTGAGTCTATATTACACAAGCAACATCTGTTAGGTCCATCAATGTTTCTCTTTTGGAGAATATCCCAGCGAGGGATTTTTTATTCAAGAATATCCATATGAAAAGTTTTTCTTTCAATAGGAATTTGAACTTACAAATATTTCTCCATCATGAGACCCTCTTCTTTAGTTAAGTTAATAAATGATTGAATATTTTGAGTATATCTCTCCCAAGTGTTTGCATCTTCTTCTCTAAGGTTGAACACCTTCCATAATAACCATTTTTTCTACCCTATGTCTCAAATTCCTTGGCAATCTATCTTAGAGTTTAATAGTTGTTGGGATGTAGAATTGGAATTCTTTTGCACCTATTTTCCCTATCTTTTCCTACCATTTTGAATTTAAAATCCATGCCTTATCACTTCATAAAACACTATTGGCTAAAGTATGTTTCCTTTTATATGTCATTCTTATTATCTGGTTTTTCTTGTAATTTGACATAAAAGCTAACCGCCTTAGGCTATTTTATTAATGAATTGAAGAAGGCTTGTTTCAGGTTGTGTGGCTTGTTAAGATGTTGTTACACAATGAGCTTATTTTGGATGCTCTATTCTTCTATGATTAGCAACAAAGACTACCTTGAACAGGTATATAGTCAGAGTCAGTTTGATCGTTAGAAGGAGACATTTATGGACAATGCAACTTAGTTGAAACAATTAGGATTTCCAAATAACAAATCATTTTAATCTAGAAAAGATATTATAACTTTTTTTCAATTAAGACAATTTGTTATGAGACAATTTTTGTATAATCTCGATTTGGATCACATGAGAATCAAGAGATTCTCATGATGATCTTCTTTTTGAAAATAGGAATGTAATGTAATATGAAATTATAAAAATATGTACTCTCTTCCCACGAGGCATGCATAGATTAAGATCATAGGAGGGAGTACCATCACTGTAATCCTATATTGCAACTTTCATTAATGCAAATAATTACCGTTTGTGGCTCAATATCTCTTTCTTGATTAGATTGAAGACTGCGTAATTTACCAACCCATACTAGGGAGGAAGAACCGTCCTTGTTAGTAGGGATCACGAGTTAGATAGGTAATGTAGTAGTATATTTATTCTTTCTTAGTTATGATTTATGTGTGATTTAATGTTATTGTTACAGATCTTGTGCATGCATTAATAGTTGTAGGATTGTAACCTCTATCTTTGTGTAACAATATAAATTGCGTAACAATATAAATTGTGTAACAATGTATGTCCTAGACCGATCCCTTTTTATGTGTGATGGTTATTTGATTTTTGTTACAGCTCCTTGGTTTGTTTATTTAATTGAATGGGTGTTTCAACAATTGCTGAGTGTTGAGTGGTTTCCAAGAGTGTTGTTTCTTTTTGAATTAGAGTGAAAATGTGACATAGTATGATTTATTTTGCAACATGTTTTTCTTTACTTTTCGAAGTGTGAGCAAGGTTTGGGGTCTAACAACTAGTGTGATGGAGTGTTGAGAAAGTGTTGAAGTGAAAATTCAACCCCTCCATTTTTGAATTATTTATTTCAAATAATGGGGACGTTCCATAATTTTTTTGGCTAGATCACGTTTTTAATATTTTCTTTTGGTTAAGTGTCCTACAATTTTACCAATTTTTCATTTTTATTGGATTTTTATTTTTATTTCTCCATTGAGTTGAATTTTCACTAGCTTTCCATTGATACTTGTTTCATCTCATTTGGTTATACGGTTTGTAAATGGTGCTCATCCAAAGTTCGATAATTTTTACCGCCTGGGATAAAAAATGTACAAAATGTATATTATTTTAATTTATGTAAATAAATTAGTAATTTATTGTAAGTATTAATTCCTAGTTATTTTTTACTAATTATTTCATTTTTCACTAACTGTATTATAAAATCGCCACAGCCAAATTGTAAAACAATTAAAATTATGTGTTTTCAGGATATCAGTAATTTATTATAATTCCCAATTTTAAAAGAAATTACAAAACCTGAAATCTCAAAATTGCAAAGTGATTATAGTTCATTTTGTCAAAATTTTAATTATCAAGTGGCTGTAGTTTATAATGGATGAGTCCCACTCCAAATGGGCCCCGCTTCACCTCACCTCACCTCCTCCCTTACTATTTTACAAAAGTCTCGATATAAAAACCTTCAATATAAAATCCGGATAAAAATCGATATAAAAATAATCTTGATATAAAAAACTATGATAAAAAACTTCCGATATGAAAAAAACCTCCGATAAAACAATTCCGATATAATAAAATCCCGATGTGTTCGCATTCTTTTATTTCAAAAATTTCATGTTTAAAAAAACACCCGATATCCAATTTCTCATTATACCTCCCATGCATAAAAGCCTCCACTTCATTTAACTCTTTGCTCCTTTATTTTCAATCTATTCTAATGGATCTAAAGCCACTCTTAAGATTTTTAAAATGATTTTTTATTTATTTAATATATTTTAATTATAATTATAATTTATTTAATTGTAATTTTAATATAATATAATTATAATTATAATTAATTTTTAATTAGATTTTGTTTTAATGGTATATAAATAGTTTGTAATTAATTTAATTTAATTTTGTAATTTTAATTAAATTAATATTAGTTAAGTAATAATTGTTAATTTATTTTTTATATTTTTGGTCTCGGTAACAATTTTTTCAAAATTTTGGCAATTTTGACTCTTTAAGTTTGGGAGTTTATAAATTGAGTTTTACTTGACCAAATGAGGCCCACTACAACTCATTAGAAAGATAAAATCAAAGAGAATATCTCTAAAGTGGTTTCATGACCATATTAGGTCATTACATGAGACTAAAATTAAACTCCAAATTTGTAACGAAAACTAATTTTCTAAGTTTAACTTTTTGCATTTTTCATTTGCTCAAAGCCTTTGTTAATTGTAGATCCATTCATTTATGTTCTCTTTGGCCAATAAGATCTTTACAAGGATCAATAGAAATCTTAGATTTTATTTTATTTATTTAATTTCAATTGGAGATGTTTGTTTTCGAGATTTGATATTTTTTTTATCTTAATTTGCATTTTAATTGAATTTTGATTGGTTTTGGCAAGAGAACATTTGAGGAGTTGTTTTTAGTGCGACTTTTTAGAAGCTTTTACGGTGGGTTTTTTCTGGTCAAATTTCTCTAAAAATCGGTAGGAATTTATTGAAATCACAAGCTTGATGGATAATCCTGTGTAATCGATGTGTCCTAGGGGTTTTCCATGGTGATGAAACCATATATATAGTGAAAAAACTAGTTTAAATAACACAAATCGAGATTTCACCTCAAATTTTTCCACCGGATTCTGGCACCGGAAAGTCCAAAAAGTCACACTAAAGGTAACTCCATTTGAGAATATGAGGAAGAGAAGATTTGAATCAATGAAATTGCTCCAACAAGAGAAGAAAAATAATTGTGACCAATGAAAATTGTTGGAGCAGATCTGTTCTTCAACAACTCTCTTATTTGGAATTCATTTTTCTAATTATAAATAGTGGTTTGTAGAATGGGTTAGAGGCTTTTCTTCTCTAAAATTCTGTAATTCTTAAAGCACTATTGTAATAGGGATTTCATGCTCTAGGTAGAGGATCAATCTCAGATCTGATAATTATTGGGATTTGTCTTTTTCCATTCTGAATTGTGTGTGAGAGGCAGAGTTTGCACTATTGCAACTCTTGCTTTTAGCAGTAGAGTTTATTATTTGGAGGAGATTGTAGGAGATCATATTTAAGCAACAGAGGAGGAGAATAGGTTCAAATAATTTTGTATTATAAATACTATTATTTTTAATGTGAAATTTAATTCTTGATGACAGAATTACGTTAATTGGATTTATATTGTGCATTACTGTCAATATGAATACATGTCTTATAGATTAGCTGTCTAATATGTTTGTAGCATGATTTGTTGTTAGTTGCATCTTTTGCTTTGACATATTAAAGCCATATGTCTGAGTAATTATTTACTCATAAATCTATCATCTAATTCTAATTTAATTTCCATTGGCATTATGTGAACTATTTGCTAATGTTATTGGTTCATCATTCATTGTTAATAGATATCTGAACAACATGCTTGGTAATTATAATATTAGTTAATATATTTCTCTCGGTTGGGTTAAATCTACATCTTCCTAACTGAGATAAGCTTAGGATTTCTTTCCTTTTTCTTGCATTCTAGGATAAGTTTGTACTTATATTAATAATTACACTCCTAGAAGTCCTCTTATCGAAGAGGAAAACTTTAGTTGTGGCTTGGATGAGCCTTAGATCAACTTAAGAATCACTTTCTTGCCTGAGCTCAACAAGAGGACTGATTTGATGTCTCTTCTTTATTGGTAATAAAAGGGCATACTTTAAGGCAGTAGAGATAGAGAGAAGGTAACGAGACCTATTTTAACGAGTTGGAAACACCATTCTAAACGAAAAAAGAGTTTCTTTGAGTTCCCGACTGGGTGGTCTCCCTTATAATGTTGAATGATCATTTCGAGCTTATAACATTTTTGGCGCTAGAAGGAAGGATTGACGAATTGTTCTCTTTTGGATTTTTTATATTTTAAAGTTTTATTTTAATCACAATGGCTCCTCTCAAACTTCCCATTTGGAGTTGTATCTTTGGATGTGCATCTTCCAATACTCCAACTGAAATATAAAACACTTTTTAAAGGTAAAGTTTAATGGTAAGAGGAATGCTTCTACATTTGATCACACCTTACATTTTATTCAAAATTTTACAAATTCTACTTTTCATGATATGATGAAGGAATTTCATGCAGTATTTTTACTCTTACATTCTCAAGAAAAGGCAGAAACTGGTGTCAATCACTTCCAGTTGCCTCCATTCATAATTGGTATCGACTCATCACAAAATTCCTTTATAAATTTGATGGTTATGATTATGAATAAGTATGTGATGAATTCGAATATTTAAGAATACTTGAAAATAAATCTTTCTTAGATTTTACTGTTAAATTTCAATTAATTTGCTTGAGATTCAAAAGTGAAGATAAACATTCAAATAATGAATTGATGGATTGGTTTCAATATGTTTTTTCTCTTCCTCCCATCTCAAATCCATATGTAACAATTGCAAGCTTCGATGACTCTCATTCAATTTCTAGTAACATTATTAAAAATTCAGATATGGAGGTGCATATTAACCATGATGAAGTGGCTTCAACCATGTATGATAAATTATTAAATCTAGTACACACCTCTTACAATATTAATTATAATAATGCTAATGAATCATTATCACAAATCTTGCAAGAATGTGATAATCGACTACAAGAAGAAAACAATAACAAAATTGAAAGACCACCCGCCTCAAAATATGAAAATCAACAACCGCAAGCACAAATTGAACATTACAAAAATGTGAATTTTGATAAAGAAATTGTTGAATATAATCATGTTGATCAAATACTAAATTCAGGGCAGCCAATGAACATTCTTCTAGAAAGCACAATTAGCCAAGTAAATAATCTAGAATGTGAAATTTGCAATGGATAAAATTTACAAGAATAAGAAAATAGATATATTTTCAAATTCATTGCTTCCAATTCTCATTTTTACCTCTATCTTGATATTTTTTCTAATAGCAATTTATCTCCTCTTCCCATTAATGTTATTCTAGAAAACAGAGAGGCTGATATAAATGAATTTCCTATTAGTTTTTATCAATATAGAGAGACAATTATTGGTCATTCTTTTGACATTGATCAAGATTTGCTTAATATTCCTTCTTGTTTTGATACATCAGATGAAAATAAAAAGAACACTAGTGAAAACTCTGAAGTCTTTTATGATGACTTCTTTGACATTGAGGATGTTGATTTGTCTCATTCCCTATTAAATCATCATGTTCCAAATCAAAATATACTTGAAAATGAAGAGAAACTGAATACATAAATTGTTCCAATTAACACTCATTTTCAAACATTTAATCATACTCATAATTTTAGAATTCAATAACTCATCCCAATCTATGAATCTTATGATGATAAAGCGCTCATTCCTATTCATAGTCATGATCTTCTCTCTAATTCACAAGTTGGTGTTGGTAATCATTCTAAATTCGTTATTCTAGTCAATTCTTGTGAAGAGGAAATTACTTCAAACTAGTCTCAGTTGTGCTGTAACAATAATTGTAATACTATTGTAAATAGTGATTTGATTTTTATTATTTTTCCTTCAATTATTTTGTTTGATTTCAGATTTGTTTTCTGTTTTCATTTTTCAGTTTTTAGATATCTTAAGCTAGCATATTGAACAGTTCAATATTAAACATTCAATTAATGCATTGCCTAAATGGGAAAATGAAGTTTCAAATCATAATCATGAAAATCAAGAGCTATTACTCTTTCAATTCCAATTGATGTTCATCTCTTATCACCTGATCTTTTCCTCTCAAAAGCAGTGCCAACAAGAGAGTGTATCTTTACAATATGACCAACAATCTAATTCAATTAATGATCTTCTATTGAATGTAGTTGATTTCCATCCATATTTCATAGACCCATTTGAATGACATTTGGAAATTTTTCCTACACAAATATTATTAATAATTTAACATATGTACATAAGACTTACAATTTTGTGCAGGCCATCGTATCTAAAAGTGTGTTTCCACAATCTGACCTGTTATCCTCTCCTTTGAAACTCTTCCAATCATTAATGGAAATCCATCTATATTTATATGATCCAATTGAAATCTAGGTGGGAATGGCATTTCAAGAGAAGGTGATTGTAAATAAGTTGCTTCTTGTAGATATGTTAGTAATTAGAGTAAATATTACATTCAGATTTAGTGATTTAATTAGATTTGTATTTTTGTTACTGATGTTTGTCCTTTACATACCAGCAGGAAATAAAGTATTTGAATGGTTACATTGGAAGTAATAAAACATATAATGAGCCAATGAAACTCCCTTGCATTTGCTCCATTCTCCAACAAAGAGTGTTCAAAAAGTATTATTGCTCAAATTATGCTTATGCTACGCCTACTTATTCTTCTTGGAGAAGCTTTATCACATTGTTGAAATTTACAAAGAAAATCAAGAAGGATGAAGTTCCAACGAATCTTTTACAATCAAGAATTCTTAAGAAATTCAATTTTTTCATTCATAAGAATTTATGTATAATCACTTTTCTCACTCTTGTCTCTCAATGTTATTTTGAAGTAGATGCAAATCAATATCTCATTACTTAGCATTTTAATTAAATAAATAAACAATTTTGAACATATGAAAATTTTGAGAAATGCATGGGAGAACTTGAAGATTGATGAGGTAAAATTACAATCTAAACTCTTCCAAGTATGCATTGGCATGTTCATCTTCATCTGTTGTCAATTTCTCATTTTTATTAATTTACCTCTTATTTATTTTTTTCTTCTCTCGCAGGTCTTTGTTGACTTTCTTTGGAGATTATATTTTCATAAGAAAATCTAATTAGCTTTAAAAATAAAGGGAGTAATGAATCTACAACATGTCCACGGAAGTATTTGTTGTTTCACCAGAATCTGGGTATTTTATAGTTTTTCTTCTATTCATATTTTACTTTCTTTGCAAATTTAGCAATATGAGTCAATAATCATATTCCGTCTCTTATTGATGCAACTGAATTGAAGTGATTAGAATTTTTATTTCTCAGATTTGCTACAAGAAAAGGAAAAATTTCACAAACCTCTTACAGCAAATGATGTTATCCATGATTTTATCTCTTCCTATTCTGAATCTTACATTTTCCGGTAGAGTTAAAACCTTTCCATTGCGCTCATTCATTTTACATCCACTTTAGTCATGTTTCTTCTTCCGACAGGATTCATAGCCTTTCACTTATAAATCGCAATGAATCCTGATCCTATGCGTTTTGTTTCATAACCTTTCTGAGATCCTTTCTTCGTGGCTTTGAACTGTAAGACTCTGAGACTCTATATTACATCGGAGCTATTTTATAAAATATTACAAAATAGTTTATCTCCGATACTTGGATGCCCGATGTATCAATATTCCCACATGATACATTAAAAATGCATTCGCTATCGTATATGTATTTATTGCAAGTTTTATTTATGAAAAGTTCTAAAATTCTTTTATTCTGAGGTCTTGTTTCCTGATGCTTTCTTTTAATATTCAAGACTCTTATATATAGGGACTTCTGATATTGGAAGTGAAAATCAATTAAATCTCCGAAAATGAATTCCGTTGAAAACATTTAAATAACAAAATAATTATTTATTGGAAATTTATCTATCCTAGAATTGCTCCCATTTCAGAAATCTTGTTTACCAGAGCTCTTACCTTTCACTTTGATTCTCTCAGAACCTCAAAACTTCAAAATATTGAGTTAAGTATCCTCGTAGGTCTCTGATCAGTGCATTATGATGTTTCACTATGATCATTTGAAGTCCTCTCTCTCTATATATAATGACATTGATGTTATCATGTTGGTCAAGAGCTTGGATGTATTTTAATTATAATTTCATCAAATCCAAACATTCATTTCTTGAGATAACTTTGTTACTTTGGGGACATACATTCTTCATAGTATGTGCACATATACTTCTTTTTACTCTTCTCGACAATTTTCCTGGCTAATGAACATTTCATCAATTGTGATTTATTTTTGTTTTTTCCTTTGTCCCACTATTGGATGCCCATTTTATTATCTCAGTCATTTTTTAGTGTGCATTTTCATTTGTTTTTCAAGGCACTCTTGAGAATCCACTATTTAATACAAGAATTGGTAAGGAATTTGGAACAAGAAAAGATAATAGATCATGGTTAAATCATGTTTGATTTCTCTTATATTTGAATTTTGGTATATCACTCTATATTTAGCATGCAAAATTTCAAGAGCTCTCCATCTACACATATGCATTACATTGTTTGGGTCTTGGTCATTATTCTTGACATTTTATGAAAATCATGGAGTGAATATGAAATCTGAAACATAAAGAGGAGAATTCCCACTGAAATTAATAAAGAAGCATATATTCATTTTATATTTTTGATAGGCTTGGTTTACTTTTGAGTCCTTGAACGTGAGACATCACTTTCTAGTTTAATGCTTTCGTTAGTTCAAATTTAATAAATGATGATTTGGGTCAATGAAATTTCAAAAAGTTCAACTTATTCGTAGTTTAAAATCCAATTAAAAGAAGAGGTTATCTTTTGTTGGAAAAAACAATATTTCTCAGATAAAATTTTAAACAAAATTTCCCAATAGTAAGTTTCATATGCTCACTTTCATTCATTTCCTTTTCTATACATTTAGTTCCAGTTTTGTTTTTAGTTTTGCTGATATGTATTTTTGTTTTGCAGGTCTCCATGAGTTGTTTTTACACCCTTGTTGGCTTAGATTTGACACTCATTCTTCTTTGTTTTGTTTAATTTCAATTTTTGGGGAGAAGCAGTAATGATGTTCATAAAATCAGGTAGACTAGGGAGTCCCCGAACCTTTAATTTGTTTCTTAAGTGTTACTTTTATTTAGAAAAATTGTTAAGATGCTTTCATTGCAGGTTTTGTTGTGAAACAAGAAAATTTACAATAGGAAGAGACTTCTCATTTGGTTTAATTTCACCACATGACTGCTATTAACCTGACTATTCAGAGCCTAATTTCTTATAACTCTGCAAGATAAAATTCATTGAAAAGAAATCTCAACATAAGATGAACACACTCATGGTTGTCTTATTGCACTCTTTTGTTGAGACATTTTATAATTAGTCTTATTGGGGTTTGTCTTTCAAATTTGAGCTTTTCTTTTAGCGTTTCCTTTCATTTTTACATTTTTGGAGTTTTTTTTCCTCTTTTGCTTCAATTTGGGTTTTTTTTTTTACATTCGTTATGGTTTGTTTTGGTGACTTCACCAAGATTTGTGTAGAAGGAATTCTTCTCACCCAACATTGGTTGGCAGACATGGGAAATTTTTACTTTGTCAATTTCATGAATTTCATTTATCATTATAGGTATATCTTTATGGAACCATAAAGACCTATTTCTTTAAAAAAAATTCATGAAGGAACACACATCCTTTATAATTGATATGGTTCACCTTTTCAAGGAAATAACTGACCCGAATTTAACTCATTCAATATGTCCCACCCCTCCACTTTATAAAACATCTGATTGATAGTCGTGGGGAAAGTTTTTGGAGTCAGCGTTATGGAAGTATTATATCCATTAACACAAGTATCTATTACCTACCTCTTTCGCTCAGTTACACCATAAGCTAAAAGCTTGCAAATACGCTTAACGGAAGGGTGATTAACAGAGGAAGCATGGGAAATACAAGTAAACCTAGCGGGGCTATGGATGCTCACCGACAGCGGAGCTATGCTTATATGGCGTAAAATACAACTTCATCAGGGAACTGTTCAGGCTCACTGGCAACGAAGCGATGTCAAAGACCATTCATAACAATGGATATATGTTTTATAAAAAAACTCCTATCTCTACCTTCTATTTTTTTCATACGAGGTAATCTTAAAATATACTTTCCCCAAAATTTGGATTCATGATTTTAAACTCACTCTGTTTTAAGTACTTATCTTTTCAAACTTATATTACTTAATTAATTAATGTGGGACCCATGGAAATATTTTACTGTTAGACTGTTTCGTGGAATCCATTATTTTTAACCTTTGGGTAAATTAAAGTTCATCGTATTTTAACCAAATATAACTTATTCTTCCCCGTGTGTCCCCAATGTTGAAGTGAAAATGCAACCCCCCATTTTTGACTTATTCATTTCAAATAATGGGGACCCTTTCCATAAATTTTTGGCTACATCACCTTTTTAATATTTTCTTTTGGTGAAGTGTCCTACAATTTTGCCAATTTTTCATTTTCATCAAATTTCTATTTCGATTATTTCATTGAGTTTTAATTTTCGCTAGCTTTCCATCGATACTTGTTTCATCTCATTTGGTTACATGGTTTGCAAATGGTGTTCATCCAAAGTTCGATAATTTTTACCGTCTAGGTTAAAAAATGTATAAAATATATATTATTTTATTTTTTGTAAATAAATTAGTAATTGATTGTAAATATTAATTCCTAGTTAAATTTTAGTAATTATTTAATTTTTCACTAATGGTCCTACAAAATCACCGTAGCCAAATTGTAGAACAATTAAAATTATGGATTTTCGGGATGTCAGTAATTTGTTCCAATTCCCAATTTTAAAATAAATTATGAAACCTAAAATCTCAAAATTGCAAAGTGGTTATAGTTCATTTCGTTGGATTTTTAATTACCAAATCACTTTAGTTTATAATGGATGAGCCCCATTCCAAGTGGGCCCCACTTCATCTCACAACCTCTCTTACTCTTTACCGATATAAAAACCTTCGAGATAAAAATCATGATATAAAAACTTTCGATAAAAAACTTCCGATATAAAAAAAACCTCTGATAAAATACTTCCCATATATCCCAATATATGTATTGGACATTGACATTTTTTTTATGTTAAAAGTTTCGTGTTTTAAAAAAACCCCAATCTCTGATTTCCCATTATGCCTCCCATTTGTAAAAGCCTCCACTTCATATAACTCCTTCCTCCTTTATTTTCAACCCATTCTCATGGGTTTAAAACCACTTGTAAGATTTTTAAAATGATTTTTAATTTATTTAATATATTTTGATTATAATTGTAATATATTTAAATTGTAATCTGATTATAATTATAATTTTAATATATTTTAATTGTAATTATTATAATTTTTAATTTATTTTAATTTTATTTTAATGGTATATAATTAGTTTGTAATTAATTTAATTTTTTAATTGTAATTAAATTAATATTAATTAAGTAATAAATGTTGATTCAATTTAGGATTAGATTTTAATTAAAATTTCTTAATTTTGGTCTAGGGAGTAATTTTTCTAGAATTCTAACAATTTTGACTCTTTAACTTTGGGAGCTCATAAGTTGAGTTTTACTTAGTCAAATAAGGCCCATGATGACTCATTAAGTAGATAAAATCAAGGAGAATAACTCTAAAGTGGTTGCATGACCATATTTGGTCATTAAATGAGTCTAAAATTTAGCTGAAAATTAAGCTCCAAATTTGTTACAAAAACTCATTTTTTGAGTTTAATTTCATTTGCTTGAAGTCTCTGTTAATTGCAGATCCATTCGTTTATGTTCTCTTTGACCAATAAGATATTTACAAGGATCAACAAAAAGCTCATAATTCTTTTTATTTATTTATTTAATTTTAATTTTAATTGAAGATGTTTGTTTTTCAGATTTGGTATTTTTTATTTTAATTTGCATTTTAATTGAATTTTGATTGGTTTTGGGAGGAGAACAATTGAGGAGATGAGGAAGAGAAGATTTGAATGAATGAAATTTCTCTTGCAAGAGAAGAAAAATAATTTCGACCAATGAAAATTGTTGGAGCAAATTTGTTCTTCAACAACTCTCCTATTTGGAATTCATTTTTGTAATTATAATTAGTGGTTTGTAGAATGTTAGGGGCCTATCTTCTCTGCAACGTTGTTTTCTTAAAGCACTATTGTAATAGGGATTTCATGTTGTAGGTAGAGAGGGTCAATCTCAGATCTAAGAATTATTGGGATTTGTTTTTTCCCATTCCAAACTATGTATGAGAGGTAGAGTTTGCACTATTGTAGCTCTTGCTTTTAGCAGTAGAGTTTATGTTTTGGAGGAGATTGTACGAGATCATATTTAAGCAAAAGAGCAGCAGACATTTGTATTAGAAATACTATTATTTTTAATGTGAAATTTCATTCTTGATGACATAATTATGTTAATTGGAGTTATATTGTGCATTACTGTCAATATGAATACCTGTCTTATAGATTATCTATCTAATATGATTGTCCCATGATCTATTCTCAGTTATATCTTTTTCTATGATATGTTAAAACGAGATTTCTGAGTAACTATTTACTCAGAAATCTGTCATCTAATTCTAATTTAATTTCCATTGGCATTATACAAACGACTTCCTAATATTATTGGTTCATCATTCATTGTTAATAGATATTTGAACAACATGTTTGATAATTATAATATTAGTTAATTGAACTATTTCATTAGCTATATATTCATCTTAAGCCAAGCATGTTGTAATCCCAATTATGTTAATATCTTTCTCTCGGTTGGGTTAGGTCTACATCTTCCTAACTAAGATAGGCTTAGGATTTATTTCTTTTTGCTTGGATTCTAGGATTAGTTTTCATTTAGATTAATAATTACACTTCTAGATGTCCTCTTATCAAAAAGGGAAACTTTAATTGTGGTTTGGCTTAGCCTTAGATCATCCTAAGAACCACTTTCTTGCTTGAGCTTAACAAGAGGGCTAATTTGATGTCTCTTCTCTATTGGTAAGAAAATGACACACTATAAGCTAGTAGAGATAGAGAGAAGGTAATTGGACCTAGTTTAACTAGTTGGAACCCCTGTTATAAACGAAAAAGGAGCTACTTTGAGTTCTCGACCAGGTGGTCTCCCTTATAATGTTGAATGGTCATTTCGAGCCTACAATAGAATGATACTTAGAATGATTTGTTTTGATTTTTGGTTAGCACTGGCTGTCATTTGTTCCTACATAAACTTTTCACAGTCACCTTGAAACAAAAATCCTACCCAGATTGAAAGTTTATGTGTGAGTTGGATTTGTTGTTCTAAATTAAAGGACAATTGATCCACCAAGAAATAGCCTCTAACTTTGAGCTCACGGATCAAATGGTTAGGAAGTTTATGAGCTTCCTTGCATCCAATTTATGGATATATGCGTATAAGTACTTTTATCCTTCCAATCTTATAGACTAACTAGTCACCCACTAAGTAGAAAGATGAAAGAATGGATTTCTGAATGATTGATGCATTTTCAATTTTTTTGTAGGGCTTTTAGGTCCATTATGAAAAGGGATTAGAAACATATTTTTCCTTCTATGAGAAAGATATTGATAAGAGATGGGGAAAATATTGGAATCAAAATATGTTTTATTGGGATACTATATACAAATCTTTGGACACTCTATGCCTAAGCATTGAGTACTCAACAACTAATTTCTAGCCTTGGCATACATAATGTAAGAAATAAGAAATAATTTTGCTACAAATTTTTCACTTGAGCTTGTCAGTTCGATTTAGATTAAGTGGTTTAAACAAATGTTACTATCCTCCACAATAGGGTTTAATTCTTGCATATGGAATATTGAGCTCATAATGACTATTTCCTAGAATAGCTTCAGGCCTTATTGTCTATATAGTCCCTCAATGATCAAAACATGTATATTCCTCATTTCGAATATAAATATATTTCTAATTTAAGAAAAAAACATCACATGAAGCTATGGAAGCATATTTGAAGGAAAATATCTCCATAATCAAGCATTACTATGTGATACCTTCATGTAACACACTTTGAAATCAATTCTCTCGAAATGATGATGATGCGCATGGACAAATGCTCATAGTATAATCATTAGATCAAGATTGTATGATATGGTTGAATAAGAAAAAGCGAAGTATTAACTTAGATTCATGGCTATTATTGAGATATATAAAGTAGAGGATTAATGGTGGAAACCAAATAGAACATCAAATGTTAAGAAATAATTGTATAAATTTTCATTAAATATAGAAAAAACAGTTTATTAGTTCAAAAAAATATGTTCACCTTAATAATATCATATGTGCATGGTCATCAAGAGTAGGATGGATATGAGAGAAAATAAAAATAAATGATAAGGGATTTCCAACAAGTAAAGCATACCAAGAATATACTAAAAATAATTTTTAGAGTAAGACTATGCCATGTTTCCTTAAGTATTTATTAAAAGGCATAAATCTAGAATACAATGATAGTTATCTTACTTATATTTGTTTACTTGAATCATTTTAACCATGATATATTTAAGAATGGGTTTCACAATGATATTATGCATGCACATACAAAAATAATATGTTGAGAATTGTATGTTAATACTGAATCTAGATATTATTTATAAATTGAGAAAAAAATTCAAAATATTACAATTTAAATACATTTTGTAACAATTATATATTGACCATTTCGAAATTGAAATCCACACATTTGGAATCATAATTGACACTTTAGTACTTCAAAATTCAACATTTTTGAAATAACATTTTTTGGGTTCAAAATTGTTCAAAATTTCCCATTTGAATCTAAAAAACATAGTTTTGAAAACCAATATCACCACTTTCTGAACCTAATCTTTCATTTTATAAAGACTCATATTGCCACTTCCAAAATCTAAACTCATAACACATTTTATTGCATAGTTTTCATAAACAACTTGGGAATAATGGAGAAATCTAGTTAGTCTTAGATTAATTCATTATTAGTCACTTGTTGTAGAGCATTGATATTTTATTTTTTTATTTAGGATTCAGTTCCTATTTATTAGGGATTTATTCAAACTCCTCAACAAACATGAAATCCTAAATATGTAAGAGATTTATTCCTGATGAATAGATGTGTCCTTTGTGGACACACTCATGGTGAATTAACCTCACCTGGGAGCCAACCCTTTCTTTCATAGTTTGTTCATCATTAATTTTATCTTGGTATCAAAGTGTCATGTGACAGTTGGGTGAAATTGTGCAGAGGTTGAGCCTATCATGCATTTGTTGTTGTTGGGAGAGATGTGCACTTTGTGTATTTTGTTTGGTGCCCTGTGTAAAATTGTGAAGTTCTGTGGCATGCGACCCAAGTGAATATTTATTTTTTTCTTTCCTCGTGGGCAAGAAGTGTGGGAGAAGAGATCTATTTTAAGCTACGCTAGATTGGGGCTTGAGATGTTATGATGTTATAAATCTCTTGTACTTCTGTAAATCTTGTCACCATTATTTTTTATTGGAATCAACCTTCTATGTTGTGAGTGATTAGTGTTGACATGAGAGTTGAAGCAATTGGTGATGAGATTCACTTGAGATTGTTCTATTTTCAAATCTAGCTGGAGGATGAAGCTAGTGTAAAGGTTTCTATGCCGAGGTCCAAGTGTCAGTTGATGGCTCTGTGAGTTGAGTAAGCACAAGAGTGGGCGAGCGAGCGTGTAACCAATATGCAACAAACATTTTTGGCATGAGTGACCACGTTGGAGGTGTCTATTTTTTTTTTGCTACTGCCTACCAGCAATGCGTTCATGCAGAGTGGGCATGTGTTCCAGATCATCGTTCGAGTTTTAATGTTGCAGACTTGAGGTGAGGGACATGCGGACTTTTTTTTGGAGTGATTATAATTTCTTATGGAGTTGGATAGTTATTTGATGGTGTTGGTTGATGATTAGAGGAGTGTTGAACCCTCTTTTCTTGCCTATGCATTGAATCCTGTGCCATACGATTCAATGCTAATTGGGATATGTTTTTTTACTCTACTACTCTGAGGTTGAGGTTGGGATGATTGATAGAAGGTTGCCATATTTCCTATTTATGTGGTCATCTTGCTATGTTAGATGTTCTTTGTGCTAGAAGTAGCATCATGATCACAATCATAGTGTGTGTGTGATTGTTGTTGTTGGAGATTGATTGTAGTGCAATCCCATGTACTTGATTTTCTCAAGATGGTGGTGCTCCTTGACATCTGAAAGTTCCAAAATAAATTCATGCAACTTGTGGGGAAGATCACCGAGGATTTCAGGATTGATCGTCCATGATTGGTGATGATGAGAAAAGTAATGCACCATTCACATAGAGCTCAAGATTGTAGGTTGATGGATCCCACACATTGAATTCTATTTTCACTAGAGGTTGACAGATTTGTGTTATTTTTCTCGTTCAAAGAGGATCACAAGGCTGTGAATATCAAAGTTGTGGTTGAGTAGTCATGTTGGCTGTGATTATTACATTATGTGATTTGTTAGTAGATCTACAAAAAGGAGCAAACATTGCAGAGAGAAAATTCATGGAGGACTCAACAACAACTAATGAATTGAAGAAAGTTAATTTCCTTTTTAAAGTAGGGGTGGTGAATTCAATAATTTGTTTGCTAATGATAAAGAGAAATATGAAATAACAATAACATTTTATTATGTATATTTGTTTTATGAAAATAAACTGCAGGTATTTTTGAAAAGAATTTGATTGATAAAGTGTTGTTTTCTTTAGACGACCAAGAGGTTAATGATTTGGCCCCTCATAGTAGAAGCAACCTAAAATCATAATGAGAGTGTTATCACAATAGTAGAGAAAGAAGAACATGAAGAAAAATCCATATCAACAATTAAGGAAACAAGTTAGTTTAAAGTTGTTCAAATAGACTATGATGCAGATATAAAATTTATTAAAGAATGGATTGAACATTCTTTTGAAAAAATTGATGTAGGTCTCAAAGCAACATATGGAGTTATATGCTTAATGGTGGAGGTTCTTGAAAATGAGAAAAATGGTGAATCAATAAATAATTTTGATGACATAGAAATAGAAAATGTGGTGGATACATCTGAAGAGATCCATGGTATTTTGATGCATTGGAGCACAAAGGAAATTAGATGTTATTATGAATTGATGAGGCAACAATGAAGTGAACAAGAACTACATAAATGTAAAGTGCAACACTTCACTTATGAATCTAATGTAGAAGAACTAGATAAATGTAAAGTGCAACACTTCACTTATGAATATAATGTAGAATTTGTAAGTATTGAATACAAAACTGTGTCAAGAACGTGATGGAGAATCGCAAATTGTGAAAAGAAGACCACAACCCAATTGTAACATGCGGTTAAAGAGAAACAAACAAACGAAGAAACACTGTTACTATTTAAAATTAAGAATAATAAAAATGAAATTGTTAAAGTAAAACTATAAGCCTTAGACTTGGACCAAGAGGCATTATTTCATAAGAAAATCCATTTCTCCATTAAGGGGAGACTTCAAAATAATGGAGAAATCTCGTTAATTCTAAATTAATTCATTATTAATCACTTCTTGTAGAACCGACCGTTTATTTCATAGTTTGTCCATCATTAATTTTATCTCAATCCAAACTTAATAAAATAGGAATGAGCTAGAATCTATAGCCATAAGACATATCACAACCCAAAGAAAAATGAACACAACTAAGAAGAATATGGAATACATTAAACATTCTTATTTAGTGGACACAAGTAAGAAGAATATTGAATACATTAAACATTCTTGTTTGGAACATTTAGTGATTGTGTTGTTCCTTAATGTTGATAATTTTGATTTAGTATCTTTGAAAATTTTAACTACTTAATAATATATCATACTATATTTCTTATCCTTAATTAAAAGAAATAATTTAATACAACTTAAAAATAATTAAAAAACTGATTTAATACTATTTCTTATCTTTAATTAAAAGAAATAATTTAATACAACTTAAAAATAATTAAAAAACTAATTTAATACTATTTAAAAGAAATGTGAGTTTAGTAATTAAAAACATATCCCTCTTTAAAAATGTTACACCTATTTAAATTTCAATTCTATAATTAAATAAATATATGAAAGAGTTTAATAATTAAAAACATATCCCTCTTTAAAAATATTACACCTATTTAAATTTCAATTCTATAATTAAATAAATATAAGAAAGCTTCACTAGAGAGTAATAAATATTTTCTCACACTATAGAATCCTAACCCTTTTAAACACCATCACTTTTATTTAAAAATTATTAACAAAATCCTTTAATTTTCACTAATTTATTCCGTCTTTAAACAGTAAACTTCAATAATTTCACAAAGTTCGAGTGGATCGACCCTCATCACATTTATATATTATTTTAAAATTTACACACTCGTACAAAGATGAAGATATTCGATGAATCCACCCTAATAATTTTTTGGAAAAGGATGATGAATCTGTACCACTAAATTTGTGACTTTAATGGAGATTTCCCAAAGAGAAAATGTATCCACCTGAAGAAGTTTGTCTTTTGTTATGATTTTTGTAGAAAGAAAACGAATCTACTTTAAGAATCTGATATTGATGTGACTTTTGTGGAAAGAAAAAGAATATGCTGTAAACGTGGCTTTTTGTCCACTGTCAAAAACAAATATATACATAGAAACCCAAAAGGGTATGCTGTTCTGATGCAAATAACCACTATGTAAAAAACCAAAATTCACCCACACAGGGGTAGACAAACATATTTACTATTCTGTTATATACAGAGCAAAATTCTATAAATGTTCAGTATCAAAAGGCTGTGAAATTAGGGGCTGTTGCCCCTTTGTAGTCCCTCATCTATATATGGCCTGTGAAAATAATGATAGATCCCTGTAGGTGTATGTTCGGCGATCATCCACTCTCCAAGAGGACGATGCGTCGCTTCTTTCGATAGCTTGTCAGCAGTTTCATTTTTTTCCTTGTAGATATGAGAAACACAAATCTGATCAAAGAATGTTTTGAAAAAAACAATTTCTTCCATAATAGTTCTCAAAGAGTATGTAGAGAAAATAGCTATATTGTTAAACCAATCAGTCACTATCTTTGAATCTCCATAAATTTGTATATTTCGACATTGTTTCAGAATAGCAAAGTATAGCAGATGGCGAAGTGTTATCAATTCAGCATGATTTTTGGTGCCGGGTCCTAGACCCAAACAAATCTGGAAGTAGTGTGCTTCAGAAAGGTAGAAGCAAATGCCACCCCCACAGCCATGCCATTGGGCAGCACCATTATAATAGGCCCATGGGATCAATCTGTTTATTTGTTCATGTTGTATAATTCTAGGTCTCTTTTGGTTGTCATCGTTTGGAAGTTCTTCATATGTAGCACAAATTTGTGGGGGGAGAAGATTCCAGTTTACCAATTTATCTTCAAAGATTTTATTATTTCTCTTGAGCCAGATGTACCATGAGACTAGGAGAGGAAGGTTTCTTGATTTTGCCATAGCTACTGTACTCCACCAGTTTTCCCAAGCCGTTGTTATATCGACCCCCTGCCAGTTCATAGTCATATTTAGAGATAGTAGGACTTGTGACCATATACTCCTGGTGGTTGGGCAAGTAAGGAAAAGATGCTGGGTCGATTCTTCTTCTTGGAGGCAAAGTACACACCGGGTAGGACCCAAAAATGCCCTTCTTTTCAGATAGGATCCAGTGGGGACCTTATCTTCTAATATGTTCCACATCAACAGTCTGGTGCGTGGAGGAGCTTTTAATTTCCATAAGGTATCCCACTAGCTTCTTAAGACCTCCAGTTTTTTGATTGCTATTATTGTGTCATACCCCTGTTTTGGTGTGTGTTTCCCAGTTTTTGAGTGGGCTCAAATAAGTTCATCCTCAACATTCTGTAATCTAACATGTGATTCTGTAAGTTCCTGAAGGTATATTTGCCAAATTCTACTCCATTCAATTGGTATATGCCAGTGCGGATCAGTTAGCCAGCCTTGTGTATGGAATGTAGAATTTTGCTGGTCCCCAATCTGTCCCAGAAACTTTATGCCCCTGTTGTTTAGGTGTTGTATCAGTCCAACTAGTAGTAGATGGGAGTTACCACTACCTGTCCAAGGATCAATGCCAATTTGGACCGAGGCACCATTGCCAATTTTCCATAGTAAGCCATCCTTGATGATAGAAGTAGAACTGAGTATGGCCCTCCAAATCACTGAGATGCCCTTCCTGTTCCAAGATGGGCTTCTAATCCAGTCTATGATAGTCAACGACCAGATGTATTTATGAAGAATAACCTCAACCCAAAGACTATTTTGTTTTAGTAAAAGCCAACTCTGTTTGGCTGCCAAGGCTTGAGCAAAGGCAAGAAGTAATTTAAGTCCCCAGCCTCCCCACTTCTTAGGAGTAGCAATTTTGGCCCATTTTACCCAGGCAAATGGTTTACCCTCCTTACTTCCATTCTAGAGGAATTTACAACAGATTTGTTGAATTCTGTGAAGAATCCCTCTTGGAATCCAGGCAAGTGACATCCAGTACACCGGGGTGGCTTCGAGGACTGATTTGATAAGGATCAGTCTGCCTGCCCTAGAGAGGAACCTATGACACCAACAATTTATTCTCTTCTCCACTTTTGTGATGAGCCAGGTCCAGTTAGCAATCTTATAACCATCTGGTTTTAGTCTGAAGCCCAAATATTTCAATCCCCCCATCAAATCAGTTGCTTGAAAGGGAAAATTTTGAGTGGCTAACTGAGATTCCTGTAGGGTACATTCAGATAGAGAGATGGTGGATTTTTCTCTGTTGATCTCCATTCCCGTGGCTCTGTAGAACAGGATCAGGATCTCATTCAATGAATTCGTGTCCCGGACACTCCCATTTAAGAAAATCAATATGTCATCTACAAAAAGTAGATGTGTCAAGTAGAAATGTTCCATAATTTTTAGACCTTGAAGGCCCCCCCTTCTTTTTTCTGTAGCTATGCATCTGCTCAACCCTTCCATGACTATTAAGAAAATAAGTGGTGATAAAGGGCATCCCTACGTTATCCCTCTATCAATATTGAAAGTGGGCGATGCTGAACCATTAATGAGAATGGCAAAAGAAACAGAGGAGATGCAACCCATGATCCAGTTGATAAGAGCAGGGGGGAATCCCAAGTGAGTGATAATCATCTTGATGTACAGCCAATTCACTTTGTCAAAGGCCTTTGCCAGATCAATTTTGAGAGTGAGTCCCTTGAGATTTTTGAGTATGATGGAGTGGAGGGCTTCCTGGGCTATACCAATGGCATCCTGTATATGTCTATGGTGGAGGAAAGAAAATTGCTCCTGAGAGATGTGGTTAGATAATATAGGCTTGATGCGATTGGTGATGATTTTAGAAATGATTTTGTATAGATAGTTGCAAAGGGATATAGGCCTGAAGTCATTAAAGGAGGATGGCGAATCTATCTTAGGAATCAAGGCCAAGTAGGTGAAGTTAATGGGGGGGGGGGGGGTGGATGTGTCCAGTGGTTCTGCTTACTTCAATGATAGCAAGTAGGTCCCATCCCAGTAACTCCAGGAAAGCCAAATAGAACTCCACTGGCCAGCCGTCCGGGCCAGGACTCTTATCTTTCTTGAACCATTTGAGAGTTCCTTCCAATTCCTCCATGGTGACCGTTTGAGTTAAATCCTCTGCAGCATCCTATTCCACAAACCTTGGAAAGTGGCCAGCCAAGTTTATGATGTCCGGGAGATTGATGGCTGCCGATGCTGTAAATTGTTTTTTGAAATGTGTAATCCCCAATCTAGCTAATTGAGGGTGAGTTGAGGCCCATCCATCAGGCTCACAGGGCATCTGCCATATAGTGTTGGTGGCCTTTCTTCCGTTTGCAAAATTGTGGAAAAATTTGGTATTACCATCTCCCGCTTGAAGCCAGGTGGCTCTACTTTTCAATCTCCATTTTTCTTCCTTTTCCAGTAGTATATTATTCTTTTGGTTCTCCAGCAAAACCAGATGTATTTTAGTCTCCTTCGATAAGAAACCCAACCTCTGTTCATCCGTTAGCTGTGCAATCTGTAATTCAATGTCAAAAAGATGTTGTTCATCTCTCAACTTCTTCCTCTTTGACCACTGCTCTGTCAATGTCCTGAGTTTGTTAAACCTAATACAGAAGTCCGCAGCCAACCTGTGTTCCCTCAGAGGGGGTTGAGCTCTCCAGAACTCAGTCACCAGGTTGATGTAGTCAGGATCTTTTAGGTGTCCAGTAAAGCATTTGTAGGGGGAATGCGGCTTTTTTGATGGACCGGTGATTTGGAGAAAAATGGGTAGATGATCAGATGATCCCCCAGAACCCACCCATTGTCGATATAGGGGGATGTAATGGATGAGATCTTCATGTATCAAGAACCGATCCAATCGTCGACCCAGGGCAGCATCCTCCATCCGCCTATTATGCCAGGTGGGCAGTTTCTTGTTCATAGGAACATCAACTAATTTTCTGGTATCCAGTAGAGTTCTCATCTGATCAGAAATAGGGTCGATTTGAGCATGATGTCCCCAGGATTATTCTATGCCCAAGGAAAAGTTTAGATCCCCTCCAATAATGGTGGTGTTTGAAACAAGATTATGTTCCAACAAATTGTGCTAAAATTCCAATATGTTCTGATTAGGTGCATAAATGTTGATCAGTTTTAATTGAAGTCCCAGCTCCCCAAAAAATATGTCCATGCCAATAAACCCCATACCGCCCCAGGTGGATATATGCTTGAAAATTTTAGGATTGATGCCAATTGCAAGACCGCCAGATCTGCCTATGGCATCCATGCCTTGGAATACCCAGCCCGACAGAATCGAGAGTAGGGTTCTGGTTATGTTATCAGAAGTGCCAAGGGTTTCCTGAAGGAAAAGGATGTCACAGTATGTATCCTTTAACAGCCTTTTGATAGCCAATCTCTTCTGGGGGTTGGCTAATCCCCTGCAGTTGTAGGAGAGCCAAATCATGGGGAAACATGGGCAATGGGCTCCAATGCTCTAAGCACCCTCTCAATGGTGGTTTGTTGGCCCCTCGCTACATCTACCACCGCTGAGTTTATGGCAGTTTTGATCTTGGATGGGTGCCCTTTGGCTGGTTTATGAAGCTTGGTCCTTCCTTGGGAGAGGCCCAATCCAAGAAGCAGAGGTTTAGGTTGCACTATGGATCGGAGGTTGTAGGGATGGGATCCTAGCCCAGAAGGGGAGGAAGTGTGAGAAGGGGGGGTGGAAAATTCCCTGAGGGAAGTAGGAGTGGTGAGAACGTGGGTGGGGGAGGAAATAAGGAACAAGGGATGGAGGGAATAGTGCAATGTACAGATGAGGAGGGATGCAAAGATGTATGCAGTGCATTTAACATAACACCTGAAAAAAGAGCAGCGGATATTGGGAAAGACTCATTACCCGGTAGAGAAGTTGCTTTCACTGCAGATTTGGAGCGAGTCCGAGGTGGTGAGGATGAAACTTTTCTCCGGTTCCCAGCCTTCTTTGTAGCGCCCACCACAGCTTCAGATGGTGCCTCTCCTTGTTCCTGTTCTCCCTTGTTTTGCTCTTCAGAGGTCTGTTGCTTCGTCCCCTTCGAGATTTCAGTGGTCACCGAAGAATGTAGAGGGAAATCCTTGTATAGGTGACCCACTTTGTGGCACCTCCTGCAGCGGAATGGGACTCCTTCATAGTCCAGAAGTTGTTTTTGTGAGAAGTGCCTCCTGTGAAGAGTAATTTTTTCCTCAAGTCCTGCCTTGGTGTCAAGGTGTACCAATATCCTTGCCATAGTCATGATTCCTGTTTTTTCAAAGGACTTGTCATGTTCAAGGTAGGTCCCCAGTGCATCTCTAATACGTTTGAACAACTGAGGGGTCCAAAATTGCATAGGTAATCCAGGTAGTCTAACCTAGATAGGTCCTGCTCCGGATCGAATGGAGGATCCCATCGCTTTAATAGAACTGGTGCAAGCTCAATATGCCAGTAGCCCGATAATATCCATTCTGTATACTCCTCCCTATGAAAGCGGAGGGCAAACCATCCTCTGGCCAATACCCTAATAACAGGAAGTTCTTTCAGCAGGGAGCCCCATATCTCCACTGTCCATTGACGCAGTTTCTCCACCGTGTAGTTCCTACCTCTAACATAGCCAACAAGAACTTTCCTCGCCGTGTCCATGGCATCCACCATTTAAACGTCCTCTCTGAAGGTCAGGTTGATATCAGTGTCCACAGCTCTGAGACACCGGCCCTTTTTCAGATTATCCGAGCGCCATCCCGTAGGGTAATCTTGAAGAAGGTTCCGACATGGTTCTGAGGAGCTATGCTGCGCCGAATGAGTAGGTCGAGGATTTGGGATAGGTGAGCTGAAACAACTAGAGTGAATTGGGGAATGCGGGTTGAGATTGCACGAGCGCGGGTGAAAGTAGGATTGTGCAGGTCGCGGGGGGTTGGACGGGCCAGTTTGTGCCAGGGAGATGGAGGGAGGGTGCATAGGCAGGGAGTGCTGTGGGGGAGGAGGAGGGGGATGTTGCAGGAGATATGGCAGGGGGGAGTCGAAGGAGGGGGAAGCCTGTAAACTGGAGCCGAGGAGATTCAGGGTTGCCAGAGAGAGGGGGGGACATTCCAAGCCGGGAAGGTCTGCAACATTGATAGCAGGGTGCTGGCGCTTTCCGGAAATGGGTGAGTTTAGTGTCGACTGGACAACAGCTATCATCCGACCCTATTTATGCTACCAAGGGCCCTCAAACGGTGTAGATTGGTGCGCCCAAATCTCTTGCTCAGGCATGGGGTCCTCCTCGTAATCCATGAGGTCTTCTTCCACCATTTTAGCTGATAGTGATACCTGACCTCCATGTGACCAGTGGAAGGTAGGCTGTAATGTTGAAAGGAGTTGACTGTGTTGTTGAACGAAGTTGAGGCCAAAAACAACGGGCAATACCACGCATCAGACAAAAGAAATTCACCGACAGGCTCAACTGTAGAGAACAGAAATCATTAAAAAACCAAACCCGTGGTCAGACCTGCGTAGATAACCATGCTACCATGTCCACAGAAAGCTCACTATTGGCAGAAACCGCGGAACTATAACCTGAAACCCTAGGGTTCTGCCATGGTTAGGGTTCTGGAGCTCCCTTCTGCCGCTGAATCTGTAACTCTATGTCAACATGTCTTTCAATTTAAGAATCTGCAAATCAGTATAAGGTGAATCAAATCTGAGATCTCATTCATCATTATTATTTTTAATATAATTCCTTTATATGATAAAAAATATAATTCATTTATATTATAAAATAATGCTTATTTATAAAACATATACCTTACCAAACCAAATAAAACAATGAAATTGCAAGTTTCAAAATAGAAAAATTTTAAATTTCTATTTTTAATATTATTTATTATCAAATTAATATTTTAATTCTTTTAACTATAGTTCCTTTTAAGTAAGGTTGATCATCATTTTGAACATATTATTTGATTTTTTTCTTCTTATACCGTTTTAAAACATTTTATCTCTCTATCATAATCATTACTTGAATATCAAATATTGAAGATATTATTATTTTTAATTTCCATAAATATATTATTTTTTAATTATTTTTTTTTTTTGGAAAAGTTTATTGATTTAATTTTTTTTTTGGTAAATTTCTTGAAAAGAATATATAAGATTATAATTTTTTTATAGAATTTACTGGCATGTAACATTTTCAGTTATTTATTCTATATATTTCATGAAAAAATATATAAGATTATAAATTTTTTGATAGAATTTACTATCATGTAACATTTTTAGTTATTTATTTTATATTTTCTCACTATTCATTAGATTAAATTTGAATCATTACATTGAGTAACTTTAGAAATGGAATAGCAAGTCACATGACATTAAAACTATTGTGGGAGTAAATTACATAAGATTTTTGTTGTAAAGTCACATCATTATCATGGATATTTTACTTATGCTAGTTATCCACATATTTAATAATGTAAATGTTACATCATCTAAGGAAGAAACATCATTAGCATGCCACAATACGGAAATACACTATTGGACACTAATATAATTTGGAAACCATGTAGGGAAAAGTCATCAAACGTTTAATATTATTAAACATATCGTGAGCATGTTCATCCCTTACTCAATGGCTGTAAGGGAGTCCATCTCTTGAGCATTGTCATAAAATATTACAAAGAAACATAATTTTAAATACAACATAACTTGGTAGAAGTAATCACATTAATCATTATATCATTTACCTATGAATCCTCAAACATTTTGACTTTGTAGCATGGTTGTTTTCATAAGTCAATTATCCTGTAGTGAACATTCCTTCAATCTACGTTGACCACTAGTTCTTTCATTGCCATAATGTTAAATATAATTTGTCCTTCACATGCGTTACAATCATTTCCTGCAAATACAAAATATTTATTGGTGAAGCTTCAAGCATCTTTTCATGTACATAAGACGCATATAAAATATTGATACATACCTCTTTATTAACTATATACATGCATGAATTAAAGTATAGAACTATCAAAACATGTCTATTTATCTTTACACATGTATGGTTATGAAACATGTCGGTCCATCCATAACTCAAATGCATAGGATAAAGTACATAAGCACTACATTTTACTATCATTTCTTTCCAAAAGACACATTATTTTCCTACAGAAAACCATCACAACTATCCATATTATTTTCAATTAAAACTAGCACATTAGCTATGACCTTTGTGCATGTGAATTCATATTCTTTTTCCACAAGAAATTAACCTAACAACTATTATCTTGATACATGTTATCACATATTCTTTTCCAAATGAAGTGAATACCATAGATATTATTCTTGCATGCAAATACATAATATTTTCTAACTAAATCTAACACAATCTTGCATGCAAATAGATAATCTTCTTCGAAAGAAAGATAACCCATTCTTGCAAGAAATTATATAATCTTTTCCAAAGTAAAGCTAACATAATTTTGCATGCGAATACATAACCTTTTCCAAAAAAGTCTAGCCTAATAGTTATTTATCTTTGTGCATATAAGCATACATTCTTTCCTCACAAAAACTATCATAGTAGTTGTTGTCTATGGGCTCAAAAAAGGTTAATCAAACTACATGCCCTTTAAAAAGAATAATAAACTAAAAACATTTACCATCAAGCTCAAAACAAAATCTAAATAATGAAATATACATATATTAAACGCCGAGAATATTCTTCTAATCTATGGACCTCAAAGAATTTCTTGAATGAAGTGTTTATCAAAAGGTATGTGTCATTTTCTACGAAGAAACTAAATGAAAGCATCGTTATTAAATGTCCATACTTGTAATATTACACCTTTTATGTAAATTATAATTATAAATATTAAAAGAAAACTACCACAACTTATTTCTTTGTGCATGAGAATCCATGGAAGTCTTCCAAGAAGGACACCACCGACAGTAAAAATAACAAGCTCTAACAAAGATTATATAGTAACAACCACATACGTCTAGAGAAAACAATAAAGAGAGGGCTTACTACACTTAGTTGTGGGCCCCATCTTTATGCATGGCACCTGCAAATGAGTTTGAAACTTACTTGGTAGAGAAAAGAAAATAAAAATTCAGTGGAACAAGCCTTTGATATACCGCTAGGCTCCCACTCGTCATTCAAAATCACAAAGCACACATGTGCAAGTCCCTTGTGGATCACATCGTAAAAAACCCATATATTTGATTGACTGTCTTAGGTGAATCCATGATGCACATGAAAACCTACACCTGTGGTGTGGATAGAGCCCACACAGCTCCTTCATGAAACCCTTAGTTTGACAGGGTAGCACTCAATGTGGATTCACTTTTATACATCAATTTTTTACACATTTTCATCTCCACTTCTTGGTGTACACATGCAAATAAGGAAATGTTTCTCGTCTTCCATGTGCTTTCTCCTGGCATCTTTGATACCCTCCTATAAAGCTCTGCTTGACACCAATTCATAAGCATCATATTTTTAAGAGACACGTCATGAATCCTTTTCTTTTTTCTTTCGAAGTCAGTTGGGTGGTTATCATAGAACCATAATTGAATCTGGATGCTAATTTTTCTCCACTTCATATAACTCCCTCCTTTATTTTCAACCCATTCTCATGGGTTTAAAACCACTTGTAAGATTTTTAAAATGATTTTTAATTTATTTAATATATTTTGATTATAATTTTAATATATTTAAATTGTAATTTGATTATAATTTTTAATTTAATTTTAATGGTATATAATTAGTTTGTAATTAATTTAATTTTTTAATTGTAATTAAATTAATATTAATTAAGTAATAAATGTTGATTTAATTTAGGATTAGATTTTAATTAAAATTTCTTATTTTTGGTTTAGGGAGTAATTTTTCCAGAATTCTGACAATTTTGACTCTTTAATTTTGAGAGTTCATAAGTTGAGGTTTACTTAGCCAAATGAGGCCCATGATGACTCATTAAGTAGATAAAATTAAGGAGAATAACTCTAAAGTGGTTGCATGACCATATTTGGTCATTAAATGAGTCTAAAATTTAGCTGAAAATTAAGCTCCAAATTTGTTACAAAAACTC
Source organism: Pinus tabuliformis (assembly GCA_031772625.1). Taxonomy (NCBI): domain Eukaryota; kingdom Viridiplantae; phylum Streptophyta; class Pinopsida; order Pinales; family Pinaceae; genus Pinus; species Pinus tabuliformis. The sequence goes on from CM062818.1 coordinate 1,191,081,987, forward strand.
ATTTTTTGAGTTTAATTTCATTTGCTTGAAGTCTCCGTTAATTGTAGATCCATTCGTTTATGTTCTCTTTGACCAATAAGATATTTACAAGGATCAATAGAAGGCTCATAATTCTTTTTATTTATTTATTTAATTTTAATTGAAGATGTTTGTTTTACAGATTTGGTATTTTTTATTTTAATTTGCATTTTAATTGAATTTTGATTGGTTTTGGGAGGAGAACAATTGAGGAGATGAGGAAGAGAAGATTTGAATGAATGAAATTTCTCTTGCAAGAGAAGAAAAATAATTTCGACCAATGAAAATTGTTGGAGCAAATTTGTTCTTCAACAACTCTCCTATTTGGAATTTATTTTTGTAATTATAATTAGTGGTTTGTAGAATGTTAGGGGCTTATCTTCTCTGCAACATTGTTTTCTTAAAGCACTATTATAATAGGGATTTCATGCTGTAGGTAGAGAGGGTCAATCTCAGATCTGAGAATTATTGGGATTTGTCTATTTCCATTCCGAACTATGTATGAGAGGTAGAGTTTGCACTATTGTAGCTCTTGCTTTTAGCAGTAGAGTTTATGCTTTGGAGGAGATTGTAGGGGATCAGATTTAAGCAAAAGAGCAGGAGACATTTGTATTAGAAATAATATTATTTTTAATGTGAAATTTCATTCTTGATGACATAATTATGTTAATTGGAGTTATATTGTGCATTACTGTCAATATGAATACCTGCCTTATAGATTATCTATCTAATATGATTGTCCCATGATCTGTTCTCAGTTATATATTTTTCTATGATATGTTAAAACGAGATTTCTGAGTAACTATTTACACAGAAATCTGTCATCTAATTCTAATTTAATTTCCATTGGCATTATACGAACTACTTCCTAATGTTATTGGTTCATCATTCATTGTTAATAGATATCTGAACAACATGTTTGGTAATTATAATATTAGTTAATTGAACTATTTCATTAGCTATATATTCATCTTAAGCCAAACATGTTAAAATCCCAATTATGTTAATATCTTTCTCTCAGTTGGGTTAGATCTACATCTTCCTAACTAAGATAGGCTTAGGATTTATTTCTTTTTGCTTGGATTCTAGGATTAGTTTGCATTTAGATTAATAATTACACTTCTAGATGTCCTCTTATCAAAGAGGAAAACTTTAATTGTGGCTTGGCTGAGCCTTAGATCATCCTAAGAACCACTTTCTTGCTTGAGCTCAACAAGAGGGCTAATTTGATGTCTCTTCTCTATTAGTAGAAAATGGCATACTTTAAGCCAGTAGAGATAGAGAGAAGGTAACTGGACCTAGTTTAACCAGTTGGAACCACTGTTATAAACGAAAAAGGAGCTACTTTGAGTTCTCGATCGGGTGGTCTCCCTTATAATGTTGAATGGTCATTTCGAGCCTACAATAGAATGATACTTAGAATGATTTGTTTTGATTTTTGGTTAGCACTGGTTGTCATTTGTTCCTACATAAACTTTTCACAGTCACCTTGAAACAAAAATCCTACCCAGATTGAAAGTTTATGTGTGAGTTGGATTTGTTGTTCTAAATAAAAGGACAATTGATCCACCAAAAAATAGCCTCTAACTTTGAGCTCACAGATCAAATGATTAGGAAGTTTATGAGCTTCCTTGCATCCAATTTATGGGATATACGCGTATAAGTACTTTTACCCTTCCAATCTTATAGACTAACTAGTCACCCACTAAGTAGAAAGATGAAAGAATGGATTTCTGAATGATTGACGCATTTTCAATTTTTTTGCAGGGCTTTTACGTCCATTATGAAAAGGGATTAGAAACATATTTTTCCTTCTATGAGAAAGATATTGATAAGAGATGGGGAAAATATTGGCATCAAAATATGCTTTATTGGGATACCATATACAAATATTTGGACACTCTATGCCTAAGCATTGAGCACTCAACAACTAATTTCTAGCCTTGGCATACATAATGTAAGAAATAAGAAATAATTTTGCTACAAATTTATCACTTGAGCTTGTCAGTTTGGTTTAGATTAAGTGGTTTAAACAAATGTTACTATCCTCCACAATAGGGTTTAATTCTTGCATATGGAATATTGAGCTCATAATGACTATTTCCTGGAATTACTTCAGGCCTTATTGTCTATATAGTCCCTCAATGATCAAAACATGTATATTCCTCATTTCAAATATAAATATATTTCTAATTTAAGAAAAAAAAAAACCTCACATGAAGCTATGGAAGCATATTTGAAGGGAAATATCTCCATAATTAAGCATTACTATGTGATACCTTCATGTAACACACTTTGAAATCAATTCTCTTGAAATGATGATGATACACATGGACAAATTCTCATAGTACAATCATTAGATCAAGATTGTATGATATGGTTGAATAAGCAAAAGGGAAGTATTAATTTAGATTCATGGCTATTATTGAGATATATAAAGAAGAGGATTAATGGTGGAAACCAAATAGAACATCAAATGTTAAGAAATAATTGTATAAAATTTCATTAAATATAGAAAAAAAGGTTTATTGGTTCAAAAAAATATGTTCACCTTAATAATATCATATATGCATGGTCACCAAGTAGGATGGATATGAGAGAAAATAAAAATAAATGAGAAGAGATTTGCAACACGTAAAGCATACCAAGAATATACTAAACATAATTTTTAGAGTGAGACTATGCCATGTTTCCTTAAGTATTTATTAAAAGGCATAACTCTAGAATACAATGATAGTTATCTTACTTATATTTGTTTACTTGAATAATTTTAACCATGATATATTTAAGAATGGGTTTCACAATGATATTATACATGCACATACAAAAATAATATGTTGAAAATTGTATGTTAATACTGAATCTAGATATTATATATAAATTGAGAAAAAATTTCAAAATATTACAATTTAAATACATTTTGTAACAATTATATATTGACCATTTCGAAATTGAAATCCACACATTTGGAATCATAATTGACACTTTAGTACTTCAAAATTCAACATTTTTGAAATAACATTTTTTTGGGTTCAAAATTGTTCAAAATTTCCCATTTGAATCTAAAAACAATAGTTTTGAAAACCAATATCACCACTTTCTGAACCTAATCTTTCATTTTATAAAGACTCATATTGCCACTTCCAAAATCTAAACTCATAACACATTTTATTGCATAGTTTTCATAAACAAGTTGGGAATAATAGAGAAATCTAGTTAGTCTTAGATTAATTCATTATTAGTCACTTGTTGTAGAGTGTTGATATTTTATTTTTTTATTTAGGATTCAGTTCCTATTTATTAGGGAGTTATTCAAACTCCTCAACAAACATGAAATCCTATATATGTAAGAGATTTATTCCTGATGAATAGATGCGTCCTTTGTGGACACTCTCTTGGTGAATTAACCTCACCTAGGAGCCGACCCTTTCTTTCATAGTTTGTTCATCATTAATTTTATGTTGGTATCAAAGTGTCATGTGATAGTTGGGTGAGATTGTGCAGAGGTTGAGCCTATCATGCATTTTTTGTTGTTGGGAGAGATATGCACTTTGTGTATTTTGTTTGGTGCCTTGTGTAAAATTGTGAAGTTCTGTGGCATGCGACCCAAGTGAATATTTATTTTTTTCTTTCCCCGTGGGCAAGAAGTGTGGGAGAAGAGATCTATTTTAAGCTACGCTAGATTGGGGCCTAAGATGCTATGATGTTATAAATCTCTTGTACTACTATAAATCTTGTCACCATTATTTTTTATTGGAATCGACCTTCTATGTTGTGAGTGATTAGTGTTGACATGAGAGTTTAAGCAATTGGTGATGAGATTCACTTGAGATTGTTCTCTTTTCAAATCTAGTTGGAGGATGAAGCTAGCGTAAAGGTTTCTACCGAGGTCCAAGTGTCAGTTGATGGCTCTGTGAGTTGAGTAAACACAAGAGTGGGTGAGCGAGCGTGTAACCAATGAGCAACAAACATTTTTGGCATGAGTGACCACGTTGGAGGTGTCTATTTTTTTTTTGCTACAGCCTACCAACAATGCATTCATGCAGAGTGGGCATGTGTGTCAGATCATCGTTCGAGTTTTAATGTTGCAAACTTGAGGTGAGGGACATGCGGACTTGTGTTTGGAGTGATTATATTTTCTTATGGAGTTGGATAGTTATTTGATGGTGTTGGCTGATGATTAGAGGAGTGTTGAACCCTCCTTTCTTGCCTATGCATTGAATCCTGTGCCATACGATTCAATGCCAATTGGGATATGTTTTTTTACTCTACTACTCTGAGGTTGAGGTTGGGATGATTGGTAGAAGGTTGCCCTATTTCCTATTTATGTGGTCATCTTGCTATGTTAGATGTTCTTGGTGCTAGAAGTAGCATCATGATCACAATCATAGTGTGTGTGTGTGTGATTGTTGTTGTTGGAGATTGATTGCACTGCAATCCCATGTACTTGATTTTCTCAAGATGGGGGTGCTCCTTGACATTTGAAAGTTCCAAAAGAAATTCATGCAACCTGTGGGGAAGATCGCCGAGGATTTCAGGATTGATTGTCCATGATTGGTGGCACTGAGAAAAGTAAAGCACCATTCACATAGAGCTCAAGATTGTAGGTTGATGGATCCCACACATTCAATTCTGTTTTCACTAGAGGTTGACAGTTGTGTTATTTTTCTCGTTCAAAGAGGATCAAAAGGATGTGAATATCAAAGTTTTGGTTGAGTAGTCATGTTGGCTGTGATGATTACATTATGTGATTTGTTAGTAGATCTACAAAAAGGAGCAAACATTGCAGAGAGAAAATTCATGGAGGATTCAACAACAACTAATGAATTGAAGAAAGTTAATTGCCTTTTTAAAGTAGGGGTGGTGAATTCAATAATTTGGTTGCTAATGATAAAGAGAAATATGCAATAACAGTAAAATTTAATGATGGATATTTGTTTTATGAAAATAAATTGCAGGTATTTTTGAAAAGAATTTGATTGATAAAGTGTTGTTTTCTTTAGATGACCAGGAGGTTAATGATTTGGCCCCTCATAGTAGAAGCAACCTAAAATCATAATGAGAGTGTTATCACAATAGTAGAGAAAGAAGAACATGAAGAAAAATCCATATCAACAATTAAGGAAACAAGTTAGTTTAAAGTTGTTCAAATAGATTATGATGCACATATAAAACTTATTAAAGAATGGATTGAATATTCTTTTGAAAAAATTGACGTAGGTCTCAAAGCAACATCTGGAGTTATATGCTTAATGGTGGAGGTTCTTGAAAATGAGAAAAATGGTGAATCAATAAATAATTTTGATGACATAGAAATAGAAAATGTGCTGGATACATCTGAAGAGATTCATGGTATTTTGATGCATTGGAGCACAAAGGAAATTAGATGTTATTATGAATTGATGAGGCAACAATGAAGTGAATAAGAACTAGATAAATGTAAAGTGCAACACTTCACTTATGAATCTAATGTAGAAGAACTAGATAAATGTAAAGTGCAACACTTCACTTATGAATATAATGTAGAATTTGTAAGTATTGAATACAAAACTATGTGTCAAGAACGTGATTGAGAATCGCAAATTGTGAAAAGAAGACCACAACCCAATTATAACATGCAGTTAAAGAGAAACAAACAAAAGAAGAAACACTGTTATTATTTAAAAGTAAGAATAATAAAAATGAAACTGTTAAAGTCAAACTGTAAGCCTTAGACTTGGACCAAGAGGCATTATTTCATAAGAAAATCCATTTCTCCATTAAGGGGGAGACTTCAAAATAATGGAGAAATCTCGTTAATTCTAAATTAATTCATTATTAATCACTTGTTGTATAATCGACCATTTCTTTCATAGTTTGTCATTCATTAATTTTATCTCAATCCAAACTTAATAAAATAGGAATGAGCTAGAATCTATAGTCATAAGACATATCACAACTCATTATTTAATGGACACAACTAAAAAGAATATTAAATACATTAAACATTCTTATTTAATGGACACAACTAAGAAGAATATTGAATATATTAAACATTCTTGTTTGGAACATTTAGTGATTGTGTTGTTCCTTAACGTTAATAATTTTGATTTAGTATCTTTGAAAACTTTAACTACTTAATAATATATCATACTATATTTTTTATCATTAATTAAAAGAAATAATTTAATACAACTTAAAAATAATTAAAAAATTAATTTAATACTATTTAAAAGAAATTGGAGTTTAATAATTAAAAACATATCCCTCTTTAAAAATGTTACACCTATTAATATAAGAAAGCTTGACTAGAGAGTAATAAATATTTTCTCACACTATAGAATCCTAACCCTTTTAAACACCATCACTTTTATTTAAAAATTATTAACAAAATCCTTTAATTTTCACTAATTTATTCCGTCTTTAAACAGTAAACTTCAATAATTTCACAAAGTTCGAGTGGATCGACCCTCATCACATTTATATATTATTTTAAAATTTACACACTCGTACAAAGATGAAGATATTCGATGAATCCACCCTAATAATAAGGATGATGAATCTGTACCACTAAATTTATGACTTTAATGGAGATTTCCCAAAGAGAAAATGTATCCACCTGAAGAAGTTTGTCTTTTGTTATGATTTTTGTAGAAAGAAAACGAATCTACCTTAAGAATCTGATATTGATGTGACTTTTGTTAAGACTTTTGTGGAAAGAAAAAGAATCTACTGTAAGAATTTGGTATTGATGGAAATTTTAGGAAGAAGAGTTCAGCGATGACGAACTGGTATTGTCGTTTAGCACATCGAGTGTGCAATAATGCAGCGAGTATAGATCCCCGCCAATGTGTTCACAGCATTGAATGCAATCTAGCGCTACCTCTGGGATTTTACGATCTGCTCCCTTCTGGTCTCACCATAATTATGGAGTCGTCGTCGTCTTCACCAATCGTATTTGAAGTTCCCAGTTTTATCAGAGTCTACGAAGATGGGACGGTTGAACGCTTGATGGACAGGGGAACGGTACCCACTAATTCACATGATGATAAGTTTGACGAGGAAGTGGCATCCAAGGACGTTGTGTTGGATCCTCATACAGGCGTCTTCGTTCGGCTCTATCTCCCTCCTCTGCAGGTCAGAGATGTAAAACAAAAAGTCCCGGTGCTTGTGTACTTTCACGGAGGGGGTTTCTGCGTTGAATCGGCTGCATCGCCACTTTATCACAGCTATCTTAATAAAGTAGCTGCAGAGGCCAAGGTGATTTGTGTGTCCGTGGAGTACCGGAGGGCCCCTGAGCATCGCCTTCCTGCTGCTTATGACGATTGTTTTGGTGTTCTTGAATGGCTTGACAGTCAAGCAGTGGCGCTGGATGGGGTGTCTGTGGATCCGTGGCTCGCTTCTCACGCAGATTTTAGCAACGTTTTCTTTTCAGGAGACAGTGCCGGGGCCAACATCGTGCACCAGATGGGCATCCGTGCCAGTGGAAGGAATTGGGATGGTCTGTGTTTCCAAGGGGCCATTCTGGTCCATCCCTATTTCGGCGGAGAAGAACGAATTGAGTGCGAATTGGCGGCTGAGGTGCAGGGTTTTATTAAGGCGGTCGATGGAATGTGGAGTATCTCTCTGCCGGTGGGAGCGGACAGAGACCACCCTTTTTGCAACCCAGATGGACCCCGTTCTCCGGCTCTGTCCACTCTGGTGTATCTTCGAACGCTTATATTTGTGGCAGAGAAGGATTTTTTAAGAGATCGGGGTATATTGTATTACGAGGCCTTAAAAAGGGCGGGCAAAGATGTCGAGCTCGTTGTGACGGAAGGCGAAAACCACATCTTTCATCTCCTGAATCCAAAGTCTGAGAATGCGCCCTTGATGATGAAACGGATTTTGGATTTCATGGATTCCTCCTCCGATAAGGGAAACGATTGAGACAACTGTGAGTATTTTATTCCATCCGCATGTATCTGTGTGGACAGGGTTTCAAATAGGGCTTCAGTTTAGAAATTGTAGAGGGTAATAGCTTTTACATTCCGTTGATTTAGCTGCAGTATAATGAAAATGCATGAAATTAAAGTTTGTGATTATCTATGTATACTGGGGAGACACATATTGTAGTTAATCAGTTTCTGCTTGGCTTTTGTAGTTCATTAGCTTTTTCCGCATAGACAACTGAGCGATAAATCTTTCCTTTATGGTCAAATCTGTGAATATCATCTAAACGGAAAAGTTACATATAGGATTGTTTTAAAAGTTTTATTATCATGCATTAAAATAAATTTTTTAAAAATGATTTATTTTATTATATAAAATATAATCAGATTTATTTTATTATATAAAATATTGATTATATAGTAGTTAGTGTTGGATTATATTTTAAATATAGTTTAATTAAATTAAAAAATAATAAAAATAAAGATATTAGTACAAAAATAAAACAACTAATAAATTATAAATTACTAAATATAATAAACTAATATTATTTATAAAAGATATATATGTTTATTTTTTTAATATATATATAAATTGGTATAATTAAATTTATTAAAATATGTTTTTAATACAATAATAAGTCATTATAAATTGAAAATATGGACAAAAAAATTATAATTGATGAAAATAGAAATAATAGAAAAAAAATAGTAACTAAAAAAATGGAAGTTACTAAAAATCCATTATAAGATGTCAATCAATCACCTTACAAATAAATAAATTTAAATTAAAAAAAATCAAATTCCTAATGTTAAATTATGAATAAGCTACATAAATTTAATACACAATCAACCCAAAACTAAATGCCTTAATACCAGTAACACCATTCTTGTAATAAATATAATAATAAATATGAAAAAAATATTGATTAATTGACATTATTTTAAGTGGTTAGATATAAAGGTTATTATTTAATGTGGTTAGTTAAAATGATTGTAATATTGTTTAAACTTGAAAAAATAACTTTCAAAAAAATTATAAATTATAATGTTTTTTTAAATATTTATGAATTATAAATTATTTTTTTAAATATATATTTAAAAAAAAATCCTCCTCACAAAGATCGAAAGTATCAAAAGTGAAGATTAATATTTTTTTAAATAACTTAATATAATTATAATTTTTAACATCAAAATTTGTAATCTTTATTTCTACATTCATCGTTATAAAAAATATAATTCCTTTATATTATAAAAAATCTTATTTATAAAACATATATGCCTTGTATATCTTATTTATATTATTTAACAATTTATTTGTTTTTTTTTCTCCTTATATCCTTTTCAAATATTTTATCTCTCTATCATAATATTATTTGAATATTAAATATGGAAGATATTATTTGTACTTCAAATAAATATATTATTTTTTTATTTATTATTTTTTTTCCTGAAAAAGTTTATTGATTTTTAAAATTTTTGTAATTTAATATCTTCATAAATTTCATGCAAAATAATATATAATATTATAAATTTTTTTAATAGAATTTACTAGCATGTAGTATTTTTAGTTATTTATTTTATATTTTCTCACTATTCATTAGATTAAATCTGAATTATTACATCGAGTAACTTTAAAAATGGAATAGCAAGTCACATGACATTACAATTATTGTGGAGTAAATTACATTAAATTTTTGTTGTAAATTTACATCATTATCATGAATTTTTTTACTTATGCTAGTTATCCACATATTTAATAATGTAAATATTACATCATGTAAGGAAGCAACATCATTAGCATGCCACAATAGGGAAATGCACTATTGGACACTAATATAACCTAGAAACCATGTAGGGAAAAGTCATCAAATGTTTAATATTATTAAACATCTCGAGCGTGTTCACCCCTTACTCAATGGTTGTAAGGGAGTCCATATCTTGACCCTTGTCATAAAATATTACAAAGAAATATCGTTTTAAATACAACATAACTAAGTAGAAGTTATTACATTAATCATTATATCATTTACCTATGAATCCTCGAACATTGTGACTTTGTAGCATGGTTGTTTCCATAAGTCAATTATCCTGCAGCGGATATTACTTCAATCTACGTTGACCACTAGTTATTTCATTGCCATAATGTTAAATATAATTTGTCCTTCGCATGAGTTACAATCATTTCTTGCAATTATTGTTGTCATCAAATGACATCCAAAATATTTACTAGTTAAGCTTCAAGTCTCTCTTCATGTGCATAAAACACATACAAAATGTTGATACATACCTCTTTCTTAACTATATGCATGCATTACTTAAAGTACAAAACTATAAAAACATGTCTATTTATCTTTACACATGTATGGTTATGACACATGTTGGTCCATCCATAACTCAAATGCATAGGATAAAGTACATAAGCACTACATTTTACTATCGTTTCTTTCCACAAGACACATTATTTTCCTAAAGGAAACCATCACAACTATCCATATTATTTTCAATTAAAACTAGCGCATTAGCTATGACCTTTGTGCATGTGAATTCATATTCTTTTTCCACAAAAAATTAACCTAACAACTATTATCTTGATACATGTTATCACATATTCTTTTCCAAATGAAGCTAATACCATAGATATTATTCCTGCATGCAAATACATAATATTTTCTAACTAAATCTAACACAACCTTGCATGCAAATAGATAATCTTCTTTGAAAGAAAGATAACACATTCTTGCAAGCAATTATATAATCTTTTCCAAAGTAAAGCTAACATAATTCTGCATGCGAATACATAACCTTTTCCAAAAGAAATCTAGCCTAATAGTTATTTATCTTTGTGCATATAAGCATACGTTGTTTCCTCACGAAAACTATCATAGTAGTTGTTGTCTATGGGCTCAAAAAAGGTTAATCAAACTACATGCCCTTTAAAAGGAATAATAAACTAAACACATTTACTATCAAGCTCAAAACAAAATCTAAATAATGAAATATACATATATTAAAGGCCGAGAAGATTATTCTAATCTATGGACCTCAATAGAATTTCTTGAATGAAGTGTTTATCAAAAGGTATGTGTCATTTTCTACGAAGAAACTAAGTGAGAGCATCGTTATTAAATGTCCATACTTGTAATATTACACATTTTATGTAAATTATAATTATAAATATTAAAAGAAAACTACCACAACTTATTTCTTTGTGCATGAGAATCCATGGAAGTCTTCCAAGAAGGACACCACTGACAGTAAAAATAACAAGCTTTAACAAAGATCATACAGTAACAACCACATACGTCTAGAGAAAACAATAAAGGGAGGGCTTAATACACTTAGTTGCAGGCCCCATCTTTATGCATGGCGCTTGCAAATGAGTTTGAAACTTACTTGGTAGAGAAAAGAGAATAAAAATTCAGTGGAACAAGCCCTTGATATACCGCTAGGCTCCCACTCGTCATTCAAAATCACAAAGCACACATGTGCAAGTCCCTTGCGGATCACACCGTAAAAAACTCATATAGTTGATTGATTGTCTTAGGTGAATCCATGATGCACATGAAAACCTACACTTGTGGTGTGGATGGAGCCCACACATCTCCTTCATGAAACCCTTAGCTTGACAGGGTAGCACTCAATGTGGATTCACTTTTATACATCAATTTTTTACACATTTTTCATCTCCACTTCTTGGTGTACACATGCAAATAAGGAAATGTTTCTCATCTTTCATGTGCTTTCTCCTGGCACCTTTGATACCCTCCTATAAAGCTCTTCTTGACACCAATTCATAAACATCATATTTTTAAGAGACACGTCATGAATCCTTTTCTTTTTCTTTCGAATTCGGTTGGGTGGTTATTATAGAACCATAATTGAATCTAGATGCTAATTGTTTTGAGCTCTTTATTTTATTTAGTTGTTAAAATAAATAAATATCATGTTTTATAAATATAGGGACATTATATACTCCCCCCCAAAAGACAACACCATCCTCAATGTTCATCACTAACTTTCACACATGACATTCATCTAGAACCATCAAAAGCCGTTTTTCCCTTTCAAAATGAAGGATTTGTATGTTAAATAACTAAAATCAATCATGTTTATCAATAATTATAAACATTTATACCTACAAATATATTCAATTTTTATTCCAATCACTTAACCCTTATTCAATTCAATAAAAGCCAAAATAAAGTCTCTATACCGCCTTATTGTTACTTGCCAATTACTCTTGGAAATCATGGTCACTTTACACAAGAATTTTAATTGCAGGGGGTTTATCATTATCAGTTGTGGTAAGAACTCCAAGAGTGGTTTGACAACCCAACAACAAGCACCTAGGGTGGTTCACAACCTCCATGGAAATTACATTGTAGAATATGACCAACAAATCCAACATAATTAAATTAATCACAACATTTTCAATCATTAATTATTTATGCAATGTCAGATGATATTTTATTCACAGTACATCGACAAGTACTTAGAGAGAACCTTACTCTCTAATCATCAAAATGACCAATAACTACACCAAGTGCATATTGTCTTAGCCCCCGCCAAAGGAATCCACAATATTGGTAGCACAATAAAGTAACTACACTTCCAGTAATTCCTTTCTAAGCACTAGGCTCCTTTCCTGTCAAGATGTAAATAAATTTTTTACATAATAATACAAAACAATCACATAACTTATCATATTAGTTAACTTGGTTTACCACAGAAACCACAGTGGGCAAAAGAATTCTCCTTCCAACCAATGGGAACTAGTTTCCACAACTAGATTAAGCCAATTTCACATCAAACATATTTCCATGACAGTGACAACGCTTGGTCTAACACAAGATTCCTCTTAGAAGGGTCCTACCTATTCCTCTGACAACGTCAGGTCTTAAGGAGTTTACAGCTCAAAAACTCACTCTTTGGGCCTCCACCAACATGCTCCGAAATCAACAAGGTTGCATAGGGATTTTCCCATCTCACCATCTTGGCCAACCTTTTTCTGTTAATGAGACCATCTATTTCTAGGGAGAGGAAACCTCATCTCAAGGCCTCCTTGCCCCTTCACAACTATCCTATAACTGTTTGAGATGTGAAATTATCTTTTAACACCTTTTTCCAACTGTAATTTATATAACTGAACATATGCACATTCACATTGAAGAAGAAGGAACATTTATGTACAACATGCCTTCATACTTGACCCTCAGCATGTATCCCATAGTTTGTAAAATTAAATTGATAGGAACTCATGACTAACATCACATGTCATATAGGTGGTATTCATTACAAATTTTCCACATATAATCATCACGCAATTTACAAAAACATTACCATATATTGCATATCATGACATGATACCTTCTCATTTGCAATTGCAAATAACATTGCAGTATTTTACCTTTTGGAGGTTCTTTTGTTCCATGTTACTAGAATCTTAGTGACATCACTATGCTTCCATTGAGCCTTCCCTGCTTAGTCACACTAGAAAAATTAGTCACAACTAATTTTGTTAAAACCACACTTTCTACAAAATATTGGTATGCACAAAACATTTTGTCAAATACATTCAGGATGCATTTTACTTTCATAGGAATCGGTGCTCTTAATATTTCAAGAATGTAGAAGGGTATTGGTCCTATCAATATTTCATAAACCATTTAGATGTATAACAAATAAGGCTACATCTAAGGAACTTTAGGACAAAGTTTCCATGAAGTTAGTTTTCCAACAACGTTTAAGGGAAAAAGACCTTGAAAAGTAATGTAGTCACTAATTCATGTAAAATGATACTTCATTTACGCATATGTATCTAATCAACACTCATTATGCAACATTACCAAATTCAAGTCAATCACACAAACTTTACTAAACTAAATAAATCAGTAATGTTAATATATTCAAAATTCGATCCATATTTTTTTTTAGTGATGACAACAGAGACATGACATCTCCACAACATAATGAAATTAACTTATTAGATTTCATAAGTAATGTCACCACAATATTCACATGCACTTGATGAATATTTTTAAATGGTGAAGTTAACATATTTCCTAAATGTAAAACACATACCAACTTGCATCATCATTAAGTCATCAACTTGTAAAGTTGTGAAGTTTGAAAAGATAAAGTAATCATCAACATCTAATTACCACTAGTTGTATATTAAATTTGTCAAACATACATAATCAATTTCATGCATTTTAGTATATTATCATATGATTAAATAATCTTAGTTTCTCTCATCCTCGTAATTGTTATTTTTGCATGTTCATATGCAAAGCTACAATCCCTGACATAACAAAACATTTATATCAAACTAATCTCTTTAACGACACCACTGTATCATGATCTAAGTTTTTTGTATCATTCAAGAACTTGTAGTCATATGTATGCCTTGTTGAATAGGCATCCACTTTTGCAATAATGTCTTGCATATAATATTGTTATGTGTAAAAGCCTATGCAAAGATTTAATCATACAAAAGCATTAATTTATTATTAGTAAGTGTTGATAACAATTAATGTAATAGTCCAAACAACCGAAAATTCAACAATGTATTGTCACCATAGAATAATCTATTGTGATCACATTTTTTACCATTTTAAATCTTGAATTAAGAATTGAATGATGCATATTCCAATATAGTTTGTCAACTGACCACAAACAATGGTGTAATGAAATAACAAATAATAAATGTTACTAACCATCATAACTCAATCAAAATCCATGACAAAACTCAATTGTCAATTAGTCATTACAGTCAAAACCATAACACTCGACTCATTGTTTATCTTTAACATCAAAAGGGGTTCTTTCAATGTTCTTTTAAAACATCATATTGTCCTCTTCAAAGACAACCCCCACTTTTGTACAATCCTTCGTTATCACACAAATACATGCATTGATTATTTTCTTATAAGAAATGAATTGTAAATCTAAACATTTTTTTTCTTTAAATGAACCATTAAATATTGTCATAAGAATATACATGCAAAGGTTGATAATTAACTCACACTATCACTAATCACAGTGTGATTATTCAAAATTATTCATAATTTAATTCGAAACGTTACAATATAATTCCTTATTGTCTTTTATTTGCATAAAACTTCAAATGCCATAAGCACACTTATTCTTTGAAGTAGACACTAACACTTATCATTCTTTAATGCGGTTATTAACACCATCATGCATCTCATGTCAAATGTAGTATACTGCATACATTTCCATGGAAATTTTGTTATTTTCATACTTGAATTGATACTCATTAACATCATACCTCTATTCATTTTCCACTTACGGATTCCCAAAAGGTGTTAGTGCTACAAAATTTTGCTCTGGTACCACTTGTAACATCCCACGATAATCCTTGTGAAAAAAATACATATGATTAGGAATTTTTTTATGGAATTTACTAGCATGTAAAATTCTGAATTACTTATTCCATATTCTCTCACTGTCCATTAGATTAAATATTCATCATTACATAGATTAACTTTAAAAACGGAATAGCAAGTCACATGACATTACAAACATTGAGACAGTAAATTAACAGAATCTTCCTATTGTAAACTTACATCATTATCATGGTTCTTTTATCTAGGCTAGTTATTCACATATTTAATAATTTAAATGTTAACATCATGTAACAAAGAAACATCATTAGCATGAAACAATAAGAAAACACATCATTGGACACTGATATGCCCTAGAAACCTCATAGGGAAAAACAAGAAAACTTTTAATTTTACTAAACATTTCGTGAGGGTGGTCCCCCCTCACTCAATGGTTGTAAAGAAGTCCATCCCTTCACCATTGTCATAAAATATTACAAATAGATATCATTTTAAGTAAAACATAACTAGCTAGAAGCTATTACATTAATTATGATATCATTTACCCCATATTTACCCACAAATCCTCGAATATTATGTATTTGTGGTGTGGATGTTTTCATGAGTGGATTATCCTATGACTAATATTCCTTTAATCTATATTGAATACTAAATCTTTTGCTTCCATGATGTTAAATATAATCTATTGTTCCCATGAGTTACAATCCTTTCTTGCAATTACTATTGTCAACAAACTCTCACATCCAAATAATAATATTTACTGGTTAAGCTTCAAGCCTCTTTTTCATGTACATAAATGAAACACATACAAAGTTTTGACACACGCCTCTTTATTAACTCTGCACACACATTATTTAAAAGTACATAACTACCAAAACATGTCTATTTATATTTACACACATATGGTTAGGACACATGTCGGTTCATCCATAACTCACATGCATAGGGTAAAATACATAAACACCACATTAACTATCATTTGTTTGTACAAGACATCACAACTATCCATATTCTCTTAAAGTAAAACTAGCACACTAGCTATCATCGTTGTGCATATGAATACATACCCTTTTTCCATAAGAAATTAATGTAACAACAATTACCTTGAGAAATGTAAATAGATATTTTTTTCCAAAGGAATCTAGCATCATAACTATTATTATTGCATGCAAATACATAATCATTTACAAAATAAAGCTAACACAATCTTGCATGCAAATACATAAGATTTTCCAAAAGAAAGCTAATACATTCTTGAATGAAAATTATAATCCTTTCCAAAAGAAAGCTAACATAATCTTGCATGTAAATACATAATTCATTCCGAAAAAAGCTAATATAATGCATATTCTTTTCCAAAATAAATCTAGCCCAATAGCTATTTACTTTTGTGCATATAAACACACATTCTTTCCTCATGCAAACTATCATAATAGTTGTTATGTATAGACTGAAGAAATGTTAGTAAAACTACATAACCATTATAAAAAATAATAAACTAAACACATTAACATAAATCTCAATTTTTTTTTCTAAATAATGAAATATATATAGATTAAATGCCAAAAATATTTTACCTATCTATGGACCTCAACTTATTTCCTTGAAAAAAGTGTTTATCAAAAAGCATGTGTTTCTTTCCATGAACGAACTAAGTGAGAACAATAACAAAAATTATTCGTATGTGCATGAGCATCCATTGAATCCTGCCAAGAAGGTCACCATCTACAATAAAAATAAAAAGCTCTAACCCTAGTAACAACCACAAATGTCTAAACAAAACAATAAGGGAAGGGCTTAATATACTTAGGTGCATGCCCCGTATTTTTGCATGGCACGTGCAAATGAGTAAGAAACTTAATTGGAAGAACGAAGAAAACACAAAGCTGGTGGAATAAAACCTCTATATACCGCGAGGCTCCCACTCGTGAACCAAAAGCACAAAGTACACATGTCCAAGGCCCTTGCGAGTCACGTTGTATACAACCCATATACTTGATAGATTGTCTCATACGAATCATGACACACATGAAAACCTACACCTGCAATGTTGGCACAACCCACACACCTCCTCCTTCATGAAACACTCTGTTCGACAGGGTATCACTCAATGCAGATTCATTTTATACCACAAGTTCTACACATTTCAACGCAATGTGAAATGTGTATACAAGGTATACAGGTTATGTGACTGCGTACACTTCTTGGTGTACGCAGTCACATGATGAACGGTTTCTCATCTCTCACTCACTCTCTCCAATATAGAGATATTATAGTGAAATAATTTTAAAAATTTCCAATGAGGTTGAACGAATATAAAGATATTCATTTTTTTTTTTAATTATCATGTAAATTTTTATTTTTAAGTTTAGTATTTTTGTTAAATCAAAACTGCATATCCTAATTTGAATTTTCACTTATGAATAATTAATTTTAAAAATATAAATTAAGATTTTTTTTGAGGTTTACATTGAGTAATGCAGAATTAAAAATTTTGCTAAGTGAAATCCGTATTGAGTAATCCGAATCAAAATTATTGTTTGTTTAAGTTTATAATGACTAACGTGAATCGAGATTTTTGTTAGTCTCTGTGGAATGGTAAACATGTGTGTGCTATTTCATAATGGTCATGCATAACACATGCCTTAACTTTTAATCTTGTACGTGGAATATTATATATATTATGATTGTGTTTTTATTTTTTTAATTTGATGTTTATTACGAAGTGTTTTATTTCATTAAGAGTTTTAGTAGTTATTTATCATGATATTTTAATTCAAGTATATAAAAAACATAAAAAAAAACATATGAGGTAAAATACATATCGGATATTTAATATTTTATTAAAAATTCCAGTAGTTATTTATTATGATATTTTAATTTTTAATTATATTTTCTGACATATTAATATTTTTAAACTTTTTTATATTTTGATATAATTTATATATACATAAACAAAACATATTGTTTCCTTCTATTTTTTTTTTTTCCTAATCTATTTTTATTATTTAACTAAATAATAAATTTCAATAATTTTACCTTACGATAATATTATACTTCTTTAAATTATACCAAAGTTGACGCAAAGGAATGTCTTCCTCGCTACCATAATATTATGCTCCTTTAAATCATACTAAAGTTGGGGTAGAGGAATGTTCTCCTCCCATTTCCTTGCTAGATATATCATTCCTTTTCCCTACCATAATATTATGCTCCTTTAAATCATACCAAAGTTGGGGCAGAGGAATGTCCTCCTCCCATTTCCTTGCTAGATATATCATGTTGGTCGACTTCATATGAAATATTTAAGTAGGTGGCCAAGTGAAACATTCCTACATGCCTTTCTTGGTATTCTTCCCTAAAATGTTAACAAGGGTTGGATATGACAATATTTATTTATTTATTTATAAATATTAAAATCAAATGACAATATTTATTTATCTATTTATAAATATTAAAATCAATGAGGATTCAATTTTACAATGGTGGTAAGAAATATTATTAATTTTATAATATATTCTTTATAACTAGTATTATGCAGGGAGGAATAATCAAAATTTATCAATTTCCGATTATGTGAAAAAGTAATGACCCATCGTTTCTTTGAAAAATGCATCAAGTTTATTTACTATGTGTGAAAATAGTTAATAATGTATTCCTTCAATTTTATGACTTTCTTGAAGTTTTTCCTTGAGATGTTAGGATGCGATGTGTCACACCCCCAGGCCGGCGGTAGTCTTTCAACCGCTCTTGGCGAGGTGCGGTACCACCGAACACTTTATTTTCACCAATACTTATGTTCATGGACTACGCCTAACCATGTGTCCTACTTAGTTTGTGTTTCGCAACCAAGTATTATCACTGTTTTCTTTTTACCAATGAACACCCATACAAATTCATTATCATCAGCAATTATACAAGAGAACACAATTGCACAGTATAAAGGGAGGGGCAACTCCCTAAAAAATGAGTCTGCCCGAATAATATATTATACAGTCTTTTACAAAGTTACAATGCTTTACAAGTATACTTGGAAACCCCAAGTTTCATACTTAGCCAATTTTACAACTTCATCACACCTCTGTGTGATAACCAAGATCCCTTGCCCAAGTCGGGCGGGCGTGCCCTCACACGAGCTGTCTTCCGCACTTCACAACTGAACCTTGCTCTTCCTGCATGACGGGCAGGTGACCTCACCCAAGCCACCCGTGCACGGCTTCGCACAACCGGCGGGCGACCTCACCCAAGAACACCTTTGAACGATGGGCGGGCGCACCCTCACATGAGTTGCCACCCGCGCCCAACAACCGACGCCTTCACCGGAGTTCTACCCCACCGTTTACTCCTACATGATGGGCAGGTGACTGACTCGAGTCTCCACCCACGACTTCACCCAAACACCGGGCAGCTTCACCCGCACCTTAACCGATACGCCGAGCGACCTCTTACCCACGCCTTCACCCAAGACTTAAGATTGTGCGTTTTCACCTCCGTGCGACCTCGCCCAAGGCTGGGCACATAGAATTGTGCCTCACCTTCCTTTGTTGCATCTACACTATTGAACTGCGCACTTCTCCTTTGCTTGAGTACCTTGAGCGACGTTCGAATGTGCTCCAATGCCTCCACACATTGTTGTATATATATGATATGCTGTTTGGTCATGCCATTGCTTGGCCAACTCTTGTTTACTCCAAACCGATGCCATTTACTTGCTTATCGTTCAGTCGGCCCATTGCCAGCACCTGAAATGCAACTATTCTTCACCATTGGCTTTACAAGTGAATGCCCACGCTATCCACCATATAATTATGTTCGCCCTCCACTTCTCATGCGCATTATAACCATTTCCTTCACGGGCACTTTGGTCGTAGGACTTCGCACTGTTATGTTCTCCACTTCGCTCATTCACCCAAACGAGTTGCACTTCGCGGCGGTAATGCCTTTGGATCGCAGGTCCTTACATCCTCCCCCACTTGAAATCATTGTCGTCCTCGACAATATCTCATCCCGACAACCATCTATCACCAAGATCACCATACCAAGGTATACACCTCATCGATATGTCATACACCGGAAATCATCTCAATCCATGACCATTGACCATCTCGTCGCAATCTCCACATGCTGCTCCCCATTGTGGAAGGCTGGTCCCTCCATCTCAAGCTACATGCTTCCTGCAACCTCTCGTGTCGACCTCATCATGTGTCATCCTTGTGTGAACTGCTGCCATGATACTCCAACACAATGCTAACACATCTCTGTACATTGAGCTCCCTCATGTTTGAACTAGTTGGGTAGCTAGTCCAACTATCATGCTCAAACCATGAGAATGCACATCCCCGTGCCATCATCAGTCGTTTCTTAGAACATCTCGTCACATCCCCAACTCGATCAAGAATCCATCTTCATATAAGTAAGCCATGCTTAGGTCCATGAAGTAGTCCTCATCTCATCTGCAACATGCTATCCATGACGTTTGGTGTCAATGTGCTACATAAAATCAGCCACATTTATCCCAAAATCATCCATCTGCAAAACATCCGTCTCCTCAAAGTGAAGAGGTCATCTCCTCAAACTCCGACTCTCGATGTGCCACATCCAGGTCCATGAAGTCACCTCCATCATATCTGTATGTGCCATCCCTCAAGTATGCCATAGAAATAGGTATACACCTGTCTCATCTATCCATGTGTTGCCCATGATCATAGACCAATCAGCTCTGATGTGTCAAAAGTGGTTAAGTCTCGGCTCAACCCATGCCTAAGTGTTTCCACCAAGGCATCATCGTCATTGTAACCCATCACTCCAAAGTGTCTCATATCAATCCTCCACATCAAGTCACTCTTCCAAGCCACACCCATACATGTACTTGAAAGTATGCACCCCATCCTGCATCAAAGTCTCTGACCTCAGCTCCTCAATGCATCAGATCCTCCAAGTCCACCATATATGAAGTCTCCAAAAGTCACAACCTCATGTCATCATGAGCTCCATATGCCATCCCCAATCAACACTCTAGCAAGCATACATGTCTCGGCCCAAAGGTTTCTGCAAGATGCCTCAGTTCTCCATGTAGTAGGAATGCTCCATAGTCTGCTCACAACTTCGTCCAAGTCCATGGCCTTGTTGTACAAGAGTGCACAACCTCTCCATAAGTATCTCCATGTCACACCAGCAAATCCACCTGCACAACATCCCTGCCTTGGCACTCCTCATTGGATGTCCATAAATGACACCTCTACAAGTGCTCCTGCATCATGTCCCTGCATAAGACTACCATGCTCCATGTCTCCAGCCTGATGTCCATGTCTAAGTTGCCCATGTAGTCTAACCAAGTAGACTCATCACAATAATCGGTCATCCTCATCCAACTCTGCAATCTTTGGTCTAGTGAACTTGGTCACCCAACCATATCATCACCATCACGAGTCCCTTCCATCATAGCTCCTCCACTAAAGTTTCCACCAAGACTTGTTCTTGGTCTTGGCCATGAGAAGTCCACCCAAGTATCATCATACCTCAAGTGTGTGCCCTCTTCCAATATGTCCATGAGTCATGCCGGGCACTTAGCCAATTCTCCATGTGGCTAAAGCATGACCCAATCCTCTGCAATGATCATCATGTTCCTCCCTTGTCAAGGGCCTTTGTACCTTCTACCATAAGGTAACAAACAACCCCAACAAGTCCTACAACAGTCAACAATCCTTGATTCTCCATATAAGGTCTCATTGTAGACATCCATGGTAAGATCCTCCCTAGCATTGGAAGACTTATTTTTCCCTTCCCTGCATACGATCCATCTACCAAATGCTCAAATGAAACACAAGTATCAATAGTACTTACATCATCATCATGAGGCTCCTCCATGTGAGTATCCTCATTCATCCATGTCTGTAAACTACATGATCCTAGTCCAACGTGATCAATATCAAGTTGAGCTTCCATCGTTGTCACATCTGCAACATCCTCAATCACCACGGCTTCCTCTTCCTTATCATTGCATTCTGCAACTTCCTCCTTATGAGTCAAAGCTATGAAATGCTTCTTCTTAAGAGTTAGCCATTTCCACTTCTCTCGAATCAAGTCCTGCCTTATCTTCAATTCCTTGAATTCTACATCAAACAAGTCCACTTCCTTTGCAAGTCGATAGGCTTCATCCCTATTTCTGTCATAAATCCCTTCCTTGACCAAAGCACGAAGAGCATCCTTTGCTTTGAACAAGCCTTTGCCCCATTCTGCAAATCTTTGTTCAACCTTCCTTGATTCTTCAAGTAGACTTCCTTCAAATTCCTTGAAGGTTGCAAAACCCATTTCCTGTAAGATAGACATCCTTCTTGATTCTTCACCAAGTTGCCTGCAACCATGAACCAGCCCTTGTTCCACTTGTATCTGAAACCAACTTCCTTCACTTGCAAGTACCTGCTTCCACTGTCATCAACTGTCAAGTGCTTACACACTTGCTTCACCCAGCTTCCTGCAAGAATTCTCCAAGTCTTTAGACTAGCTCTGATACCACCTGTCATGCCCCTAGGCCGGCGGTAGTCTTTCAACCGCTCTTGGCGAGGTGCGGCACCACTGAACACTTTCTTTTCACCAAAATATATGTTCATGGACTACGCCTAACCATGTGTCCTACTTAGTTTGTGTTTCGAAACCAAGTATTATTACTATTTCCTTTATACCAATGAACACCCATACACATTCATTATCATCAACAATTATACAAGAGAACACAATTTCACAGTATAAAGGGAGAGGCAACTCCCTAAACAATGAGTCTACTCGAATAATATATTATACAATATTTTACAAAGTTACAATGCTTTACAAGTATACTTGGAAACCCCAAGTTTCATACTTAGCCAATTTCACAACTTCGTCACACTTCTGTGTGATAACCAAGATCCCTTTCCCAAGTCGGGTGGGCGTGCCCTCACACGAGCTGCCTTCCGCAGTTCACAACCGAACCTTGCTCTTCCTGCACAACGGGCGGGTGACCTCACCCAAGTCACCCGTGCACGCCTTCGCACAACCGGTGGGTGACCTCACCCAAGAATGCCTTTGAACGATGGGAGGGTGCGCCCTCACATGAGTCACCACTCGCGCCCAACGACCAGTGCCTTCACCCGAGTTCTATCGCACCGTTTACTGCTACCTGATGGGTGGGCGACTCACCCGAGTCTCCACCGACGACTTCACCCGAACACCGGGCAACTTCACCTGCACCTTACCCGATACGCCGGGCGACCTCCTACCTGTGCCTTCACCCAAGACTTAATATTGTGCGTTTTCACCTCCATGCGACCTCGCCCAAGGCTGGGTGCATAGAACTATGCCTCACCTTCCTTTACTTCGGCTACACTATTGAACTGCACACTTCTCCTTTGCTTGAGTACCTTGAGTGACGTTCGAATGTGCTCCAATGCCTCCACGCATCATTGTATATATATGCTATGCTGTTTGGTCGTGCCATT
Source organism: Pinus tabuliformis (assembly GCA_031772625.1). Classification (NCBI taxonomy): domain Eukaryota; kingdom Viridiplantae; phylum Streptophyta; class Pinopsida; order Pinales; family Pinaceae; genus Pinus; species Pinus tabuliformis. The sequence goes on from CM062818.1 coordinate 1,191,105,756, forward strand.
GCTTGGCCAACTCTTGTTTACTCCAAACCGATGCCCTTTACTTGCTTATCGTTCAGTCGGACCATTGCCAACACCTCAAACGCAACTATTCTTCACCGTCGGCTTTACAAGTGAATGCCCACACTATCCACCGTATAATTATGTTCGCCCTCCACTTCTCATGCGTATTATAACCATGTTCTTCATGCGCACTTTGGTTGTAGGACTTCGCATTGTTATGTTCTCCACTTCGCTCGTTCACCCAAATGAGTTGCACTTCACGGTGGTAATGCCTTTGGGCCATAGGTCCTTACACGATGGATGAAGCAATAGGTAAAAGTTATTTATAATCAAGACTTAGTATCACTTAGTTGCTTTAATAAAGGGAAATAATTGTGAGATGAAGCAAAAGCTATAAATTATTTAACAAGATCTAGTATCAAATAGTTGCACTAATCAATCTAAGGAATTTAGATAAATAAAACAAACGGTACTTATTTGGATTCTGGGCAGATATCAATTATTTATTTATTAGTATGATAAAACAAGTTTAAGTGAAAAAGATTGATTATTTAATAATATAATTTTTTGTTAACGTTAAATTTAATTTTTTGTTGTTTTTAATTATGTTGAGAGGTGTTTTATAGTTCAATATAGGGGAGATATTGTAGTGCTTGTAAATGAGTGTAAACTTTTAAATTTCTACTGAATATGGGAGTGATGTTGTAGTTTCCATAGAATGAATCATTATCTATATATATATATATATATATATATATATATATATATATATATATATATATATATATATATATATATAGTAAATTTAAATTTCTATTGATCATTTATGAAAGCTTCAAGTTACATCCATAGTGACCTATTCTTGTTTTTGTGGGCACTGGTATGCAACTTGGGAAACTGGGTAATTGACGAGAAGATGATTTTATATTCAAAAAATTATTATACATGTATTGAGATATCCAAATAGAAGATTTGGTGTAAAATACATGACATCCACAACAACAAAAAAAATCTAGATATAACATGCATGCAACCCTACAACATAAACAAAAGATAGTTCGAAAACATGGAGAAATAAGAGATAGTTCGAAAACATGGACAAATAAGAACTCAAGATGCTAATAAGCTGTAAATCAGGTCAGTGTAGAAACATCGATTAGGGATTCTAGAGTGCCAGGGGAGAAAGGCCCCTTGCCTCAGCGGAGGATTCGTTTAATTTTTCCAAAATGCATAGCTAAGTCTTGGTGCTCTAGGGATTGGTCTCTATGCTGTGTGATGAGATCATTGAGCTGTATGGGGATATCACAATGGACCTAATGATTTTTTGTTAACAACTGTTCAAGTAAATATTATATATGCCAATAGAGTTATACCGTGAAAAGATCTTGCTTTTGTCAATCTTGACCATGCCATGGATCTGGGACACACTCAACAATTGAGGCCAAAATCTCTGAATTAGTGAACTTGATCAATTTTTCCATTACAGTAGATGGATTTTTATTTAAGATAATTTCAGTTGGTTTTGGAGTGAGGGATTTGAATTATCTAACAACTGAGAAGGCTCTGAGATGAGCTTGGACTTCGCCTATGTGACAGCTCGAGGAGCCCAAACATTATTTTGCAAAGCATAATATCAGACTAATGGGGTATTAGAGGTAGTGTAAAGCTAATCTAGTGAGATAGGTCCCATGGGAGAGGGGTGGTGAGTGATCAGGATAAGCTATAGTGAGTGCAAATGCAACATGTATCTAATACTGAATTGTTGGGGAGAGAGACATGGGATGCTAAGAGTCATAAAAACATGTCAAGATGGTGCAGGAAGAGGTGTTTGTGGGGTGGAAAGGGACTTGTACAAGTCTACAGATAAGTTGGGGGCCCAAGGCCATGAAATATGGAAGGTAGGAAAGCCCAGGGAGTGTACTTAGGCTCTAAATAGATTGTGGGTGTGTAGTCCATCAGAAGAAGACCCACATTAATTTTTTCTAATGAATCCTAAAAGCTAGGAATGAGTTTATGAAGAAATTGTTGAGGAATACAAGGATTTATAGTACAATTGGTGAGCGATAAAATAAATATCAAGATTCCACCTCAGAGATGTAGTCGACACTAGAGTGAACCACCTGTGGGATGCATCCTACGCTGGGATTTAGATTTTTGAGTTATGCCTCAATGATAATATCTAATGATCTACCAATGCATTCATGGGCATTGTGCAAACCCTCCTGTGTCCCTCCTCTACTAATGGATTTGGATGTACATCGTCTATTAGGGAAGTTGTGGGAGGAACCTTCACTACAAGAGGTAAGCATAACATCTGATTCTGTTACAAAATTCATAGACCAATTAAGAGAAAAGATGCCATTAAAGGCAGATGGGGTGGCCTAGATAGGAGGACTATGATTCACTTTGAATTCTATGAGGGAAACATCAATTGTCCCATAGAGATTCATGCTGCAAAGGAATAAAGGGATAGCGATTCTAGTGAGGAATGTTTTATACCCCTGCTAAATTTGTATTTATGACATCTATATTGGACATGGGACTGAAAAAGTCAAGGGGTACATGTGATATCACGTGATAATTTCAATATTTATTTTGTGTAACAAAAATGAAAGTAATCTGTGTATTATTACTCTTGAATATATATTAAAGGACATCATGTGTGATAATTGAATCCTAAATTCTAGGAATATAGTTGGTATCAGTTATGCCCAAGAATGGGGTAGGAACAAAGAAAGAAGAATCATGCTTTTTGTCGAAGATAGGTAGAATGTTGGTTGAGAAGACTACCAAGAAACACATGACTACAGTTAAATGTCATGGATGTTAGTTGTTTGAGAAGATTGCAGGAGATAAATGTAGTTAAATTAAAAGAAAAGGCCAATAGGAGAGAAAGACCTGGCTTAAACCTCAAAATTTTCAAGTCACTACTAGGGATTAAGGAGATGAAGCTGAGAAAGAATCCTAAGTTGTTTCCCTATTGGGGGGAGCAGAGCTTGGGGGGAACTACTAAGAAACATAGTTCACAGTTGTGAGGAACATAAAATCTTTAATATATTTCCAAGAAACCTTTATGTAGGTATGTGAATGTCTCGATACTTTTGTGTTATTCATGTTATGTATGTCTATTTAGGGGTTATGAAAGAATGGAATAAGATGCTACTATTATGATTTTATATGTTTCTACATATTTTTAGTAAAATGGATGGATAAACCTACTAATGTTCCGTGAGTAAAAATATATGTGTGTGTGTGTGTGTAGTGTATTTATTTTTCTTTATGTTACATTAAAACTAGTGGTCATAGGCACAAAGTGAGTGTTCCCTCTACTAAAAAAAATTGCGGAAGAGAATATGTAATTAAAACTAACCCTGGTGTGCACTATATTGGTGAAGGTGAAAGGAAGAACATGAAGGTTTGACTAAGTATTATTTGCCTAGTGGGAATGGAAATAACACAAATACATGCCATCTATAGTAAGTATTAATTTTATATTTGAACAAAAAAATCAGTTCATTATAGTCTATAGTAAAAGAAAATTATTATTACAAGGTAGTAAGTAATACAATTGATTAGAAGTAGAAAAAATTATATTCCTATGTTAGCTTGTTGCAGTCCCATGACAAGGAAGGGAACCTCGTCAATTAACCAAGAGACATGTAGTCCTAGGCAAGTGAATATTAAGGCCTAAAAAAATTCTTGGGTTCTCTCCATGATAGGAGTCCACTAGGATTCTAGCCTAGTTTGTGCCTTCTAGATTAAATAATAACCACATAATTTGTATGGATATATAGTCATAATAATAAATAAAGTTTCAATAAAATAACATTGAACACATGCATGGTTATAGGAAGGTAAATAAAGCTAACAATGCTCTGAAAGCCAAGATTTCCATTATATTCACATATAGTATGGTAAAGAAAATATATACTTATTTCACATTCTTTATAAAGGAAAGGAAAAAAAATGACAGCTATGACCATGTGGGTTTCAATTGCAAATTCAAAATAATGAATTACAAAAGTATTCAGTTAACAAGAAGGAAAATCACCCTTAATTAAAATAAAGTTACAAGGCTCTATCCATCAAGACTTGCCCTTCTGGCCAAAAAATTTCATGGAAAACGTAAGACAAGATATAGTAGAGATATTTATAACCCCAACCAGTCTAGGAATTTTTCATATATATATGAACTAAAAATAATTTTTATGCAGTCAGTGAACCATGCTTGAGTGGATGATACCGCTAAGGGCCTGTAATAAGAAGGAAAACATCAGTAGCTTAAGGGATGAAGTTGAAACAAGGCAATTTGTATGTAAATAAACCTTGATAATTATTATTGGTAGAAACCCTAGTTATCGTCGAGGACTAACTTATAAATAGAGAAAGGAACCATTAGTTGGTCTTGTATTTCCTAGAAATTCCTTATAAGAATATCATAAACCATTATATGGGAACTTGTGTCTCACCTTGGCGAGTGGTGGAGAATAAGTAAAATCTCCACTTCATATTCCCTACTACATTCGAAAGATGCAATTATAACATTATATTTATGAGATGAAATGATCCAGGAGGGTATGGAAAACCTCACAAATTGAAGTGCTCAAAAGTTGATGGAAACAACATCAAGTTGTAGATCTCATCGAGCTTATTCCAATGGCGTGAACATCACTTCAATTAGAATTTGTATGAGAAATTTATTCTCATCGAAAGTTCATGGAAAATAATAAAAATTATGTGAAGGTAGGACCCATAGGGTGCCACATGGAACTCCCATAGGACACCACATGATAGCCCTTTCAATAGACTAAGTTGGGACCCACAACAAGTGATGTGGTAATATAGGGTGACATGATAGCATTGCAAGTTGATACATGGCACTCACTGGAAGGTTATGTGGCATGGTGACTGGGTAATTGTGGACCAACGAGATCATACCACATGACACAATCACAAGGTGCCATGTGGCACTTGAAATTATCCCAAGCGGTCTTGGAATGCAGAAAATCTCTAATTTTGTATCATATGAATGGTTGGTATGGTTTGTTAATGTATGGCCAAACTAAATATTACAAATTTCGTTAACATATGGACATGTTGACAAATTGTTTTATATTTTCCGAAACAAAAGTTTAAAAATGAGGCCCACGAGGTTTAATCCCAGGACCCCCTTAATAACCAATCCCTTATTATATGAACACCAACCAATATGCCCGATGATCTTGTCGAGATATCTACCTGGGAAAAATATATTTAAACCAATAATTTGCTCAATTTATGGGCAGAAATATTATGGAGAGTGGGATGCGTGCACAGGTGGAATAAGGTAGCGAAACCACATCAAAGAACTATTCTTGAGGTAGAGTATTCCATGGAATATTTTGTGTTATATTAAAGGGAATATTCTAGTATATTCTTATGTTATGGAACCTTAAAGACTCTATGGAATATAGAGGTGAATGTTACAAAACCTAATCAAGTTTATACTAACCTTTCTCATAATTTCACAAAGAATACACTTGTCGAGTAAGAATGGTGATCTGAGAAGTGGATTTGAGGGCTTATTGAAGAAGCCCAAATGTTCCATTAAATTCTTGGAATGAACTTCAAGGCAGCCTTGGTGGAAAATGGACGGATAAAATTGTTGCTAGAGTGCAACATGACCTAGGTTTTGATTCAGGCAATGAGATGAATTTCACTACTATTGGAATTGAAAATGTTGGACCACAACATCAAAGAATGCATGGTTCCAAGAACTCAAGGAAATCAAATACAAAATCAAGTAGAGAATACTGAGCTGAGGAGATTTCTACAAGAAGTAGAAGAGGAGAAGCATGGATTGCAACTTCAGTTATAAGCTAGAGAGGTGGTCTTCGTAAAGTTGTAGTGCAATGGAGGCTTATCAATTCATCCACACCCACCCTAGAATAAAAAACTAAAGGAATTGGTTCAAATTTGGTAATGAAGATGGATATGAAGGAAAGGGCCTTAGGATTAATGGCCAGGGAATTTTGAATACCATCCAAGTGGTGGAACTAACTTGATATGCAGGACTAGGCTATGTCAGAGGGGAAGATGGAACATTATCGAAATACATCAAATAAAGAAGCCTCAAGATCATCCCCAAAATACACTCTAAATCCATAAAAGAAAGAAAGTCTGAATCCGTGCATTCTGAGGGAACATCACACCATTATAGTGACTATGAAAGAAAGCATTCTCCAAATGGAGGTGATCATTTTAGAGGATCAACGAAGTCAAATTCACATCACCAGAGCCAAATCAAAGACACCTATTTAAGGAAGAAGACACAACATAAGCATCCCTCTCTACATTAGAAGAAAAACAATATGAAGAAAGTATGGTGAAGAAAAACCATTGCACCTATTGCAATAATAGAGGACACTAGAGAGCTACATATTGGAATCTCCATCCAATGTTTCATCTCAAGAAGGACTAGAAGCTTATGAAAACACATGTGAAGGAAATAAATGATGAACCAATTCATGAAGAAAGACAACTATAAGAAGAAGGCCCATTAACTTGGTTAGGTAAGAAATGGGTAGCCATTTTAAGTAGTTGAGTGTGAGTAGCATTGTAAATTACATGTTGGATTTTGAAGACCCCATGGATGGAAATTTAATTGTAAAAGTGATGAAGTGTATACCATCACTTGAATATGCAACATAATGATAATTTGGCCTTTTCTTGAATTATGGGTAGCAAAGGGCATGGGTTCTGTTGTAAATATGAGAAAACATGTATGAAATTTGTATGTAAATTTTGAGATGTGAAAGTCCTTTAATGGGGAAGGATGATCCAGGTGGCTATGGAAAAAATCAAAAATAAAATTGCTCAAAGTTAATGGAAACAACATCAAGTCATACATCTATACGAGCTTATTCCAATTGTGTCAATGACACCTCCATCGAAATCGGTATTAGAAAGTTATTCTAATCTTAAGTTCATGGCAAACAATAAAAATGATGTGTGGGTGGGATCTAGAGGGTGGCGCTTGGCACTCCCACAAGTTTCCATGTGGCAGCCCAATCAACAAGCCTAGGTGAGACCCACAATAAGTGATGTTGCACAATAGGGTGATGTGGAAGCATTACACAGCGACATGTGTTACCCACTTATAAGTTATGTGGCATGCTGACTGGGTAATTATGGACCAATGAAAGTATGCCATGTGCCCTAATCACACGGTGTCATGTGGAACCTCAAATTATGCCAAGTAGCCCTCGAATGTGTGTAATATCCAATTTTCTCTCATACAAATGGTTGGTATGGTTTATTAATGTATGGACAAAGTGTTTTATATTTTGTCAAACTTGTCAAACTTGTGTTTAAAAAAGGAGGCTCGCGAGGTTTCACCCTAGTACCCACTTAAAAAGAAACATATTTTTATATACACACTAACAAATGTTCCCAATGGTGTTATTGGGTCATTCTCCTAAGCATAATATATTTAAACCATTAGTTTTCTCATTTCACAGGGAGTCAGATTGAGGAAATTGGGACACGTATGTGGGTGGAACAAGGCAATGGAACCACAACTAAGCATAGTTCTCCAGGTAGAATATTCCACAAAATGCTATGTGGTATATTTCAAGGAATATTTTGTGAGAATATTCTATTATATTCTAATGCTATGGAATCTTGGGGATTCTCTAGGAATCCAAAGGTGAATGTTTTTTCCGGGGAAAATAGAGTTCGTAATTTCTATTATGAAGAAGTAATAGAGATTACATGTTGTAGATGCCAAGGCATATGCATATGTGTGGTATCAACCACAGTTCTGAAATGTTACAAAAAATACATTCAGTAGGTGTCTCTTGGATACGAAAGGACTGTATCCATACAATATAAACAGATATATAACTTAGAGTTCAGTAGAGAAGCAAAGAGTGAGGTATGACCTCCGGTCATGTACTGAAACAAAAATAACAGTGACTGTCATGTAAAGCCGATGTGTACAAAAAGTTCTGTATATCCAAAAAAATTTTAGATGGGGAAGCCTCCCCCAAGTTGGTGACCATCAATATACGGACGATGATAAAACCTGTGCATCCCATCTGGACTGTATTCTTCAATCATCCAATCACCTAAAGGCCGATCCGCCGCTTCTTTCGAGAGCTGGTCAGCAGTTGAATTTCTTTCCCTGTAGATATGAGAAACAGTGATCCGGTCAAAAAAAGTTTTGAGAAAAACAATTTCTTCCAAGATATGTTTCAAAGAATAAGTATGACAGACAGAAATATTATTGGCCCAGTCAATCACTATCTTTGAGTCTCCAAAAATTTGAATTTGTCGATAATGTTTAGATAGTGCAAAGTATAGTAGATGTCTCAGAGTGATAAGCTCTGCATGATTATTGGTGCCCCTCCCGAGTCCCAATCTCAGGTGGAAAAAATGTGAGTCTGAAACATGAAAAAGAATACCCCCGCCACAACCTCGTTCCGATGTGGCCCCATCGAAATAAGCCCAAGGTATCTCTCTGTTGATGATTTCGGGCACAATATGCCGGGGAGGATTTGGTTTTGACTCAAAAGGGATTTCAGAGTAGGCAGCGCAAATGGTGGGCGAGAGGAGCTGCCAGTTTACCCTGCCCTGCTCGAATATAATATTGTTGCGATTTATCCAAATATACCAAGACACAACAAGAGGTAGGTTCCTAGCCTTTTCCGAGGGCACAGCAGACCACCAGTGCGTCCAGGCAGCTAGTAAGTCATTTGCCTGCCAGACAGTGGGGATATTGAGGGACTGAGTAACCTGCTGCCAGATCATACCAGTGGTCTCGCAAGTCATAAAGAGATGCATTGTAGATTCCTCCGCCTTTCTGCACAGAACACACCAGTTCGGACCCGCGAATGCTCTTTTTTTCAGGTTCTCCCCAGTAGGTATTTTATTTGCCAAAATGTTCCACAATAATAGTCTGGTCCTAGGCTGAGCATGTAGCTTCCAGATATCCGACCACCAGCTATTGAGGGATTCAGGCTGTCTGTCTTCAATGAGCTTAATGTATCCAAGCTTAGGAGCGTAAGAGCCAGATTTGGCCGGTGCCCATATAAGCTCATCATCCATCTCATGTAACTTGATATGAGATTCTTTGAGTGCCTGAGTATATCTTTGCCAATTATCAGACCAATCATCGGTCAGCTGCCACAGTGGGTCCGTGACCCATGCCTGAGAGAAAATGGTGGATCTGTGAGGATCCCCAACTTGAGCCAGATATTTGATGCCCCGATCATTGAGGTGATGGATAAGGTCGTCCGGCAAAAGGTGTGCGTTCCCAGACCCAGTCCATGGATCACGCCCAATTCGAACTTGAGAACCATTCCCAATTTTCCATAACAGATTATCCTTAATGAGAGGCAGAGCTTTGAGGGTAGCTCTCCAAATAGCTGAAACACTCTGCTGGTTCCATGAGGGTCTGCGGAACCAATCAATGATGTTGGATGGCCAGATGTATTTATAGTGAATGACTTCAGCCCATAAACTATCCATCTTAAGAAGAGACCAGCCCTGTTTTGCTGATAAGGCAAGAGCAAAATCAGTGAGGGATTTAAGTCCCCATCCACCCCATTTCTTTGGCATGGATACAATAGACCAACTTGTCCAAGCAAAAACCCTACCTTTTTTATTCCCATTCCATAGGAATCTGTAGCAGTGTTGTTGAATTTTTTGTAAGATGCCCTTTGGAATCCAAGTGAGGGACATCCAATACACCGGAGTGGCCTCCAGAACTGACTTGATCAACTGTAGTCTGCCTGCTTTGGATAGAAAAAGATGGTGCCAGCCTGTGATCCTTTTTTCAATTTTGTTGACTAGCCAAGCCCAGTGTTCCATTTTATATCCATCCGGTCTTAGTCTGAAGCCAAGATATTTAATGCCTTCTAAAAGGTTATTTTCCAGATATGGGAAGAATTGTTCAGCCAATAAGGATTCCTGATGTGTACATCTCGTCACTGATCTGGTGGACTTGTCCCTATTTATCTCCATGCCCGTGGCTTTACAGAAAAGAAGGAGAATATTATATAGGGCAATACTATCTCTGATGCTGCCATTGAGGAAGATAAGAATGTCGTCTACAAATAATAAGTGTGTTATGGTGTATTGATCAGTAATCTTGATACCGCACAGCTCCCCATTCCGCTTTGCATCCACAATGAGCCTACTCAGTCCCTCCATAACTATTAGAAAGAGTAGTGGAGATAGGGGACATCCTTGTCGGATACCTCTGTTGATGAAGAATCGATCAGAGGCAGCGCCATTTATTAGAATAGCGAAAGAGACAGAGGATACACATCCCATGATCCAATTGATAAACATATGAGGAAAGCCAAGATGGGTGAGTATCATTTTCAGATATAGCCAGTTGACCTTATCAAATGCCTTTGAAAGGTCAATTTTTAAGGAAACTCCTTTAAGGTTCTTCAACTTGATAGAGTGTAATGCTTCCTGGGCAGCACCAATAGCCTCATGAATATGGCGGTTTTGAAGAAAAGCGAATTGTTCAGCAGATATATGGGAGGAGAGGATCGGCTTGATACGATTTGCAATAATCTTGGCAATAATTTTATAGAGGCAATTACAGAGGGATATAGGCCGAAAATCATTGAAGGATGTTGGATCATCGGATTTGGGGATCAAGGCTATGAAGGTCTGGTTCATAGGAGGGTGGATGTGTCCCGAGATCCGGCTTTCCTCAACAACTGCTAAAAGATCCTCACCCAGCAGATCATAGAATGCCAGGTAGAATTCAACAGGCCAGCCATCCGGTCCCGGGCTCTTGTCTCGCTTGAACCATTTAAGGGTACCTTCCAGTTCTTGTGCAGAGACAGGATTTGTAAGGTCTCCAATGTCATCCTGTTCAACGAACCGAGGGAATTTTTCTGCAACTCTAATGATGTCTGGAAGGATTATATCATTCGGAGCCGTAAAGAGCCTCTTGAAATGTGAGACCCCTATACCTGCCAGTTGTTGGTGTGTGTTGGCCCAACCTCCTGTTTCCAATGGAAGTCTCCAGATGGTATTAGTAGCCTTTCTGCCATTAGCCATGTTATGAAAGAATTTAGTATTACAGTCCCCTTCTTTGAGCCAGATGGCTCTGCTTTTAAGTCGCCACTGCTCCTCCTTTTCTTGTAGAATTTTTGCTTTGACCTCAAGCAATTGTTGTAGGGAGGTTTTTGTGGCATCCGAGAGATATCCCTCCCCCTTCTCATCAGTCAATGAGGCAATCTGAGCTTCGGTATCTAGCAGAGTCTGATCATCCCTGTGCCTCTTTGATTTCGCCCAGTGCTCAGTTAAGCCTGTGAGTTTTCTGAGTCTCTCACAAAAATCAGAGGCTTTTCTCCGTTCTCGTAAAGGGGGCTGAGTTGTCCAGAAGTCCGAGACCATCTTGATATAATCCGGTTCTTTTAGGTGCCCGGCAAAGAATTTAAATGGAGACCGAGGCTTCGAGTTATGCTGACTGATCTGTAGGAATATCAGATGGTGGTCAGATAGCCCCCAGATCCCACCCATTGTCTGTATAGAGGGCAAATCTGTATGAGTTCCTGATGCATCATAAATCTGTCCAGCCGCCGCCCCAGAGCAGCCACACCAGTACGCTGATTGTGCCAAGTAGGTAGCTTCTTGTTCATGGGGATGTCCACAATATGGTGTGAGTCGAGGAGCAATTGCATTTGATCCACAATGGGATCACACTGGGCATTATGACCCCAGGACTCACCAGCACCCAGAGAAAAATTGAAATCCCCCCCCAATATAGTATGCTGTGTAATGTGGCCTCCATTGAGAAAATCTTGCCAGAAAGGAAGACGATTCTGATTTGGCCCATAAATATTGATGATCCTGATTGGTAAACCCAGTTCACCTAGGATAATGTCCATGCCAAGAAAACCTCTGCCCCCCCAGGCCGAAAGGGGTCTAACGTTCCGAGAGTTGATACCTATGAGAAGTCCACCAGATCTCCCACACGCATCGAGTCCATGCAGGGTCCAACCAGGGAGCAAGGATTGCAAGTAACGCACCGCCGTCTCAGCCGAGCAAAGAGTTTCTTGGAGGAAAATGATGTCACATCGAGAGACTAGAAGAAGTCTCTTCAGAGCCACGCGCTTTTTGGGGTTGGCTAATCCCCTGCAGTTGAAGGAGAGCCAGATCATGGATCACCACAGGTCAAGGGCTCGATAGCTCTAAGTGCCCGTTCAATAGTAACCTGGCGCCCCTTGGCGACATCAGCAACAGCGTGTAGCTTTGCCGAAGATAAATGAGAGGGTCGACCACGCTTTAGTTTAAAGTGGCGTCCAGGGGAAGATCCCAGACCCAAGGTGCAGGGGCGGGCGCGAGGTCTAAGATGATAGTGGTGTGAGCCGGATGCACCCGGAGAGGATGGGGTGTCCATGCCACCCAATATAGGATTATGAGAAGGAGGGGTGGTGGAGAAGGTGGGTGGCGGAGGGGCAATGGTACACAGAATGGAAGGAATAGACGCAATTGCCGAAAGAGGATCATGAACAGAAGAATGAACGAGAGAAAGCATGTTCATAGAAAAAGACTGTGTGAAAGTAGGAATGGAGTCATTACCCGGTCGAGAGAGTGCAGTCGCCGCAGGTTGTGAAGCAATGACAGCAGTCTTTGAGCGTGTCCTCGGCGGTCCTGAAGCAGCCAGGTCCTTCTTGCGTGCCGCTTTTGATACGCTGTCCCCTTTCTTCAAGGAGGGGTTCACCTGATGGTTCTGCGCTTGCTCCATAGGGATGTTGTTTCCCTCATGTTGTATATCAGTGGCCGGCTGGCGAATTCCTTTAGCTTCCTCAGTATTAACCTTCGAGATCAAAGGGCAATCCTTGTAGAGGTGGCCAACTTTGTGGCACCTACGACAGCGGTAAGGAACACCTTCGTAATCTAGAGGCTGCTTACGTGAGACGTGATTGTGATGCAGTGTAATTTTTTCCACCAAGCCGGGCCTGAATGTTATATAACCTAGTAAAGTTTATACTCATTTTCTCATAATTTCACAAGGAATCTATACAATGGTGTAGTCGAAATGGTGATCTAAACAGTGGATCTAAGGGCTTATGGAAGAATTCCACATGTGTCATTAAAGGTTTGGAATGAACTTTGAGGAAACCTTTCACATGTCAAAAGGTGGTCTTGTTTATACTCTAAAGCTGCATAATTTTGAGGTTGAGTGGATGGTATGGAGTATGCTGCACTTTGAGTAACATATTTCTGGGTCATTCCCATATGTGAGGTATTTGCATTTATTTTTCCATGTACTTCACATTATTTTGCTAGGAAAAATATAGAGGCCTCCCCACTTGAAGCAGGGCCCAGAGACGTAGCTAACACATTGTGAGTGAAATCCATTAAAAATTCTTGGTGCATCATCTATCTTACCTTATTTTTGTGTTTCTTCTTCATGTATGTTGAATTTATGATATTTTCATGCTCTTTGAGTATTTTTGTTTAACATCATCGAAGGAAATTTTCTGGATGAAGAAACCCTTCTGAAAGGAATAGAGTTAGGGTTTTTAATTTAAAATTTGGTTTTGAAGATTTATCTTTGAAGAAACTATGAGTAATGCATAGCGTCATTGAGTTCTGATGAAGGGGAGATGTTGTGACATAACCTACAACAGAAGCCTGTGGATTAACCTACAACTCATTACCAAGACAAATGAAAATTAGTGAATATCATCTACGTGAATTTTAACCCATGTTCATAAAAGATAAATATATATACAAAATATCCAAGTAAGTGAACATATTTAAAAGGTTTATTCTACGACCTTATGTGAAAATACCACCACGTTCCGTAGGTAACCTTTATTCTCTTCATAATGTTAGTGAGAAAATTCATCTTCAATGGAAAGCTATTCGAATGCAATCATAAACCCTTCTCATTTTGCCCAAAACTCCTTGTGGTTTCTGAGGTCCTCCCTTAACATGTGAAATGTAAATGAGACCAATGTGGTGGGAGGCTTAGGGTGGTAGTTACCCTAACTTTGCAATGAGAATTTCCATCATCGACCAAAATCATAACAATCCTTACTATTAAATTAAGACACATGTCTAAGTTTTTGTAGGCTACGCGGATCCCTTCCACGTAATTTTGATCACGTGGACAGAGTGCTGACTAGATCCATGTGTACACATGTGTCATGAGGCCCTCAAGCTCTAGAAGCTTCATTGAACATTGAATATATGTCTGCCTATGGATTTTAATACGATGGTAAATATATATATATATATATATATATATATATATGTATATATATATATATATCTATATATATATATATATATATATATGTATATATATATATATATATCTATATATATATATATATATATATGTATATATGTATATATATATATATATATATATATATATATATGTATATATATATATATATGTATATATATATATATATATATATATGTATATAATATATATATATATAGATATATATATATATATATATATGTATATATATATATATATATATATATATATATATATATAGATATATATATATAGAATATTCCACAAAATACTATGTGGTATATTTCAAGGAATATTTTGTGAGAATATTCTATTATATTCTAATGCTATGGAATCTTGGGGATTCTCTAGGAATCCAAAGGTGAATGTTATATAACCTAGTGAAGTTTATACTCATTTTCTCATAATTTCACAAGGAATCTATACAATGGTGTAGTCGAAATGGTGATCTAAACAGTGGATCTAAGGGCTTATGGAAGAATTCCACATGTGTCATTAAAGGCTTGGAATGAACTTTGAGGAGACCTTTCACATGTCAAAAGGTGGTCTTGTTTATACTCTAAAGCTGCATAATTTTGAGGTTGAGTGGATGGTATGGAGTATGCTGCACTTTGAGTAACATATTTCTGGGTCATTCCCATATGTGAGGTATTTGCATTTATTTTTCCATGTACTTCACATTATTTTGCTAGGAAAAATATAGAGGCCTCCCCACATGAAGCAGGGCCCAACGACGTAGCTAACACATTGTGAGTGAAATCCGTTAAAAATTCTTGGTGCATCATCTATCTTACCTTATTTTTGTGTTTCTTCTTCATGTATGTTGAATTTATGATATTTTCATGCTCTTTGAGTATTTTTGTTTAACATCATCGAAGGAAATTTTCTGGATGAAGAAACCCTTTTGAAAGGAATAGAGTTAGGGTTTTTAATTTAAAATTTGGTTTTGAAGATTTATCTTTGAAGAAACTATGAGTAATGCATAGCGTCATTGAGTTCTGATGAAGGGGAGATGTTGTGACATAACCTACAACAGAAGCTAGTGGATTAACCTACAACTCATTACCAAGACAAATGAAAATTAGTGAATATCATCTACATTAATTTTAACCCATGTTCATAGAATATAAATATATATACAAAATATCCAAGTAGGTGAACATATTCAAAAGGTTTATTCTAAGACCTTATGTGAAAATACCACCACGTTCGGTAGGTAACCTTTATTCTCTTCATAATGTTAGCGAGAAAATTCATCTTCAATGGAAAGCTATTCGAATGCAAACATAAACCCTTCTCATTTTACCCAAAACTCCTTGTGGTTTCTGAGGTCCTCCCTTAACATGTAAAATGTAAATGAGACCAATGTGGTGGGAGGCTTAGGGTGGTAGTTACCCTAACTTTGCAATGAGAATTTCCATCATCGACCAAAATCATAACAATCATTACTATTAAATTAAGACACATGTCTAAGTTTTTGTAGGCTACGCGGATCCCTTCCACGTAATTTTGATCACGTGGACAGAGTGCTGACTAGATCCATGTGTACACATGTGTCATGAGGCCCTCAAGCTCTAGAAGCTTCATTGAACATTGAATATGTCTGCCTATGGATTTTAATACGATGGTAAATATATATATATATATATATATATATATATATATATATATATATATATATAGATATATATATATATATATATATATATATATATATATATATATATATATATATATGTTATGCATAGACTTGGTAGTCAAGCTCGAACATGATACATATATGTATTAAGTTTGACATAATGATATTTAGTTTACCATAACTATATTTTATAGGTGGTAAGAAATAATTTAATGAGATTGGAATAATATCTCATAAAGAGAAAAAATATATAGATAACATTAACCCTTAGCTCTAGGCTTAGGTAGGAATATATACCAAGGCAATAACATTGTAATTACATCATCTTAAAATTGTCAAAGGATACATGTCACAGACAAAGAGGTATATGAGTTAGGTGAAATTCAATGTTCAACCCAGTTTGGATGTTAACCCAATAATTTAAAAGTAAATACTATATATATATATATATATATATATATACATATATATATATATATATATATCATCGTGTATCTCCAGACGTCCATGTTACGGTCCGCATTGACTAAAGATGATTGCCGCAGGATTTGGCATCACTCCCAACCCTACCGTATTATTGGCGATACTTTATACAGTGTTAGTGTCGATTCAGTTCTTCACCGATGTCTTACGATCGAGGGAGCTGAAAGAGTTCTCAATGATTGCAAATATGTCTTATTAATCACTTGTTGTAGAACCGACCATTTCTTTCATAGTTTGTCCATCATTAATTTTATCTCAATCCAAATTTAATAAAATAGGAATGAGCTAGAATCTATAGCGATAAGACATATCACAACTCAAAGAAAAATGGACACATGTAAGAAGAATATTGAATACATTAAACATTCTTGTTTGGAACATTTAGTGATTGTGTTGTTCCTTAATGTTGATAATTTTGATTTAGTAAGTTTGAAAACTTTAACTAAATAATACATAATACTATATTTCTTATTCTTAATTAAAAGAAATAATTTAATATAACTTAAAAATAATTAAAAAACTAATTTAATACTATTTAAAAGAGATGTGAGTTTAATAATTAAAAACATATCCCTCTTAAAAAATGTTACACCTATTTAAATTTCAATTCCATAATTAAATAAATATAAGAAAGCTTGACTAGAGAGTAAGAAATATTTTCTCACGCTATAGAATCCTAACCTTTTTAAACACCATCACTTTTATTTAAAAATAATTAACAAAATCCTTTAATTTTCACTAATTTATTCCGTCTTTAAACAATAAACTTCAATAATTTCACAAAGTTCAAGTGGATCGACCCTCATCACATTTATATATCATTTTAAAATTTACACACTCGTACAAAGATGAAGATAATAATTTCTCATTTTAATATAAATTATTTTGGAAAAGGATGATGAATCTGCACCACTAAATTTATGACTTTAAGGGAGATTTCCCAAAGAGAAAATGTATCCACCTGAAGAAGTTTGTCTTTTGTTAAGAGTTTTGCAGAAAGAAAACGAATCTACTATAAGAATCTGATATTGATGTGACTTTTGTTAAGATTTTTGTGGAAAGAAAAAGAATCTACTGTAAGAATTTGGTATGGATGGAAATTTTAGGAAGAAGAGTTCAGCGATGACGAACTGGTATTGTCGTTTAGCACATCGAGTGTGCAATAATGCAGGGAGTGTAGATCCCCGCCAATGTGTTCACAGCATTGAATGCAAGCTACCAATACCTCTGGGATTTTACGATCTGCTCCCTTCTGGTCTCACCATAATTATGGAGTCGTCGTCGTCTTCACCAATCGTATTTGAACTTCCCAGTTTTATGAGAGTCTACGAAGATGGGACGGTTGAATGGTTGATGGACAGGGGAACGGTACCCCCTAATTCACATGATGATAAGTTTGACGAGGAAGTGGCATCCAAGGACGTTGTGTTGGATCCTCAGACAGGCGTCTTCGTTCGGCTCTATCTCCCTCCTCTGCAGGTCACTGATGTAAAACAAAAAGTCCCGGTACTTGTGTACTTTCACGGAGGGGGTTTCTGCGTTGAATCGGCTGCATCGCCACTTTATCACAGCTATCTTAATAAAGTAGCTGCAGAGGCCAAGGTGATTTGTGCGTCCGTGGAGTACCGGAGGGCCCCTGAGCATCGCTTATGACGATTGTTTTGGTGTTCTTGAATGGCTTGACAGTCAGGCAGTGGCGCTGGATGGGGTGTCTGTGGATCCGTGGCTCGCTTCTCACGCAGATTTTAGCAAGGTTTTCCTTTCAGGAGACAGTGCCGGGGCCAACATCGTGCACCAGATGGGCATGCGTGCCAGCGGAAGGAATTGGGATGGGCTGTGTTTCCAAGGGGCCATTCTGGTCCATCCCTATTTCGGCGGAGAAGAACGAATTGAGTGCGAATTGGCGGCTGAGATGCAGGGTTTAATTAAGGCGGTCGATGGAATGTGGAGTATCTCTCTGCCGGTGGGAGCGGGCAGAGACCACCCTTTTTGCAACCCAGATGGAGCCCGTTCTCCGGCTCTGTCCACTCTGGTGTATCTTCGGACACTTGTATTTGTGGCAGAGAAGGATTTTTTAAGAGATCGGGGTATATTGTATTACGAGGCCTTAAAAAGGGCGGGCAAAGATGTCGAGCTCGTTGTCACAATAAATGCTCCCATCTTCTCGACAAACCCCTTGTTAAATAGATTATCCCAAGAGCTAGTTGCCAGTGTATCTGCATAACTTTCCCTATTGTCTTTGAAGGCCTCACATTCTAAAATGAAATGTTTTTCTGTTTCCACTTTTCCGGAAGAACAAAAAATGCATACCCTTTCCTCCCACACTTCCTTTGGCCTTTTCCAGCGCCCTGTTTCACAACGGAGTTGATGAGAATTAGTCCTTAACTGAGCAATAAGAATTTTGGCTCTCCAAGAGATATTGGCTTCTATGTATGCTTTTGGTTGATGATTATGAGTGGGATTAAACACTTCAATATAGTAATTTTTCTTTCTTCCTTGCTCCTTCTCCCAAGTACGTTTGTGGAGCTTTTCCATAACCAAAGTTTTTATCTCTTTGCTCTTTATGGGGCACGCGTTCAAGCAAATATCCCATTTACTAAACCATTTGTTATTTTGCTGCATCCAAGTTTTTTTGCTCTTGCACAATCTTTCATTAAAGACAACCTTAGGCCATCTACCCTCTTCCATTTGCTCAATTTTTTTTAAATACCTTATTACTCGCACCATAGCAATTGCTTCAATAGGAGCAGTCCCTGTTTCACTTAACAAGATATCATAAAGAAATGCACTTTTAATCTTAAATTTGTTTGTAATCAAACGCTTCTGAATTTTCTCAATTTGTCTCCACTGCATGTCGGAAGTACTGCCTGCCCACAGTTCACAACCATATAGAATCACTGGAATCACTAGAAGCCCAAAAAGAGTTTGACTGCTGTAGAGGGATCGAATGATGGGTTCCATGGCTTCATGAGTAGGCCTGATTTTTCCCAAAACTAAGGGCCAGAATCTAGAATACATTGTCTGCTTTCAGGATTTTCAAAATCTACTATAAAGAAAGCCCTAGCACAGGGGTAGATATTAATTTCATCATAAATGACAGGCTTCCATACCTCCGAGATCCAATTGTGGAGAAGTGTAAGCCGTGGCAAAAAACCATTGAACCGACAGATTAGGGCACTTTTGGAAAACTTCAAAGCCTCATCGAGTGAGGCCTAGACCACCTGGACAGTGGGAGCTGGGGCTTCACTGATGATATGGGTAGGAGCTTGCCATCCAAAAGCGGATGAGCCAACATCTATTTTCGCGAAGCTGGGAGCCATATTTTACTTGCCTGTAGAACCCAAAAATAAGGCAGAAGATAAGATTAGATCTAGATCTAGCCGCAGAAGAAAATTGACTTTGTAGCATGATTGTTTTCATAATTGATGAAAATAGAAATAATAGAAAAAAAATTAATTAAAAAAGAAATAAAATAAAAAACAAAAAATTAGTAACTAATAGAAATGGAAGTTACTAAAAACTCATTATAAGATGTCAATCAATTACCTTACAAATAAATAAATTTAAATAATAAAAACAACCAAATTCTTAATGTTAAACTATGAATAAGCTGCATAAATTTAATACACAATCAACCCAAAACTAAATGTCGCAATACCAGTAATACCATACAAATATGAAAAAAAATATTGGTTAATCGACATCATTTTAAGTGGTTAGATATAATAATTATTATTTTATGTGGTTATTTACAATGATTATAATCTTGTTTAAACTTGAAAAAAACATTTTCAAAAATTTATAAATTATAAATTTTTATTTTAAATATTTATGAATATGAATTATAAATATTTTTTTAAATATATATTTAAAAAAATCCTCTCTCGAAAAAAATTGAAAGTGAAGATTAATAATTTTTAAAAATAATTTAATATAATTATAATTTTTAACATCAAAATTTGTAATCTTTGTTTCTACATTCATCATTATTTTTTTATTTTATTTTTTTTTTTGTAAAGAAAATTCATAATTTCATAAAGAGAAATTACATGTTGTGGATGCCCGAAGGCATATGCTGTAAACGTGGCTTTTTGTCCACTGTCAAAAACAAATATATACATAGAAACCCAAAAGGGTATGCTGTTCTGATGCAAATAACCACTATGTAAAAAACCAAAATTCACCCACACAGGGGTAGACAAACATATTTACTATTCTGTTATATACAGAGCAAAATTCTATAAATGTTCAGTATCAAAAGGCTGTGAAATTAGGGGCTGTTGCCCCTTTGTAGTCCCTCATCTATATATGGCCTGTGAAAATAATGATAGATCCCTGTAGGTGTATGTTCGGCGATCATCCACTCTCCAAGAGGACGATGCGTCGCTTCTTTCGATAGCTTGTCAGCAATTTCATTTTTTTCCTTGTAGATATGAGAAACACAAATCTGATCAAAGAATGTTTTGAAAAAAACAATTTCTTCCATAATAGTTCTCAAAGAGTATGTAGAGCAAATAGCTATATTGTTAAACCAATCAGTCACTATCTTTGAATCTCCATAAATTTGTATATTTCGACATTGTTTCAGAATAGCAAAGTATAGCAGATGGCGAAGTGTTATCAATTCAGCATGATTTTTGGTGCCGGGTCCTAGACCCAAACAAATCTGGAAGTAGTGTGCTTCAGAAAGGTAGAAGCAAATGCCACCCCCACAGCCATGCCATTGGGCAGCACCATTATAATAGGCCCATGGGATCAATCTGTTTATTTGTTCATGTTGTATAATTCTAGGTCTCTTTTGGTTGTCATCGTTTGGAAGTTCTTCATATGTAGCACAAATTTGTGGGGGGAGAAGATTCCAGTTTACCAATTTATCTTCAAAGATTTTATTATTTCTCTTGAGCCAGATGTACCATGAGACTAGGAGAGGAAGGTTTCTTGATTTTGCCATAGCTACTGTACTCCACCAGTTTTCCCAAGCCGTTGTTATATCGACCCCCTGCCAGTTCATAGTCATATTTAGAGATAGTAGGACTTGTGACCATATACTCCTGGTGGTTGGGCAAGTAAGGAAAAGATGCTGGGTCGATTCTTCTTCTTGGAGGCAAAGTACACACCGGGTAGGACCCAAAAATGCCCTTCTTTTCAGATAGGATCCAGTGGGGACCTTATCTTCTAATATGTTCCACATCAACAGTCTGGTGCGTGGAGGAGCTTTTAATTTCCATAAGGTATCCCACTAGCTTCTTAAGACCTCCAGTTTTTTGACTGCTATTATTGTGTCATACCCCTGTTTTGGTGTGTGTTTCCCAGTTTTTGAGTGGGCTCAAATAAGTTCATCCTCAACATTCTGTAATCTAACATGTGATTCTATAAGTTCCTGAAGGTATATTTGCCAAATTCTACTCCATTCAATTGGTATATGCCAGTGCGGATCAGTTAGCCAGCCTTGTGTATGGAATGTAGAATTTTGCTGGTCCCCAATCTGTCCCAGAAACTTTATGCCCCTGTTGTTTAGGTGTTGTATCAGTCCAACTAGTAGTAGATGGGAGTTACCACTACCTGTCCAAGGATCAATGCCAATTTGGACCGAGGCACCATTGCCAATTTTCCATAGTAAGCCATCCTTGATGATAGAAGTAGAACTGAGTATGGCCCTCCAAATCACTGAGATGCCCTTCCTGTTCCAAGATGGGCTTCTAATCCAGTCTATGATAGTCAACGACCAGATGTATTTATGAAGAATAACCTCAACCCAAAGACTATTTTGTTTTAGTAAAAGCCAACTCTGTTTGGCTGCCAAGGCTTGAGCAAAGGCAAGAAGTAATTTAAGTCCCTAGCCTCCCCACTTCTTAGGAGTAGTAATTTTTGCCCATTTTACCCAGCAAATGGTTTACCCTCCTTACTTCCATTCTAGAGGAATTTAAAACAAATTTGTTGAATTCTGTGAAGAATCCCTCTTGGAATCCAGGCAAGTGACATCTAGTACACCGGGGTGGCTTCGAGGACTGATTTGATAAGTATCAGTCTGCCTGCCCTAGAGAGGAACCTATGACACCAACAACTTATTGTCTTCTCCACTTTTGTGATGAGCCAGGTCCAGTTAGCAATCTTATAACCATCTGGTTTTAGTCTGAAGCCCAAATATTTCAATCCCCCCATCAATTCAGTTGCTTGAAAGGGAAAATTTTGAGTGGCTAACTGAGATTCCTGTAGGGTACATTCAGATAGAGAGATGGTGGATTTTTCTCTGTTGATCTCCATTCCCGTGGCTCTGTAGAACAGGATCAGGATCTCATTCAATGAATTCGTGTCCCGGACACTCCCATT
Source organism: Pinus tabuliformis (assembly GCA_031772625.1). Classification (NCBI taxonomy): domain Eukaryota; kingdom Viridiplantae; phylum Streptophyta; class Pinopsida; order Pinales; family Pinaceae; genus Pinus; species Pinus tabuliformis. The sequence continues at coordinate 1,191,128,501 of CM062818.1, forward strand.
TAAGAAGATCAATATGTCATCTACAAAAAGTAGATGTGTCAAGTAGAAATGTTCCATAATTTTTAGACCTTGAAGGCCCCCCCTTCTTTTTTCTGTAGCTATGCATCTGCTCAACCCTTCCATGACTATTAAGAAAAGAAGTGGTGATAAAGGGCATCCCTACGTTATCCCTCTATCAATATTGAAAGTGGGCGATGCTGAACCATTAATGAGAATGGCAAAAGAAACAGAGGAGATGCAACCCATGATCCAGTTGATAAGAGCAGGGGGGAATCCCAAGTGAGTGATAATCATCTTGATGTACAGCCAATTCACTTTGTCAAAGGCCTTTGCCAGATCAATTTTGAGAGTGAGTCCCTTGAGATTTTTGAGTATGATGGAGTGGAGGGCTTCCTGGGCTATACCAATGGCATCCTGTATATGTCTATGGTGGAGGAAAGAAAATTGCTCCTGAGAGATGTGGTTAGATAATATAGGCTTGATGCGATTGGTGATGATTTTAGAAATGATTTTGTATAGATAGTTGCAAAGGGATATAGGCCTGAAGTCATTAAAGGAGGATGGCGAATCTATCTTAGGAATCAAGGCCAAGTAGGTGAAGTTAATGGGGGGGGGGGGGTGGATGTGTCCAGTGGTTCTGCTTACTTCAATGATAGCAAGTAGGTCCCATCCCAGTAACTCCAGGAAAGCCAAATAGAACTCCACTGGCCAGCCGTCCGGGCCAGGACTCTTATCTTTCTTGAACCATTTGAGAGTTCCTTCCAATTCCTCCATGGTGACCGTTTGAGTTAAATCCTCTGCAGCATCCTATTCCACAAACCTTGGAAAGTGGCCAGCCAAGTTTATGATGTCCGGGAGATTGATGGCTGCCGATGCTGTAAATTGTTTTTTGAAATGTGTAATCCCCAATCTAGCTAATTGAGGGTGAGTTGAGGCCCATCCATCAGGCTCACAGGGCATCTGCCATATAGTGTTGGTGGCCTTTCTTCCGTTTGCAAAATTGTGGAAAAATTTGGTATTACCATCTCCCGCTTGAAGCCAGGTGGCTCTACTTTTCAATCTCCATTTTTCTTCCTTTTCCAGTAGTATATTATTCTTTTGGTTCTCCAGCAAAACCAGATGTATTTTAGTCTCCTTCGATAAGAAACCCAACCTCTGTTCATCCGTTAGCTGTGCAATCTGTAATTCAATGTCAAAAAGATGTTGTTCATCTCTCAACTTCTTCCTCTTTGACCACTGCTCTGTCAATGTCCTGAGTTTGTTAAACCTAATACAGAAGTCCGCAGCCAACCTGTGTTCCCTCAGAGGGGGTTGAGCTCTCCAGAACTCAGTCACCAGGTTGATGTAGTCAGGATCTTTTAGGTGTCCAGTAAAGCATTTGTAGGGGGAATGCGGCTTTTTTGATGGACCGGTGATTTGGAGAAAAATGGGTAGATGATCAGATGATCCCCCAGAACCCACCCATTGTCGATATAGGGGGATGTAATGGATGAGATCTTCATGTATCAAGAACCGATCCAATCGTCGACCCAGGGCAGCATCCTCCGTCCGCCTATTATGCCAGGTGGGCAGTTTCTTGTTCATAGGAACATCAACTAATTTTCTGGTATCCAGTAGAGTTCTCATCTGATCAGAAATAGGGTCGATTTGAGCATGATGTCCCCAGGATTATTCTATGCCCAAGGAAAAGTTTAGATCCCCTCCAATAATGGTGGTGTTTGAAACAAGATTATGTTCCAACAAATTGTGCTAAAATTCCAATATGTTCTGATTAGGTGCATAAATGTTGATCAGTTTTAATTGAAGTCCCAGCTCCCCAAAAAATATGTCCATGCCAATAAACCCCATACCGCCCCAGGTGGATATATGCTTGAAAATTTTAGGATTGATGCCAATTGCAAGACCGCCAGATCTGCCTATGGCATCCATGCCTTGGAATACCCAGCCCGACAGAATCGAGAGTAGGGTTCTGGTTATGTTATCAGAAGTGCCAAGGGTTTCCTGAAGGAAAAGGATGTCACAGTATGTATCCTTTAACAGCCTTTTGATAGCCAATCTCTTCTGGGGGTTGGCTAATCCCCTGCAGTTGTAGGAGAGCCAAATCATGGGGAAACATGGGCAATGGGCTCCAATGCTCTAAGCACCCTCTCAATGGTGGTTTGTTGGCCCCTCGCTACATCTACCACCGCTGAGTTTATGGCAGTTTTGATCTTGGATGGGTGCCCTTTGGCTGGTTTATGAAGCTTGGTCCTTCCTTGGGAGAGGCCCAATCCAAGAAGCGGAGGTTTAGGTTGCACTATGGATCGGAGGTTGTAGGGATGGGATCCTAGCCCAGAAGGGGAGGAAGTGTGAGAAGGGGGGGTGGAAAATTCCCTGAGGGAAGTAGGAGTGGTGAGAACGTGGGTGGGGGAGGAAATAAGGAACAAGGGATGGAGGGAATAGTGCAATGTACAGATGAGGAGGGATGCAAAGATGTATGCAGTGCATTTAACATAACACCTGAAAAAAGAGCAGCGGATATTGGGAAAGACTCATTACCCGGTAGAGAAGTTGCTTTCACTGCAGATTTGGAGCGAGTCCGAGGTGGTGAGGATGAAACTTTTCTCCGGTTCCCAGCCTTCTTTGTAGCGCCCACCACAGCTTCAGATGGTGCCTCTCCTTGTTCCTGTTCTCCCTTGTTTTGCTCTTCAGAGGTCTGTTGCTTCGTCCCCTTCGAGATTTCAGTGGTCACCGAAGAATGTAGAGGGAAATCCTTGTATAGGTGACCCACTTTGTGGCACCTCCTGCAGCGGAATGGGACTCCTTCATAGTCCAGAAGTTGTTTTTGTGAGAAGTGCCTCCTGTGAAGAGTAATTTTTTCCTCAAGTCCTGCCTTGGTGTCAAGGTGTACCAATATCCTTGCCATAGTCATGATTCCTGTTTTTTCAAAGGACTTGTCATGTTCAAGGTAGGTCCCCAGTGCATCTCTAATACGTTTGAACAACTGAGGGGTCCAAAATTGCATAGGTAATCCAGGTAGTCTAACCTAGATAGGTCCTGCTCCGGATCGAATGGAGGATCCCATCGCTTTAATAGAACTGGTGCAAGCTCAATATGCCAGTAGCCCGATAATATCCATTCTGTATACTCCTCCCTATGAAAGCGGAGGGCAAACCATCCTCTGGCCAATACCCTAATAACAGGAAGTTCTTTCAGCAGGGAGCCCCATATCTCCACTGTCCATTGACGCAGTTTCTCCACCGTGTAGTTCCTACCTCTAACATAGCCAACAAGAACTTTCCTCGCCGTGTCCATGGCATCCACCATTTAAACGTCCTCTCTGAAGGTCAGGTTGATATCAGTGTCCACAGCTCTGAGACACCGGCCCTTTTTCAGATTATCCGAGCGCCATCCCGTAGGGTAATCTTGAAGAAGGTTCCGACATGGTTCTGAGGAGCTATGCTGCGCCGAATGAGTAGGTCGAGGATTTGGGATAGGTGAGCTGAAACAACTAGAGTGAATTGGGGAATGCGGGTTGAGATTGCACGAGCGCGGGTGAAAGTAGGATTGTGCAGGTCGCGGGGGGTTGGACGGGCCAGTTTGTGCCAGGGAGATGGAGGGAGGGTGCATAGGCAGGGAGTGCTGTGGGGGAGGAGGAGGGGGATGTTGCAGGAGATATGGCAGGGGGGAGTCGAAGGAGGGGGAAGCCTGTAAACTGGAGCCGAGGAGATTCAGGGTTGCCAGAGAGAGGGGGGGACATTCCAAGCCGGGAAGGTCTGCAACATTGATAGCAGGGTGCTGGCGCTTTCCGGAAATGGGTGAGTTTAGTGTCGACTGGACAACAGCTATCATCCGACCCTATTTATGCTACCAAGGGCCCTCAAACGGTGTAGATTGGTGCGCCCAAATCTCTTGCTCAGGCATGGGGTCCTCCTTGTAATCCATGAGGTCTTCTTCCACCATTTTAGCTGATAGTGATACCTGACCTCCATGTGACCAGTGGAAGGTAGGCTGTAATGTTGAAAGGAGTTGACTGTGTTGTTGAACGAAGTTGAGGCCAAAAACAACGGGCAATACCACGCATCAGACAAAAGAAATTCACCGACAGGCTCAACTGTAGAGAACAGAAATCATTAAAAAACCAAACCCGTGGTCAGACCTGCGTAGATAACCATGCTACCATGTCCACAGAAAGCTCACTATTGGCAGAAACCGCGGAACTATAACCTGAAACCCTAGGGTTCTGCCATGGTTAGGGTTCTGGAGCTCCCTTCTGCCGCTGAATCTGTAACTCTATGTCAACATGTCTTTCAATTTAAGAATCTGCAAATCAGTATAAGGTGAATCAAATCTGAGATCTCATTCATCATTATTATTTTTAATATAATTCCTTTATATGATAAAAAATATAATTCATTTATATTATAAAATAATGCTTATTTATAAAACATATACCTTACCAAACCAAATAAAACAATGAAATTGCAAGTTTCAAAATAGAAAAATTTTAAATTTCTATTTTTAATATTATTTATTATCAAATTAATATTTTAATTCTTTTAACTATAGTTCCTTTTAAGTAAGGTTGATCATCATTTTGAACATATTATTTGATTTTTTTCTTCTTATACCGTTTTAAAACATTTTATCTCTCTATCATAATCATTACTTGAATATCAAATATTGAAGATATTATTATTTTTAATTTCCATAAATATATTATTTTTTAATTATTTTTTTTTTTTGGAAAAGTTTATTGATTTAATTTTTTTTTTGGTAAATTTCTTGAAAAGAATATATAAGATTATAATTTTTTTATAGAATTTACTGGCATGTAACATTTTCAGTTATTTATTCTATATATTTCATGAAAAAATATATAAGATTATAAATTTTTTGATAGAATTTACTATCATGTAACATTTTTAGTTATTTATTTTATATTTTCTCACTATTCATTAGATTAAATTTGAATCATTACATTGAGTAACTTTAGAAATGGAATAGCAAGTCACATGACATTAAAACTATTGTGGGAGTAAATTACATAAGATTTTTGTTGTAAAGTCACATCATTATCATGGATATTTTACTTATGCTAGTTATCCACATATTTAATAATGTAAATGTTACATCATCTAAGGAAGAAACATCATTAGCATGCCACAATACGGAAATACACTATTGGACACTAATATAATTTGGAAACCATGTAGGGAAAAGTCATCAAACGTTTAATATTATTAAACATATCGTGAGCATGTTCATCCCTTACTCAATGGCTGTAAGGGAGTCCATCTCTTGAGCATTGTCATAAAATATTACAAAGAAACATAATTTTAAATACAACATAACTTGGTAGAAGTAATCACATTAATCATTATATCATTTACCTATGAATCCTCAAACATTTTGACTTTGTAGCATGGTTGTTTTCATAAGTCAATTATCCTGTAGTGAACATTCCTTCAATCTACGTTGACCACTAGTTCTTTCATTGCCATAATGTTAAATATAATTTGTCCTTCACATGCGTTACAATCATTTCCTGCAAATACAAAATATTTATTGGTGAAGCTTCAAGCATCTTTTCATGTACATAAGACGCATATAAAATATTGATACATACCTCTTTATTAACTATATACATGCATGAATTAAAGTATAGAACTATCAAAACATGTCTATTTATCTTTACACATGTATGGTTATGAAACATGTCGGTCCATCCATAACTCAAATGCATAGGATAAAGTACATAAGCACTACATTTTACTATCATTTCTTTCCAAAAGACACATTATTTTCCTACAGAAAACCATCACAACTATCCATATTATTTTCAATTAAAACTAGCACATTAGCTATGACCTTTGTGCATGTGAATTCATATTCTTTTTCCACAAGAAATTAACCTAACAACTATTATCTTGATACATGTTATCACATATTCTTTTCCAAATGAAGTGAATACCATAGATATTATTCTTGCATGCAAATACATAATATTTTCTAACTAAATCTAACACAATCTTGCATGCAAATAGATAATCTTCTTCGAAAGAAAGATAACCCATTCTTGCAAGAAATTATATAATCTTTTCCAAAGTAAAGCTAACATAATTTTGCATGCGAATACATAACCTTTTCCAAAAAAGTCTAGCCTAATAGTTATTTATCTTTGTGCATATAAGCATACATTCTTTCCTCACAAAAACTATCATAGTAGTTGTTGTCTATGGGCTCAAAAAAGGTTAATCAAACTACATGCCCTTTAAAAAGAATAATAAACTAAAAACATTTACCATCAAGCTCAAAACAAAATCTAAATAATGAAATATACATATATTAAACGCCGAGAATATTCTTCTAATCTATGGACCTCAAAGAATTTCTTGAATGAAGTGTTTATCAAAAGGTATGTGTCATTTTCTACGAAGAAACTAAATGAAAGCATCGTTATTAAATGTCCATACTTGTAATATTACACCTTTTATGTAAATTATAATTATAAATATTAAAAGAAAACTACCACAACTTATTTCTTTGTGCATGAGAATCCATGGAAGTCTTCCAAGAAGGACACCACCGACAGTAAAAATAACAAGCTCTAACAAAGATTATATAGTAACAACCACATACGTCTAGAGAAAACAATAAAGAGAGGGCTTACTACACTTAGTTGTGGGCCCCATCTTTATGCATGGCACCTGCAAATGAGTTTGAAACTTACTTGGTAGAGAAAAGAAAATAAAAATTCAGTGGAACAAGCCTTTGATATACCGCTAGGCTCCCACTCGTCATTCAAAATCACAAAGCACACATGTGCAAGTCCCTTGTGGATCACATCGTAAAAAACCCATATATTTGATTGACTGTCTTAGGTGAATCCATGATGCACATGAAAACCTACACCTGTGGTGTGGATAGAGCCCACACAGCTCCTTCATGAAACCCTTAGTTTGACAGGGTAGCACTCAATGTGGATTCACTTTTATACATCAATTTTTTACACATTTTCATCTCCACTTCTTGGTGTACACATGCAAATAAGGAAATGTTTCTCGTCTTTCATGTGCTTTCTCCTGGCATCTTTGATACCCTCCTATAAAGCTCTGCTTGACACCAATTCATAAGCATCATATTTTTAAGAGACACGTCATGAATCCTTTTCTTTTTTCTTTCGAAGTCAGTTGGGTGGTTATCATAGAACCATAATTGAATCTGGATGCTAATTTTTCTCCACTTCATATAACTCCCTCCTCCTTTATTTTCAACCCATTCTCATGGGTTTAAAACCACTTGTAAGATTTTTAAAATGATTTTTAATTTATTTAATATATTTTGATTATAATTTTAATATATTTAAATTGTAATTTGATTATAATTTTTAATTTAATTTTAATGGTATATAATTAGTTTGTAATTAATTTAATTTTTTAATTGTAATTAAATTAATATTAATTAAGTAATAAATGTTGATTTAATTTAGGATTAGATTTTAATTAAAATTTCTTATTTTTGGTTTAGGGAGTAATTTTTCCAGAATTCTGACAATTTTGACTCTTTAATTTTGAGAGTTCATAAGTTGAGGTTTACTTAGCCAAATGAGGCCCATGATGACTCATTAAGTAGATAAAATTAAGGAGAATAACTCTAAAGTGGTTGCATGACCATATTTGGTCATTAAATGAGTCTAAAATTTAGCTGAAAATTAAGCTCCAAATTTGTTACAAAAACTCATTTTTTGAGTTTAATTTCATTTGCTTGAAGTCTCCGTTAATTGTAGATCCATTCGTTTATGTTCTCTTTGACCAATAAGATATTTACAAGGATCAATAGAAGGCTCATAATTCTTTTTATTTATTTATTTAATTTTAATTTTAATTGAAGATGTTTGTTTTACAGATTTGGTATTTTTTATTTTAATTTGCATTTTAATTGAATTTTGATTGGTTTTGGGAGGAGAACAATTGAGGAGATGAGGAAGAGAAGATTTGAATGAATGAAATTTCTCTTGCAAGAGAAGAAAAATAATTTCGACCAATGAAAATTGTTGGAGCAAATTTGTTCTTCAACAACTCTCCTATTTGGAATTTATTTTTGTAATTATAATTAGTGGTTTGTAGAATGTTAGGGGCTTATCTTCTCTGCAACATTGTTTTCTTAAAGCACTATTATAATAGGGATTTCATGCTGTAGGTAGAGAGGGTCAATCTCAGATCTGAGAATTATTGGGATTTGTCTATTTCCATTCCGAACTATGTATGAGAGGTAGAGTTTGCACTATTGTAGCTCTTGCTTTTAGCAGTAGAGTTTATGCTTTGGAGGAGATTGTAGGGGATCAGATTTAAGCAAAAGAGCAGGAGACATTTGTATTAGAAATAATATTATTTTTAATGTGAAATTTCATTCTTGATGACATAATTATGTTAATTGGAGTTATATTGTGCATTACTGTCAATATGAATACCTGCCTTATAGATTATCTATCTAATATGATTGTCCCATGATCTGTTCTCAGTTATATATTTTTCTATGATATGTTAAAACGAGATTTCTGAGTAACTATTTACACAGAAATCTGTCATCTAATTCTAATTTAATTTCCATTGGCATTATACGAACTACTTCCTAATGTTATTGGTTCATCATTCATTGTTAATAGATATCTGAACAACATGTTTGGTAATTATAATATTAGTTAATTGAACTATTTCATTAGCTATATATTCATCTTAAGCCAAACATGTTAAAATCCCAATTATGTTAATATCTTTCTCTCAGTTGGGTTAGATCTACATCTTCCTAACTAAGATAGGCTTAGGATTTATTTCTTTTTGCTTGGATTCTAGGATTAGTTTGCATTTAGATTAATAATTACACTTCTAGATGTCCTCTTATCAAAGAGGAAAACTTTAATTGTGGCTTGGCTGAGCCTTAGATCATCCTAAGAACCACTTTCTTGCTTGAGCTCAACAAGAGGGCTAATTTGATGTCTCTTCTCTATTAGTAGAAAATGGCATACTTTAAGCCAGTAGAGATAGAGAGAAGGTAACTGGACCTAGTTTAACCAGTTGGAACCACTGTTATAAACGAAAAAGGAGCTACTTTGAGTTCTCGATCGGGTGGTCTCCCTTATAATGTTGAATGGTCATTTCGAGCCTACAATAGAATGATACTTAGAATGATTTGTTTTGATTTTTGGTTAGCACTGGTTGTCATTTGTTCCTACATAAACTTTTCACAGTCACCTTGAAACAAAAATCCTACCCAGATTGAAAGTTTATGTGTGAGTTGGATTTGTTGTTCTAAATAAAAGGACAATTGATCCACCAAAAAATAGCCTCTAACTTTGAGCTCACAGATCAAATGATTAGGAAGTTTATGAGCTTCCTTGCATCCAATTTATGGGATATACGCGTATAAGTACTTTTACCCTTCCAATCTTATAGACTAACTAGTCACCCACTAAGTAGAAAGATGAAAGAATGGATTTCTGAATGATTGACGCATTTTCAATTTTTTTGCAGGGCTTTTACGTCCATTATGAAAAGGGATTAGAAACATATTTTTCCTTCTATGAGAAAGATATTGATAAGAGATGGGGAAAATATTGGCATCAAAATATGCTTTATTGGGATACCATATACAAATATTTGGACACTCTATGCCTAAGCATTGAGCACTCAACAACTAATTTCTAGCCTTGGCATACATAATGTAAGAAATAAGAAATAATTTTGCTACAAATTTATCACTTGAGCTTGTCAGTTTGGTTTAGATTAAGTGGTTTAAACAAATGTTACTATCCTCCACAATAGGGTTTAATTCTTGCATATGGAATATTGAGCTCATAATGACTATTTCCTGGAATTACTTCAGGCCTTATTGTCTATATAGTCCCTCAATGATCAAAACATGTATATTCCTCATTTCAAATATAAATATATTTCTAATTTAAGAAAAAAAAAAACCTCACATGAAGCTATGGAAGCATATTTGAAGGGAAATATCTCCATAATTAAGCATTACTATGTGATACCTTCATGTAACACACTTTGAAATCAATTCTCTTGAAATGATGATGATACACATGGACAAATTCTCATAGTACAATCATTAGATCAAGATTGTATGATATGGTTGAATAAGCAAAAGGGAAGTATTAATTTAGATTCATGGCTATTATTGAGATATATAAAGAAGAGGATTAATGGTGGAAACCAAATAGAACATCAAATGTTAAGAAATAATTGTATAAAATTTCATTAAATATAGAAAAAAAGGTTTATTGGTTCAAAAAAATATGTTCACCTTAATAATATCATATATGCATGGTCACCAAGTAGGATGGATATGAGAGAAAATAAAAATAAATGAGAAGAGATTTGCAACACGTAAAGCATACCAAGAATATACTAAACATAATTTTTAGAGTGAGACTATGCCATGTTTCCTTAAGTATTTATTAAAAGGCATAACTCTAGAATACAATGATAGTTATCTTACTTATATTTGTTTACTTGAATAATTTTAACCATGATATATTTAAGAATGGGTTTCACAATGATATTATACATGCACATACAAAAATAATATGTTGAAAATTGTATGTTAATACTGAATCTAGATATTATATATAAATTGAGAAAAAATTTCAAAATATTACAATTTAAATACATTTTGTAACAATTATATATTGACCATTTCGAAATTGAAATCCACACATTTGGAATCATAATTGACACTTTAGTACTTCAAAATTCAACATTTTTGAAATAACATTTTTTTGGGTTCAAAATTGTTCAAAATTTCCCATTTGAATCTAAAAACAATAGTTTTGAAAACCAATATCACCACTTTCTGAACCTAATCTTTCATTTTATAAAGACTCATATTGCCACTTCCAAAATCTAAACTCATAACACATTTTATTGCATAGTTTTCATAAACAAGTTGGGAATAATAGAGAAATCTAGTTAGTCTTAGATTAATTCATTATTAGTCACTTGTTGTAGAGTGTTGATATTTTATTTTTTTATTTAGGATTCAGTTCCTATTTATTAGGGAGTTATTCAAACTCCTCAACAAACATGAAATCCTATATATGTAAGAGATTTATTCCTGATGAATAGATGCGTCCTTTGTGGACACTCTCTTGGTGAATTAACCTCACCTAGGAGCCGACCCTTTCTTTCATAGTTTGTTCATCATTAATTTTATGTTGGTATCAAAGTGTCATGTGATAGTTGGGTGAGATTGTGCAGAGGTTGAGCCTATCATGCATTTTTTGTTGTTGGGAGAGATATGCACTTTGTGTATTTTGTTTGGTGCCTTGTGTAAAATTGTGAAGTTCTGTGGCATGCGACCCAAGTGAATATTTATTTTTTTCTTTCCCCGTGGGCAAGAAGTGTGGGAGAAGAGATCTATTTTAAGCTACGCTAGATTGGGGCCTAAGATGCTATGATGTTATAAATCTCTTGTACTACTATAAATCTTGTCACCATTATTTTTTATTGGAATCGACCTTCTATGTTGTGAGTGATTAGTGTTGACATGAGAGTTTAAGCAATTGGTGATGAGATTCACTTGAGATTGTTCTCTTTTCAAATCTAGTTGGAGGATGAAGCTAGCGTAAAGGTTTCTACCGAGGTCCAAGTGTCAGTTGATGGCTCTGTGAGTTGAGTAAACACAAGAGTGGGTGAGCGAGCGTGTAACCAATGAGCAACAAACATTTTTGGCATGAGTGACCACGTTGGAGGTGTCTATTTTTTTTTTGCTACAGCCTACCAACAATGCATTCATGCAGAGTGGGCATGTGTGTCAGATCATCGTTCGAATTTTAATGTTGCAAACTTGAGGTGAGGGACATGCGGACTTGTGTTTGGAGTGATTATATTTTCTTATGGAGTTGGATAGTTATTTGATGGTGTTGGCTGATGATTAGAGGAGTGTTGAACCCTCCTTTCTTGCCTATGCATTGAATCCTGTGCCATATGATTCAATGCCAATTGGGATATGTTTTTTTACTCTACTACTCTGAGGTTGAGGTTGGGATGATTGGTAGAAGGTTGCCCTATTTCCTATTTATGTGGTCATCTTGCTATGTTAGATGTTCTTTGTGCTAGAAGTAGCATCATGATCACAATCATAGTGTGTGTGTGTGTGATTGTTGTTGTTGGAGATTGATTGCACTGCAATCCCATGTACTTGATTTTCTCAAGATGGGGGTGCTCCTTGACATTTGAAAGTTCCAAAAGAAATTCATGCAACCTGTGGGGAAGATCGCCGAGGATTTCAGGATTGATTGTCCATGATTGGTGGCACTGAGAAAAGTAAAGCACCATTCACATAGAGCTCAAGATTGTAGGTTGATGGATCCCACACATTCAATTCTGTTTTCACTAGAGGTTGGCAGTTGTGTTATTTTTCTCGTTCAAAGAGGATCAAAAGGATGTGAATATCAAAGTTTTGGTTGAGTAGTCATGTTGGCTGTGATGATTACATTATGTGATTTGTTAGTAGATCTACAAAAAGGAGCAAACATTGCAGAGAGAAAATTCATGGAGGATTCAACAACAACTAATGAATTGAAGAAAGTTAATTGCCTTTTTAAAGTAGGGGTGGTGAATTCAATAATTTGGTTGCTAATGATAAAGAGAAATATGCAATAACAGTAAAATTTAATGATGGATATTTGTTTTATGAAAATAAATTGCAGGTATTTTTGAAAAGAATTTGATTGATAAAGTGTTGTTTTCTTTAGATGACCAAGAGGTTAATGATCTGGCCCCTCATAGTAGAAGCAACCTAAAATCATAATGAGAGTGTTATCACAATAGTAGAGAAAGAAGAACATGAAGAAAAATCCATATCAACAATTAAGGAAACAAGTTAGTTTAAAGTTGTTCAAATAGATTATGATGCACATATAAAACTTATTAAAGAATGGATTGAATATTCTTTTGAAAAAATTGACGTAGGTCTCAAAGCAACATCTGGAGTTATATGCTTAATGGTGGAGGTTCTTGAAAATGAGAAAAATGGTGAATCAATAAATAATTTTGATGACATAGAAATAGAAAATGTGGTGGATACATATGAAGAGATTCATGGTATTTTGATGCATTGGAGCACAAAGGAAATTAGATGTTATTATGAATTGATGAGGCAACAATGAAGTGAATAAGAACTAGATAAATGTAAAGTGCAACACTTCACTTATGAATCTAATGTAGAAGAACTAGATAAATGTAAAGTGCAACACTTCACTTATGAATATAATGTAGAATTTGTAAGTATTGAATACAAAACTATGTGTCAAGAACGTGATTGAGAATCGCAAATTGTGAAAAGAAGACCACAACCCAATTATAACATGCAGTTAAAGAGAAACAAACAAAAGAAGAAACACTGTTATTATTTAAAAGTAAGAATAATAAAAATGAAACTGTTAAAGTCAAACTGTAAGCCTTAGACTTGGACCAAGAGGCATTATTTCATAAGAAAATCCATTTCTCCATTAAGGGGGAGACTTCAAAATAATGGAGAAATCTCGTTAATTCTAAATTAATTTATTATTAATCACTTGTTGTAGAACTGACCATTTCTTTCATAGTTTGTCATTCATTAATTTTATCTCCATCCAAACTTAATAAAATAGGAATGAGCTAGAATCTATAGTCATAAGACATATCACAACTCATTATTTAATGGACACAACTAAAAAGAATATTAAATACATTAAACATTCTTATTTAGTAGACACAACTAAGAAGAATATTGAATATATTAAACATTCTTGTTTGGAACATTTAGTGATTGTGTTGTTCCTTAAAGTTGATAATTTTGATTTAGTATCTTTGAAAACTTTAACTACTTAATAATATAATACTATATTTCTTATCATTAATTAAAAGAAATAATTTAATACAATTTAAAAATAATTAAAAAACTAATTTAATATTATTTAAAAGAAATGTGAGTTTAATAATTAAAAACATATCCCTCTTTAAAAATGTTACACCTATTAATATAAGAAAGCTTGACTAGAGAGTAATAAATATTTTCTCACACTATAGAATCCTAACCCTTTTAAACACCATCACTTTTATTTAAAAATTATTAACAAAATCCTTTAATTTTCACTAATTTATTCCGTCTTTAAACAGTAAACTTCAATAATTTCACAAAGTTCGAGTGGATCGACCCTCATCACATTTATATATTATTTTAAAATTTACACACTCGTACAAAGATGAAGATATTCGATGAATCCACCCTAATAATTTTTTGGAAAAGGATGATGAATCTGTACCACTAAATTTATGACTTTAATGGAGATTTCCCAAAGAGAAAATGTATCCACCTGAAGAAGTTTGTCTTTTGTTATGATTTTTGTAGAAAGAAAACGAATCTACTTTAAGAATCTGATATTGATGTGACTTTTGTTAAGACTTTTGTGGAAAGAAAAAGAATCTACTGTAAGAATTTGGTATGGATGGAAATTTTAGGAAGAAGAGTTCAGCGATGACGAACTGGTATTGTCGTTTAGCACATCGAGTGTGCAATAATGCAGCGAGTATAGATCCCCGCCAATGTGTTCACAGCATTGAATGCAATCTAGCGCTACCTCTGGGATTTTACGATCTGCTCCCTTCTGGTCTCACCATAATTATGGAGTCGTCGTCGTCTTCACCAATCGTATTTGAAGTTCCCAGTTTTATCAGAGTCTACGAAGATGGGACGGTTGAACGCTTGATGGACAGGGGAACGGTACCCACTAATTCACATGATGATAAGTTTGACGAGGAAGTGGCATCCAAGGACGTTGTGTTGGATCCTCAGACAGGCGTCTTCGTTCGGCTCTATCTCCCTCCTCTGCAGGTCACTGATGTAAAACAAAAAGTCCCGGTACTTGTGTACTTTCACGGAGGGGGTTTCTGCGTTGAATCGGCTGCATCGCCACTTTATCACAGCTATCTTAATAAAGTAGCTGCAGAGGCCAAGGTGATTTGTGTGTCCGTGGAGTACCGGAGGGCCCCTGAGCATCGCCTTCCTGCTGCTTATGACGATTGTTTTGGTGTTCTTGAATGGCTTGACAGTCAAGCAGTGGCGCTGGATGGGGTGTCTGTGGATCCGTGGCTCGCTTCTCACGCAGATTTTAGCAACGTTTTCTTTTCAGGAGACAGTGCCGGGGCCAACATCGTGCACCAGATGGGCATCCGTGCCAGTGGAAGGAATTGGGATGGTCTGTGTTTCCAAGGGGCCATTCTGGTCCATCCCTATTTCGGCGGAGAAGAACGAATTGAGTGCGAATTGGCGGCTGAGGTGCAGGGTTTTATTAAGGCGGTCGATGGAATGTGGAGTATCTCTCTGCCGGTGGGAGCGGACAGAGACCACCCTTTTTGCAACCCAGATGGACCCCGTTCTCCGGCTCTGTCCACTCTGGTGTATCTTCGAACGCTTATATTTGTGGCAGAGAAGGATTTTTTAAGAGATCGGGGTATATTGTATTACGAGGCCTTAAAAAGGGCGGGCAAAGATGTCGAGCTCGTTGTGACGGAAGGCGAAAACCACATCTTTCATCTCCTGAATCCAAAGTCTGAGAATGCGCCCTTGATGATGAAACGGATTTTGGATTTCATGGATTCCTCCTCCGATAAGGGAAACGATTGAGACAACTGTGAGTATTTTATTCCATCCGCATGTATCTGTGTGGACAGGGTTTCAAATAGGGCTTCAGTTTAGAAATTGTAGAGGGTAATAGCTTTTACATTCCGTTGATTTAGCTGCAGTATAATGAAAATGCATGAAATTAAAGTTTGTGATTATCTATGTATACTGGGGAGACACATATTGTAGTTAATCAGTTTCTGCTTGGCTTTTGTAGTTCATTAGCTTTTTCCGCATAGACAACTGAGCGATAAATCTTTCCTTTATGGTCAAATCTGTGAATATCATCTAAACGGAAAAGTTACATATAGGATTGTTTTAAAGGTTTTATTATCATGCATTAAAATAAATTATTTAAAAATATTTATTTTATTATATAAAATATAATCAGATTTATTTTATTATATAAAATATTGATTATATAGTAGTTAGTGTTGGATTTTTTTTATGTTAAAAGTTTCGTGTTTTAAAAAAACCCCAATCTCTGATTTCCCATTATGCCTCCCATTTGTAAAAGCCTCCACTTCATATAACTCCTTCCTCCTTTATTTTCAACCCATTCTCATGGGTTTAAAACCACTTGTAAGATTTTTAAAATGATTTTTAATTTATTTAATATATTTTGATTATAATTGTAATATATTTAAATTGTAATCTGATTATAATTATAATTTTAATATATTTTAATTGTAAGTATTATAATTTTTAATTTATTTTAATTTTATTTTAATGGTATATAATTAGTTTGTAATTAATTTAATTTTTTAATTGTAATTAAATTAATATTAATTAAGTAATAAATGTTGATTCAATTTAGGATTAGATTTTAATTAAAATTTCTTAATTTTGGTCTAGGGAGTAATTTTTCTAGAATTCTAACAATTTTGACTCTTTAACTTTGGGAGCTCATAAGTTGAGTTTTACTTAGTCAAATAAGGCCCATGATGACTCATTAAGTAGATAAAATCAAGGAGAATAACTCTAAAGTGGTTGCATGACCATATTTGGTCATTAAATGAGTCTAAAATTTAGCTGAAAATTAAGCTCCAAATTTGTTACAAAAACTCATTTTTTGAGTTTAATTTCATTTGCTTGAAGTCTCTGTTAATTGCAGATCCATTCGTTTATGTTCTCTTTGACCAATAAGATATTTACAAGGATCAACAAAAAGCTCATAATTCTTTTTATTTATTTATTTAATTTTAATTTTAATTGAAGATGTTTGTTTTTCAGATTTGGTATTTTTTATTTTAATTTGCATTTTAATTGAATTTTGATTGGTTTTGGGAGGAGAACAATTGAGGAGATGAGGAAGAGAAGATTTGAATGAATGAAATTTCTCTTGCAAGAGAAGAAAAATAATTTCGACCAATGAAAATTGTTGGAGCAAATTTGTTCTTCAACAACTCTCCTATTTGGAATTCATTTTTGTAATTATAATTAGTGGTTTGTAGAATGTTAGGGGCCTATCTTCTCTGCAACGTTGTTTTCTTAAAGCACTATTGTAATAGGGATTTCATGTTGTAGGTAGAGAGGGTCAATCTCAGATCTAAGAATTATTGGGATTTGTTTTTTCCCATTCCAAACTATGTATGAGAGGTAGAGTTTGCACTATTGTAGCTCTTGCTTTTAGCAGTAGAGTTTATGTTTTGGAGGAGATTGTACGAGATCATATTTAAGCAAAAGAGCAGCAGACATTTGTATTAGAAATACTATTATTTTTAATGTGAAATTTCATTCTTGATGACATAATTATGTTAATTGGAGTTATATTGTGCATTACTGTCAATATGAATACCTGTCTTATAGATTATCTATCTAATATGATTGTCCCATGATCTATTCTCAGTTATATCTTTTTCTATGATATGTTAAAACGAGATTTCTGAGTAACTATTTACTCAGAAATCTGTCATCTAATTCTAATTTAATTTCCATTGGCATTATACAAACGACTTCCTAATATTATTGGTTCATCATTCATTGTTAATAGATATTTGAACAACATGTTTGATAATTATAATATTAGTTAATTGAACTATTTCATTAGCTATATATTCATCTTAAGCCAAGCATGTTGTAATCCCAATTATGTTAATATCTTTCTCTCGGTTGGGTTAGGTCTACATCTTCCTAACTAAGATAGGCTTAGGATTTATTTCTTTTTGCTTGGATTCTAGGATTAGTTTTCATTTAGATTAATAATTACACTTCTAGATGTCCTCTTATCAAAAAGGGAAACTTTAATTGTGGTTTGGCTTAGCCTTAGATCATCCTAAGAACCACTTTCTTGCTTGAGCTTAACAAGAGGGCTAATTTGATGTCTCTTCTCTATTGGTAAGAAAATGACACACTATAAGCTAGTAGAGATAGAGAGAAGGTAACTGGACCTAGTTTAACTAGTTGGAACCCCTGTTATAAACGAAAAAGGAGCTACTTTGAGTTCTCGACCAGGTGGTCTCCCTTATAATGTTGAATGGTCATTTCGAGCCTACAATAGAATGATACTTAGAATGATTTGTTTTGATTTTTGGTTAGCACTGGCTGTCATTTGTTCCTACATAAACTTTTCACAGTCACCTTGAAACAAAAATCCTACCCAGATTGAAAGTTTATGTGTGAGTTGGATTTGTTGTTCTAAATTAAAGGACAATTGATCCACCAAGAAATAGCCTCTAACTTTGAGCTCACGGATCAAATGGTTAGGAAGTTTATGAGCTTCCTTGCATCCAATTTATGGATATATGCGTATAAGTACTTTTATCCTTCCAATCTTATAGACTAACTAGTCACCCACTAAGTAGAAAGATGAAAGAATGGATTTCTGAATGATTGATGCATTTTCAATTTTTTTGTAGGGCTTTTAGGTCCATTATGAAAAGGGATTAGAAACATATTTTTCCTTCTATGAGAAAGATATTGATAAGAGATGGGGAAAATATTGGCATCAAAATATGTTTTATTGGGATACTATATACAAATCTTTGGACACTCTATGCCTAAGCATTGAGTACTCAACAACTAATTTCTAGCCTTGGCATACATAATGTAAGAAATAAGAAATAATTTTGCTACAAATTTTTCACTTGAGCTTGTCAGTTCGATTTAGATTAAGTGGTTTAAACAAATGTTACTATCCTCCACAATAGGGTTTAATTCTTGCATATGGAATATTGAGCTCATAATGACTATTTCCTAGAATAGCTTCAGGCCTTATTGTCTATATAGTCCCTCAATGATCAAAACATGTATATTCCTCATTTCGAATATAAATATATTTCTAATTTAAGAAAAAAACATCACATGAAGCTATGGAAGCATATTTGAAGGAAAATATCTCCATAATCAAGCATTACTATGTGATACCTTCATGTAACACACTTTGAAATCAATTCTCTCGAAATGATGATGATGCGCATGGACAAATGCTCATAGTATAATCATTAGATCAAGATTGTATGATATGGTTGAATAAGAAAAAGCGAAGTATTAACTTAGATTCATGGCTATTATTGAGATATATAAAGTAGAGGATTAATGGTGGAAACCAAATAGAACATCAAATGTTAAGAAATAATTGTATAAATTTTCATTAAATATAGAAAAAACAGTTTATTAGTTCAAAAAAATATGTTCACCTTAATAATATCATATGTGCATGGTCATCAAGAGTAGGATGGATATGAGAGAAAATAAAAATAAATGATAAGGGATTTCCAACAAGTAAAGCATACCAAGAATATACTAAAAATAATTTTTAGAGTAAGACTATGCCATGTTTCCTTAAGTATTTATTAAAAGGCATAAATCTAGAATACAATGATAGTTATCTTACTTATATTTGTTTACTTGAATCATTTTAACCATGATATATTTAAGAATGGGTTTCACAATGATATTATGCATGCACATACAAAAATAATATGTTGAGAATTGTATGTTAATACTGAATCTAGATATTATTTATAAATTGAGAAAAAATTTCAAAATATTACAATTTAAATACATTTTGTAACAATTATATATTGACCATTTCGAAATTGAAATCCACACATTTGGAATCATAATTGACACTTTAGTACTTCAAAATTCAACATTTTTGAAATAACATTTTTTGGGTTCAAAATTGTTCAAAATTTCCCATTTGAATCTAAAAAACATAGTTTTGAAAACCAATATCACCACTTTCTGAACCTAATCTTTCATTTTATAAAGACTCATATTGCCACTTCCAAAATCTAAACTCATAACACATTTTATTGCATAGTTTTCATAAACAACTTGGGAATAATGGAGAAATCTAGTTAGTCTTAGATTAATTCATTATTAGTCACTTGTTGTAGAGCATTGATATTTTATTTTTTTATTTAGGATTCAGTTCCTATTTATTAGGGATTTATTCAAACTCCTCAACAAACATGAAATCCTATATATGTAAGAGATTTATTCCTGATGAATAGATGTGTCCTTTGTGGACACACTCATGGTGAATTAACCTCACCTGGGAGCCAACCCTTTCTTTCATAGTTTGTTCATCATTAATTTTATCTTGGTATCAAAGTGTCATGTGACAGTTGGGTGAAATTGTGCAGAGGTTGAGCCTATCATGCATTTGTTGTTGTTGGGAGAGATGTGCACTTTGTGTATTTTGTTTGGTGCCCTGTGTAAAATTGTGAAGTTCTGTGGCATGCGACCCAAGTGAATATTTATTTTTTTCTTTCCTCGTGGGCAAGAAGTGTGGGAGAAGAGATCTATTTTAAGCTACGCTAGATTGGGGCTTGAGATGTTATGATGTTATAAATCTCTTGTACTTCTGTAAATCTTGTCACCATTATTTTTTATTGGAATCAACCTTCTATGTTGTGAGTGATTAGTGTTGACATGAGAGTTGAAGCAATTGGTGATGAGATTCACTTGAGATTGTTCTATTTTCAAATCTAGCTGGAGGATGAAGCTAGTGTAAAGGTTTCTATGCCGAGGTCCAAGTGTCAGTTGATGGCTCTGTGAGTTGAGTAAGCACAAGAGTGGGCGAGCGAGCGTGTAACCAATATGCAACAAACATTTTTGGCATGAGTGACCACGTTGGAGGTGTCTATTTTTTTTTTGCTACTGCCTACCAGCAATGCGTTCATGCAGAGTGGGCATGTGTTCCAGATCATCGTTCGAGTTTTAATGTTGCAGACTTGAGGTGAGGGACATGCGGACTTTTTTTTGGAGTGATTATAATTTCTTATGGAGTTGGATAGTTATTTGATGGTGTTGGTTGATGATTAGAGGAGTGTTGAACCCTCTTTTCTTGCCTATGCATTGAATCCTGTGCCATACGATTCAATGCTAATTGGGATATGTTTTTTTACTCTACTACTCTGAGGTTGAGGTTGGGATGATTGATAGAAGGTTGCCATATTTCCTATATATGTGGTCATCTTGCTATGTTAGATGTTCTTTGTGCTAGAAGTAGCATCATGATCACAATCATAGTGTGTGTGTGATTGTTGTTGTTGGAGATTGATTGTAGTGCAATCCCATGTACTTGATTTTCTCAAGATGGTGGTGCTCCTTGACATCTGAAAGTTCCAAAATAAATTCATGCAACTTGTGGGGAAGATCACCGAGGATTTCAGGATTGATCGTCCATGATTGGTGATGATGAGAAAAGTAATGCACCATTCACATAGAGCTCAAGATTGTAGGTTGATGGATCCCACACATTGAATTCTATTTTCACTAGAGGTTGACAGATTTGTGTTATTTTTCTCGTTCAAAGAGGATCACAAGGCTGTGAATATCAAAGTTGTGGTTGAGTAGTCATGTTGGCTGTGATTATTACATTATGTGATTTGTTAGTAGATCTACAAAAAGGAGCAAACATTGCAGAGAGAAAATTCATGGAGGACTCAACAACAACTAATGAATTGAAGAAAGTTAATTTCCTTTTTAAAGTAGGGGTGGTGAATTCAATAATTTGTTTGCTAATGATAAAGAGAAATATGAAATAACAATAACATTTTATTATGTATATTTGTTTTATGAAAATAAACTGCAGGTATTTTTGAAAAGAATTTGATTGATAAAGTGTTGTTTTCTTTAGACGACCAAGAGGTTAATGATCTGGCCCCTCATAGTAGAAGCAACCTAAAATCATAATGAGAGTGTTATCACAATAGTAGAGAAAGAAGAACATGAAGAAAAATCCATATCAACAATTAAGGAAACAAGTTAGTTTAAAGTTGTTCAAATAGACTATGATGCAGATATAAAATTTATTAAAGAATGGATTGAACATTCTTTTGAAAAAATTGATGTAGGTCTCAAAGCAACATATGGAGTTATATGCTTAATGGTGGAGGTTCTTGAAAATGAGAAAAATGGTGAATCAATAAATAATTTTGATGACATAGAAATAGAAAATGTGGTGGATACATCTGAAGAGATCCATGGTATTTTGATGCATTGGAGCACAAAGGAAATTAGATGTTATTATGAATTGATGAGGCAACAATGAAGTGAACAAGAACTACATAAATGTAAAGTGCAACACTTCACTTATGAATCTAATGTAGAAGAACTAGATAAATGTAAAGTGCAACACTTCACTTATGAATATAATGTAGAATTTGTAAGTATTGAATACAAAACTATGTGTCAAGAACGTGATGGAGAATCGCAAATTGTGAAAAGAAGACCACAACCCAATTGTAACATGCGGTTAAAGAGAAACAAACAAACGAAGAAACACTGTTACTATTTAAAATTAAGAATAATAAAAATGAAATTGTTAAAGTAAAACTATAAGCCTTAGACTTGGACCAAGAGGCATTATTTCATAAGAAAATCCATTTCTCCATTAAGGGGAGACTTCAAAATAATGGAGAAATCTCGTTAATTCTAAATTAATTCATTATTAATCACTTCTTGTAGAACCGACCGTTTATTTCATAGTTTGTCCATCATTAATTTTATCTCAATCCAAACTTAATAAAATAGGAATGAGCTAGAATCTATAGCCATAAGACATATCACAACCCAAAGAAAAATGAACACAACTAAGAAGAATATGGAATACATTAAACATTCTTATTTAGTGGACACAAGTAAGAAGAATATTGAATACATTAAACATTCTTGTTTGGAACATTTAGTGATTGTGTTGTTCCTTAATGTTGATAATTTTGATTTAGTATCTTTGAAAATTTTAACTACTTAATAATATATCATACTATATTTCTTATCCTTAATTAAAAGAAATAATTTAATACAACTTAAAAATAATTAAAAAACTGATTTAATACTATTTCTTATCTTTAATTAAAAGAAATAATTTAATACAACTTAAAAATAATTAAAAAACTAATTTAATACTATTTAAAAGAAATGTGAGTTTAGTAATTAAAAACATATCCCTCTTTAAAAATGTTACACCTATTTAAATTTCAATTCTATAATTAAATAAATATATGAAAGAGTTTAATAATTAAAAACATATCCCTCTTTAAAAATATTACACCTATTTAAATTTCAATTCTATAATTAAATAAATATAAGAAAGCTTCACTAGAGAGTAATAAATATTTTCTCACACTATAGAATCCTAACCCTTTTAAACACCATCACTTTTATTTAAAAATTATTAACAAAATCCTTTAATTTTCACTAATTTATTCCGTCTTTAAACAGTAAACTTCAATAATTTCACAAAGTTCGAGTGGATCGACCCTCATCACATTTATATATTATTTTAAAATTTACACACTCGTACAAAGATGAAGATATTCGATGAATCCACCCTAATAATAAGGATGATGAATCTGTACCACTAAATTTATGACTTTAATGGAGATTTCCCAAAGAGAAAATGTATCCACCTGAAGAAGTTTGTCTTTTGTTATGATTTTTGTAGAAAGAAAACGAATCTACCTTAAGAATCTGATATTGATGTGACTTTTGTTAAGACTTTTGTGGAAAGAAAAAGAATCTACTGTAAGAATTTGGTATTGATGGAAATTTTAGGAAGAAGAGTTCAGCGATGACGAACTGGTATTGTCGTTTAGCACATCGAGTGTGCAATAATGCAGCGAGTATAGATCCCCGCCAATGTGTTCACAGCATTGAATGCAATCTAGCGCTACCTCTGGGATTTTACGATCTGCTCCCTTCTGGTCTCACCATAATTATGGAGTCGTCGTCGTCTTCACCAATCGTATTTGAAGTTCCCAGTTTTATCAGAGTCTACGAAGATGGGACGGTTGAACGCTTGATGGACAGGGGAACGGTACCCACTAATTCACATGATGATAAGTTTGACGAGGAAGTGGCATCCAAGGACGTTGTGTTGGATCCTCATACAGGCGTCTTCGTTCGGCTCTATCTCCCTCCTCTGCAGGTCAGAGATGTAAAACAAAAAGTCCCGGTGCTTGTGTACTTTCACGGAGGGGGTTTCTGCGTTGAATCGGCTGCATCGCCACTTTATCACAGCTATCTTAATAAAGTAGCTGCAGAGGCCAAGGTGATTTGTGTGTCCGTGGAGTACCGGAGGGCCCCTGAGCATCGCCTTCCTGCTGCTTATGACGATTGTTTTGGTGTTCTTGAATGGCTTGACAGTCAAGCAGTGGCGCTGGATGGGGTGTCTGTGGATCCGTGGCTCGCTTCTCACGCAGATTTTAGCAACGTTTTCTTTTCAGGAGACAGTGCCGGGGCCAACATCGTGCACCAGATGGGCATCCGTGCCAGTGGAAGGAATTGGGATGGTCTGTGTTTCCAAGGGGCCATTCTGGTCCATCCCTATTTCGGCGGAGAAGAACGAATTGAGTGCGAATTGGCGGCTGAGGTGCAGGGTTTTATTAAGGCGGTCGATGGAATGTGGAGTATCTCTCTGCCGGTGGGAGCGGACAGAGACCACCCTTTTTGCAACCCAGATGGACCCCGTTCTCCGGCTCTGTCCACTCTGGTGTATCTTCGAACGCTTATATTTGTGGCAGAGAAGGATTTTTTAAGAGATCGGGGTATATTGTATTACGAGGCCTTAAAAAGGGCGGGCAAAGATGTCGAGCTCGTTGTGACGGAAGGCGAAAACCACATCTTTCATCTCCTGAATCCAAAGTCTGAGAATGCGCCCTTGATGATGAAACGGATTTTGGATTTCATGGATTCCTCCTCCGATAAGGGAAACGATTGAGACAACTGTGAGTATTTTATTCCATCCGCATGTATCTGTGTGGACAGGGTTTCAAATAGGGCTTCAGTTTAGAAATTGTAGAGGGTAATAGCTTTTACATTCCGTTGATTTAGCTGCAGTATAATGAAAATGCATGAAATTAAAGTTTGTGATTATCTATGTATACTGGGGAGACACATATTGTAGTTAATCAGTTTCTGCTTGGCTTTTGTAGTTCATTAGCTTTTTCCGCATAGACAACTGAGCGATAAATCTTTCCTTTATGGTCAAATCTGTGAATATCATCTAAACGGAAAAGTTACATATAGGATTGTTTTAAAAGTTTTATTATCATGCATTAAAATAAATTTTTTAAAAATGATTTATTTTATTATATAAAATATAATCAGATTTATTTTATTATATAAAATATTGATTATATAGTAGTTAGTGTTGGATTATATTTTAAATATAGTTTAATTAAATTAAAAAATAATAAAAATAAAGATATTAGTACAAAAATAAAACAACTAATAAATTATAAATTACTAAATATAATAAACTAATATTATTTATAAAAGATATATATGTTTATTTTTTTAATATATATATAAATTGGTATAATTAAATTTATTAAAATATGTTTTTAATACAATAATAAGTCATTATAAATTGAAAATATGGACAAAAAAATTATAATTGATGAAAATAGAAATAATAGAAAAAAAATAGTAACTAAAAAAATGGAAGTTACTAAAAATCCATTATAAGATGTCAATCAATCACCTTACAAATAAATAAATTTAAATTAAAAAAAATCAAATTCCTAATGTTAAATTATGAATAAGCTACATAAATTTAATACACAATCAACCCAAAACTAAATGCCTTAATACCAGTAACACCATTCTTGTAATAAATATAATAATAAATATGAAAAAAATATTGATTAATTGACATTATTTTAAGTGGTTAGATATAAAGGTTATTATTTAATGTGGTTAGTTAAAATGATTGTAATATTGTTTAAACTTGAAAAAATAACTTTCAAAAAAATTATAAATTATAATGTTTTTTTAAATATTTATGAATTATAAATTATTTTTTTAAATATATATTTAAAAAAAAATCCTCCTCACAAAGATCGAAAGTAAATCAAAAGTGAAGATTAATATTTTTTTAAATAACTTAATATAATTATAATTTTTAACATCAAAATTTGTAATCTTTATTTCTACATTCATCGTTATAAAAAATATAATTTCTTTATATTATAAAAAATCTTATTTATAAAACATATGCCTTGTATCTTATTTATATTATGAACAAGTTATTTGTTTTTTTTTCTCCTTATATCCTTTTCAAATATTTTATCTCTCTATCATAATGATTATTTGAATATTAAATATGGAAGATATTATTTGTACTTTACATAAATATATTATTTTTTATTTATTATTTTTTTTCCTGAAAAAGTTTATTGATTTTTAAAATTTTTGTAATTTAATATCTTCATAAATTTCATGCAAAATAATATATAATATTATAAATTTTTTTAATAGAATTTACTAGCATGTAGTATTTTTAGTTATTTATTTTATATTTTCTCACTATTCATTAGATTAAATCTGAATTATTACATCGAGTAACTTTAAAAATGGAATAGCAAGTCACATGACATTACAATTATTGTGGAGTAAATTACATTAAATTTTTGTTGTAAATTTACATCATTATCATGAATTTTTTTACTTATGCTAGTTATCCACATATTTAATAATGTAAATATTACATCATGTAAGGAAGCAACATCATTAGCATGCCACAATAGGGAAATGCACTATTGGACACTAATATAACCTAGAAACCATGTAGGGAAAAGTCATCAAATGTTTAATATTATTAAACATCTCGAGCGTGTTCACCCCTTACTCAATGGTTGTAAGGGAGTCCATATCTTGACCCTTGTCATAAAATATTACAAAGAAATATCGTTTTAAATACAACATAACTAAGTAGAAGTTATTACATTAATCATTATATCATTTACCTATGAATCCTCGAACATTGTGACTTTGTAGCATGGTTGTTTCCATAAGTCAATTATCCTGCAGCGGATATTACTTCAATCTACGTTGACCACTAGTTATTTCATTGCCATAATGTTAAATATAATTTGTCCTTCGCATGAGTTACAATCATTTCTTGCAATTATTGTTGTCATCAAACTCTGACATCCAAATAAAAAATATTTACTAGTTAAGCTTCAAGTCTCTCTTCATGTGCATAAAACACATACAAAATGTTGATACATACCTCTTTCTTAACTATATGCATGCATTACTTAAAGTACAAAACTATAAAAACATGTCTATTTATCTTTACACATGTATGGTTATGACACATGTTGGTCCATCCATAACTCAAATGCATAGGATAAAGTACATAAGCACTACATTTTACTATCGTTTCTTTCCACAAGACACATTATTTTCCTAAAGAAAACCATCACAATTATCCATATTATTTTCAATTAAAACTAGCACATTAGCTATGACCTTTGTGAATGTGAATTCATATTCTTTTTCCAAAAGAAATTAACCTAACAACTATTATCTTGGTACATGTAATCACATATTCTTTTTCAAAGGAAGCTAACACCATAGATATTATTCCTGCATGAAAATACATAATCTTTTCTAAATAAATCTAACACAATCTTGCATGCAAATACATAATCTTCTTTGAAAGAAAGCTAACACATTCTTGCATGCAAATATATAATCTTCCCCAAAGGAAAGCTAACACAATCCTGAATGCAAATACATAACATTTTCCAAAAGAAACTAACATAATGTATATATTTTTCTGAAAGAAATCTAGCCTAATAGTTATTTATCTTTGTGCATATAAGCACATGTTATTTCCTCACGAAAACTATCATAGTAGTTGTTGTCTATGGGCTAAAAAAAGGTTAATCAAACTACATGCCCTTTAAAAAGAATAATAAACTAAAAACATTTACCATCACGCTCAAAACAAAATCTAAATAATGAAATATACATATATTAAAGGCCGAGAAGATTCTACTAATCTATGGACCTCAATATAATTTCTTGAATGAAGTGTTTATCAAAAGGTATGTGTCATTTTCTACGAAGAAACTAAGTGAGAGCATTGTTATTCAATGTCCATACTTGTAGTATTACACCTTCTATGTAAATTATAATTATAAATATTAAAAGAAAACTACCAAAACTTATTTCTCTGCGCATGAGAATCCATGGAAGTCTTATAAGAAGGTCATCACCGACAGTAAAAATAACAAGCTCTAACACAGATTATATAGTAACAACCACATATGTCTAGAGAAAACAATGAAGGGAGGGATTAATACACTTAGCTACGGGCCCCATCTTTATGCATGGTGCCTGCAAATGAGTATGAAACTTACATGGTAGAGAAAAGAAAATAAAAATTCAGTGGAAAAAGCCCTTGATATACCGCTAGGCTCCCGTTCGTCATCCAAAATCACAAAGCACACATGTGCAAGTCCCTTGCGGGTCACACCGTACAAAACCCATATAGTTGATTGATTGTCTCAAGTGAATCCATGATGCACATCAGAACCCGCACCTGTGGTGTGGATGGAGCCCACATAGCTCCTTCATGAAACACTCTGCTTCACAAGGTAGCACTCAATGTGGATTCACTTTTATACATCAAGTTTTTACACTTTTTTCATCTCCACTTCTTGGTGTACACATGCACATAAGGAAATGTTTCTCATATTTTATGTGTTCTCTCCTGGAACCTTTGATACCCTCCTATAAAGCTCTACTTGACACCAATTCATAAACATCATCTTTTTAGGAGACACGTCATGAACCCTTTTCTTTTTTCTTTTGAAGTCAGTTGGGTGGTTATTATAAAACCATAACTGAATCTGGATGCTAATTGTTCTAAGATATTTTTTTTATTTAATTGTTAAAATGAATAAATATCATGTTTTATAAATATAGGAATATTATATACTCCCCCCCCAAAGACAACACCATCCTCAATGTTCATCACTAACTTTCACACATGACATCCATCTAGAACCATCAAAAGTGGGTTTTCCCTTTCAAAATGAAGGATTTGTGTGTTCAATAACTAAAATCAATCTTGTTTATTAATAATTATAAACATTTATACCTACAAATATATTCAATTTTTATTCCAATCAGTTAACCCTTATTTAATTCAATAGAAGCCAAAATAAAGTCTCTATACCGACTTATTGTTACTTGCCAATTTATCTTGGAAATCATGGTCAATTTACACAATAATTTTAACTACAGGGGGTTTATCATTATCAGTTGTGGTAAGCATTCCAAGAGTGGTTTGACAACCGAACAGCAAGCACCTAGGGTGGTTCACAACCTCCATGGGAATTACGTTGTAGCGTATGACCAACAAATCCAACATAATTAAATTAATTGCAACATTTTCAATCATTAATCATTTATGCAATGTCAGATGATATTTTATTAAAAGTACTTCTTCAAGTACTTAGAGAGAACCTTGATCTCTAATCATCAAAATGACCAATAACTACACCGAGTGCATATTGTCTTAGCCCCCGCTAGAGGAATCCACAATATTGGTAGAACAATAAAGTAACTACACTTCCAGTAATTCCTTTCTGAGCACTAGGTTCCTTTCCTGTCAATATGTACATAAATTTTTTACATAATAATACAAAAAAGTCACATAAATTATCATATTAGTTAACTTGGTTTACCACAGAAACCATAGTGGGTAAAAGAATGCTCCTTCCAACCAATGGGAACTAGTTTCCACAACTAGATTAAGCCAATTTCACATCAAAGATATTTCCATGACAATGAAAACACTTGGTCAAACACATGGTTCCTCTGAGCAGGGTCCTACCTATTCCTCTAACAATGTCACATCCTAAAGAGTTTACAACTCAAAAAATCACTCTTTGGGCCTCCACCAACAGGCTCCAAAATCCATAAGGTTGCATAGGGATTTTCCCATCTCACCATATTGGCCAACCTTTTTCTGTTAATGAGATCATCTATCTCGAGGGAGAGGAAACCTCAGCCCAAGGCCTCCTTGCCCCTTCACAACTATCCTATAACTATTTAAGATGTGAAATTATCTTTTAACACCTTTTTCCAACTGTAATTTATATAACTGAACATATGCACATTCACATTAAAATAGAATGAACATTTATGTATAGCATGCCTTCATACTTGACCCTCAGCATGGGTCCCATAGTCTCTAAAATTAAATTGATAGGAACTCATGACTGGCATCACATGTCATACAGGTGGTATTCATTACAAATTTTCCACATATAATCATCATGCAATTTACAAAAACATTACAATATCTTGCATATCATGACATGATACCTTCTTATTCGCAATTGCAAATCACATTGTAGTATTTTACTTTTAGCAGGTTTTTATGTTCCATGTTACTAGAATCTTAGCGACATCACTATGCTTCCATTGAGCTTTCCTTGCTTAGTCACACTAGAAAAATTATTCACAACTACTTTTGTTAAAACCACATCTTCTACAAAATATTGTTATGCACAAAACATTTTGTCAAATACATTCATGATGCACTTTACTTTCGCAGGAATCAATGCTATTAATATTTCAAGAAAGTAGAAGGGAATTGGTCCTATCAATATTTCATAAACCATTTCGATGCATAACAAATAAAACTACATCCAAGAAACTTTAGGACAAAGTTTCCATGAAGTTATTTTTCCAACAAAAGTTAAGGGAAGAAGACCTAAAAAAATATTGTAGTCACTAATTCATGTAAAATGATATTTCATTTATGCATATGTATCTAATCAACATTCATTATGAAACAATACTAAATTCAAGAGAATCACACAAACTTTTCTAAACTTAATAAATCAGTGATGTTAATATATTCAAAATTTTATCCATATTTTTTTTTAGTCATGACAATAGAGACACCACATCTCCACAACATAATGGAATTAACTTATTAGATTTCAGAAGTAATGTCACCACAATATTCACATGCACTCGATGAATATTTTCAAATGGTGAATTAACATATTTCCTATATGTAAAACACACACCAACATGCATCATCATTAAGTCATCAATTTGTAGAGTTTTGAAGTTTGAAAAAACAAACTAATCATCAACATTTGATTACCACTATTTATATCATTAAATTGGTCGAACATACATAATCCATTTTATGCATTTCAGTATATTATCATACTATTAAATAATCTTAGTTGCTCTCATCTTGGTAATTGTTATTTTTGTATGTTCATATGCAAAGCTACAATCCCTCGCATAGCCAAGCATTTCTATCAAACTAATCTCTTTAACGACACTATCGTATCATGATCTAAGTTTTTTGTATCATTCAAGAACTTGTAGTCATAGGTATGCCTTGTTGAATAAGCATCCACTTTCGCAATAATGTCTTGCATATAATACTGTTATGTGTAAAAGCTTATGAAAAGATTTAATCATACAAAAACACTAAATTATTATTAATAAGTGTCGATAACAATTAATGCAATAGTCCAAACAACCCCAAATTCAACAATGTATTGTCACCATACAATAATCTACTGTGATCACATTGTTTACCATTTTAACAATAATCTTCAATTAAGAATTGAATGATGCATATTGCAATATAGTTTGTCAACTTACCACAAATAATGGTGTAATGAAATAACAAATAATCAATGTTACTAACCATCATAACTCAATCAAATTCCATAACAAAATTCAATTGTCAATTAGTCATTACAGTCAAAACCTTCACACTTGACTCATTGTTTATCTTTAACATCCAAAGGTCTTCTTTCAATGTTCTTTTAAAACATCATATTGTCGTCTTCAAAGACAACCCCCACTTTTGTCCATTCCTTCGTTATCACACAAAAAATTGCATTGATTATTTTCTTATAAGAAATGAATTGTAACTTCAATCATTTTTTTCTTTAAATGAACCATTAAATATTGTCATAAGAATATACATGCAAAGGTTGATAATTAACTCACACTATCGCTAATCACAGTGTGATTATTCAAAATTGTTCATAATTTAATTCCAAATAGTACAATAGAATTCCTTATTTTCTTTTATTTGCATAAAACTTCAAATGCCATAAGCACACTTATTCTTTGAAGTAGACACTAACACTTATCATTCTTTAATGTAGTTATTAACACCATCATGCATCTCATGTAAAATGTAGTATACTGCATACATTTCCATGGAATTGTTGTGAGTTTCATACCTGAACCGATATTCATTAACATCATACCTCTACTTAGTTTCCACTTACGGATTCCCAAAAGGTGTTAGTGCTACAACATTTTTCTCTAGTACCATTTGTAACATCCCTCGATAATCCTTGTGAAAAAATGCATAGGATTAGACAATTTTTACGGAATTTAATAGGATGTAAAATTTCGAGTTACTTATTCCATATTCCCTCACTATCCATTAGATTAAATATTCATCATTACATAGAGTAACTTTAAAAATGGAATAGAAAGTCACATGACATTACAAACATTGAGACAATAAATTAACAGAAGCTTCCTATTGTAAACTTACATCATTATCATGGTTCTTTTACCTAGGCTAGTTATTCACATATTTAATAATGTAAATTTTAACGTCATGTAATAAAGAAACATCATTAGCATGACACAATAAGAAAACACATCATTGGACATTGATATGCCCTGGAAACCCTGTAGGGAAAAACAAGAAAACTTTTAGTTTTACAAAACATTTCATGAGGGTGGCCCCTCCTCACAATGGTTGTAAAGAAGTCCATCCCTTGACTAACGTGAATCGAGATTTTTCTTAGTCTCTGTGGAATGGTAAACATGTGTGTGCTATTTCATAATGGTCATGCATAACACATGCCTTAACTTTTAATCTTGTACGTGGAATATTATATATATTATGATTGTGTTTCTATTTTTTTAATTTGATGTTTATTACGAAGTGTTTTATTTCATTAAGAGTTTTAGTAGTTATTTATCATGA
The DNA here is from genome assembly GCA_031772625.1 of Pinus tabuliformis. Classification (NCBI taxonomy): domain Eukaryota; kingdom Viridiplantae; phylum Streptophyta; class Pinopsida; order Pinales; family Pinaceae; genus Pinus; species Pinus tabuliformis. The sequence continues at coordinate 1,191,161,406 of CM062818.1, forward strand.
TATTTTAATTCAAGTATATAAAAAACATAAAAAAAAAAAAACATATGAGGTAAAATACATATTGGATATTTAATATTTTATTAAAAATTCCAGTAGTTATTTATTATGATATTTTAATTTTTAATTATATTTTCTGAGATATTAATATTTTTGAACTTTTTTATATTTTGATATAATTTATATATACATAAACAAAACATATTGTTTCCTTCTATTTTTATTTTTTTCATAATCTATTTTTATTATTTAATTAAATAATAAATTTCAATAATTTTACCCTACGAAAATATTATACTTCTTTAAATTATACCAAAGTTGAGGCAAAGGAATGTCCTCCTCCCTACCATGATATTATGCTCCTTTAAATCATACTAAAGTTGGGGTAGAGGAATGTTCTCCTCCCATTTCCTTGCTAGATATATCATTCCTTTTCCCTACCAAAATATTATGCTCCTTTAAATCATACCAAAGTTGGGGCAGAGGAATGTCCTCCTCCCATTTCCTTGCTAGATATTTCATGTTGGTCGACTTCATATGAAATATTTAAGTAGGTGGCCAATTGAAACATTCCTACATGCCTTTCTTGGTATTCTTCCCTAAAATGTTAACAAGGGTTGGATATGACAATATTTATTTATTTATTTATAAATATTAAAATCATGAGGATTCAATTTTACAATAGTGGTAAGAAATCTTATTAATTTTATAATATATTCTTTATCACTAGTATTATGCAGGGAGGAATAATCAAAATTTATTAATTTCCGATTATGTGAAAAAGTAATGACCCACCGTTTCTTTGAAAAATGCATCAAGTTTATTTACTATGTGTGAAAATAGTTAATAATGGATTCCTTCAATTTTATGACTTTCTTGAAGCTTTTCCTTGAGATGTTAGGATGCGATGTGTCATGCCCCTAGGCCGGCGGTAGTCTTTCAACCGCTCTTGGCGAGGTGCGGTACCACCGAACACTTTCTTTTCACCAATACTTATGTTCATGGACTATGCCTAACCATGTGTCCTATTTAGTTTGTGTTTCGCAACCAAGTATTATCACTGTTTCCTTTTTACCAATGAACACCCATACAAATTCATTATCATCAGCAATTATACAAGAGAACACAATTACACAGTATAAAGGGAGGGGCAACTCCCTGAACAATGAGTCTGCCCGAATAATATATTATATAGTCTTTTACAAAGTTACAATGCTTTACAAGTATACTTGGAAACCCCAAGTTTCATACTTAGCCAATTTTACAACTTCGTCACACCTCCGTGTGATAACCAAGATCCCTTGCCCAAGTCGGGCGGGCGTGCCCTCACACGAGCTGCCTTCCGCACTTCACAACTGAACCTTGCTCTTCCTGCATGACGGGCGGGTGACCTCACCCGAGCCACCCGTGCACGGCTTCACACAACCGGTGGGCGACCTCACCCAAGAACACCTTTGAATGATGGGCGGGCGCGCCCTCACATGAGTTGCCACCCGCACCCAACAACCAACGCCTTCACCCGAGTTCTACCACACCGTTTACTCCTACACGATGGGCAGGTGATTGACTCGAGTCTCCACCCATGACTTCACCCAAACACCGGGCAGCTTCACCCGCACCTTAACTGATACGCCGAGCGACCTCCTACCCACGCCTTCACCCAAGACTTAAGATTGTGCGTTTTCACCTCCGTGCGACCTCTCCCAAGGTTGGGCGCATAGAATTGCGCCTCACCTTCCTTTGTTGTAGCTACACTATTGAACTGTGCACTTCTCCTTTGCTTGAGTACCTTGAGCGACGTTCGAATGTGCTCCAATGCCTCCACGCATCGTTGTATATATATGCTATACTGTTTGGTCATGCCATTGCTTGCTCACCTCTTGTTTACTCCAAACCGATGCCCTTTACTTGCTTATCGTTCAGTCGGCCCATTGCCAACACCTCAAATGCAACTATTCTTCACCATTGGCTTTACAAGTGAATGCCCACACTATCCACCATATAATTATGTTCGCCCTCCACTTCTCATGCACATTATAACCATGTCCTTCACGCGCACTTTGGTCGTAGGACTTCGCACTGTTATGTTCTCCACTTCGCTCATTCACCCAAATGAGTTGCACTTCGCGGTGGTAATGCCTTTGGACCGCAGGTCCTTACATCCTCCCCCACTTGAAATCATTGTCGTCCTCGACAATATCTCATCCCGACAACCATCTGTCACCAAGATCACCATACCAAGGTATACACCTCATCGGTATGTCATACACCAGAAATCATCTCAATCCATGACCATCGACCATCTCGTCGCAATCTCCACATGCTGCTCGCCATTGTGGAAGGCTGGTCCCTCCATCTCAAGCTACATGCTTCCTGTAACCTCTTGTGTCGACCTCATCATGTGTCATCCTTGTGTGAACTGCTGCCATGATACTCCAACATAATGCTAACACATCTCTGTACATTGAGCTCCCTCATGTTTGAACTAGTTGGGTAGCTAGTCCAACTATCATGCTCAAACCATGAGAATTCACATCCCCATGCCATCATCAATCTTTCTTATAACATCTCATCACATCCGCAACTCGTTCAAGAATCCATCTTCATATAAGTAAGCCATGCTTAGGTCCATGAAGTAGTCCTCATCTCATCTGCAACATGCTGTCCATGACGTTTGGTGTCAATGTGCTACATGAAATCAGCCGCATCTATCCCAACATCATCCATATGCAAAACATCCGTCTCCTCAAGGTGAAGAGATCATCTCCTCAAACTCCGACTCTCGATGTGCCACATCCAGGTCCATGAAGTCACCTCCATCATATCTGTATGTGCCATCCCTCAAGTCTGCCATAGAAACAGGTATACACCTGTCTCATCTATCAATGTGCTGCCCATGATCATAGACCAATCAGCTCCGATGTGTCAAAATTAGTTAAGTCTCGGCTCAACCCATGCCTAAGTGTTGCCACCAAGGCATCATCGTCATTGTAACCCCATCACTCAAAAGTGTCTCATATCAATCCTCCACATCAAGTCACTCTTCCAAGCCACACCCATACATGTACTTGAAAGTATGCACCCCATCCTGCATCAAAGTCTCTGACCTCAGCTCCTCAATGCATCAGATCCTCCAAGTCCACCATATATGAAGTCTCCAAAAGTCACAACCTCAGGTCATCATGAGCTCCATATGCCATCCCCAACCAACACTCTAGCAAGCATACAAGTCTCGGCCCAAAGGTTTCTGCAAGATGCCTTAGTTCTCCATGTAGTAGGAATGCTCCATAGTCTGCTCACAACTCCGTCCAAGTCCATGGCCTTGTTGTACAAGAGTGCACAACCTCTCCATAAAACATCTCCATGTCACACCAGCAAATCCACATGCACAACATCCCTGCCTTGGCACTCCTCATTGGATGTCCATAAATGACACCTCTACAAGTGCTCCTGCATCATGTCCCTGCATAAGACTGCCATGCTCCATGTCTCTAGCCTGATGTCCATGACTAAGTTGCCCATGTAGTCTAACCAAGTAGACTCATCACAATAATCGGTCATCCTCATCCAACTCTGCAATCTTTGGTCTAGTGAACTCAGTCACCCAACCATATCATCACCATCACGAGTCCCTTCCATCATAGCTCCGCCACTAAAGGTTCCACCAAGACTTGTTCTTGGTCTTGGCCATGAGAAATCCACCCAAGTATCATCATACCTCAAGTGTGTGCCCTCTTTCAATATGTCCATGAGTCATGCCGGGCACTTAGCCAATTCTCCATGTGGCTAAAGCATGACCCAATCCTCCTCAATGATCATCATGTTCCTCCCTTGTCAAGGGCCTTTGTACCTTCTACCATAAGGTCACAAACAACCCCAACAAGTCCTGCAACAGTCAACAATCCTTGCTTCTCCATACAAGGTCTCATTGTAGACATCCATGGTAAGATCCTCCATAGCATTGGCAGACTGATTTTTTCCTTCCCTGCATACGATCCATCTACCAAATGCTCAAATGAAACACAAGTATCAATAGTACTTACATAATCATCATGAGACTCCTCCATGTGAGTATCCTCATTCATCCATGTCTGCAAACTACACGATCCTAGTCCAACGTGATCAATCTCAAGTTCATCTTCCATCGTTGTCACATCTGCAACATCCTCAATCACCACGGCTTCCTCTTCCTTATCATTGCATTCTGCAACTTCCTCCTTATGAGTCAAAGCTATGAAATGCTTCTTCTCAAGAGTTAGCCATTTCCACTTCTCTTGAATCAAGTCCTGCCTTATCTTCAATTCCTTGAGTTTTGAATCAAACAAGTCCACTTCCTTTGCAAGTCGATAGGCTTCATCCCTATTCCTATCACAAATCCCTTCCTTGACCAAAGCACGAAGAACATCCTTTGCTTTGAACAAGCCTTTGCCCTATTCTGCAAATCTTTGTTCAACCTTCCTTGATTCTTCAAGTATACTTCCTTCAAATTCCTTAAAGGTTGCAAAACCCATTTCCTGCAAGATAGACATCCTTCTTGATTCTTCACCAAGTTGCCTGCAACCATGAACCAGCCCTTGTTCCACTTGTATGTGAAACCAACTTCCTTCACCTGTAAGTACCTTCTTCCATTGTCATCAACTGTCAAGTGCTTACACACTTGCTTCACCCAGCTTCCTGCAAGAATTCTCCAAGTCTTTAGACTAGCTCTGATACCACCTGTCATGCCCCTAGGCCGGCGGTAGTCTTTCAACCGCTCTTGGCGAGGTGCGGCACCATCGAACACTTTATTTTCACCAATACTTATGTTCATGGACTACGCATAACCATGTGTCCTACTTAGTTTGTGTTTCGCAACCAAGTATTATTACTATTTCCTTTATACCAATGAACACCCATACACATTCATTATCATCAACGATTATACAAGAGAACACAATTTCACAGTATAAAGGGAGAGGCAACTCCCTGAACAATGAGTCTACCCGAATAATATATTATACAGTATTTTACAAAGTTACAATGCTTTACAAGTATACTTGGAAACCCCAAGTTTCATACCTAGCCAATTTCACAACTTCGTCACACTTCTATGTGATAACCAAGATCCCTTACCCAATTCGGGCGGGCGTGCCCTCACACGAGCTGCCTTCCGCACTTCACAACCGAACCTTGCTCTTCCTACACGATGGGCGGGTGACCTCACCCAAGTCACCCGTGCACGCCTTCGCACAACTGGTGGGTGACCTCACCCAAGAATGCCTTTGAACGATGGGCGGGCGCGCCCTCACATGAGTCACCACTCGCGCCCAACAACCAGTGCCTTTACCTGAGTTCTATCGCACCGTTTAATATTCCTACTTGATGGGTGGGCGACTCACCCGAGTCTCCACCCACGACTTCACCCGAACACTGGGTAGCTTCACCTGCACCTTAACCGATACGTTGGGCGACCTCCTACCTGCGCCTTCACCCAAGACTTAAGATTGTGCATTTTCACCTCCGTGCAACCTCGCCCAAGGCTGGGCGCATAGAACTGCACCTCACCTTCCTTTACTTCGGCTACACTATTGAACTGCGCACTTCTCCTTTGCTTGAGTACCTTGAGCAACGTTCGAATGTGTTCCAATGCCTCCATGCATCATTGTATATATATGCTATGCTGTCTGGTCGTGCCATTGCTTGGCCAACTCTTGTTTACTCCAAACCGACGCCCTTTACTTGCTTATCGTTTAGTCGGACCATTGCCAACACCTCAAACGCAACTATTCTTCACCGTCGGCTTTACAAGTGAATGCCCACGCTATCCACCGTATAATTATGTTCACCCTCCACTTCTCATGCGCATTATAACCATGTTCTTCACACGCACTTTGGTTGTAGGACTTCACATTGTTATGTTCTCCACCTCGCTCGTTCACCCAAACGAGTTGCACTTCACAGCGGTAATGCCTTTGGGCCACAAGTCCTTACACAATGGATGAAGCAATAGGTAAAAGTTATTTATAATCAAGACTTAGTATCAGTTAGTTTCTTTAATAAAGGGAAGAGATGAAGCAAAAGCTATAAATTATTTAACAAGACCTAGTATCAAATAGTTGCACTAATCAATCTAAGGAATTTAGATAAATAAAACAAACGATACTTATTTGGATTCTGGGCAGATATCAATTATTTATTTATTAGTATGATAAAACAAGTTTAAGTGAAAAAGATTGATTATTTAATAATATAATTTTTTGTTAATGTTAAATTTAATTTTTTGTTGTTTTTAATTATGTTGAGAGGTGTTTTATAGTTCAATATAGGGAATATATTGTAGTGCTTGTAAATGAGTGTAAACTTTTAAATTATACTGAATATGGGAGTGATGTTGTAGTTTCCATAGAATGAATCATTATATATATATATATATATATATATATATATATATATATATATATATATATATATATATATATATAGTAAATTTAAATTTCTATTGATCATTTATGAAAGCTTCAAGTTACATCCATAGTGACCTATTCTTGTTTTTTTGGGCACTGGTATGCAACTTGGGAAACTGGGTAATTGACGAGAGAAGATGATTTTATATTCAAAAAATTATTATATATGTATTGAGATATCTAAATAGAAGATTTGGTGTAAAATACATGACATCCACAACAACAAAAAAAATCTAGATATAAAATGCATGCAACCCTACAACATAAACAAAAGATAGTTCGAAAACATGGAGAAATAAGAGATAGTTCGAAAACATGGACAAATAAGAACTCAAGATGCCAATAAGCTATAAATCAGGTCAGTGTAGAAACATCGATTAGGGATTCTAGAGTGCCAGGTGAGGAAGGCCCCTTGCCTCAGTGGAGGATTTGTTTAATTTTTCCCAAATGCATAGCTAAGTCTTGGTGCTCTAGGGATTGGTCTCTATGCTGTGTGATGAGATCATTGAGCTGTATGGGGATATCACAATGGACCTAATGATTTTTTGTTAACAAGTGTTCAAGTAAATATTATATATGCCAATAGAGTTATACCATGAAAAGATCTTGCTTTTGTCAATCTTGACCATGCCATGGATATGGGACACACTCAACAATTGAGGCCAAAATCTTTGAATTAGTGAACTTGATCAATTTTTCCATTACAGTAGATGGATTTGTATTTAATATATTTTCAGTTGGTTTTGGAGTGAGGGATTTGAATTATCTAACAACCGAGAAGGCTCTGAGATGAGCTTGCACTTCGCCTATGTGACAGCTTGAGGAGCCCAAACATTATTTTGCAAAGCATAATATGAGACTAATGGGGTATTAGAGGTAGTGTAAAGCTAATCTAGTGAGATAGGTCCCATGGGAGAGGGGTGGTGAGTGATCAGGATAAGCTATAGTGAGTGCAAATTCCACATGTATCTAATACTAAATTGTTGGGTAGAGAGACATGGGATGCTAAGAGTCATAAAAACATGTTAAGATGGTGCAGGAAGAGGTGTGTGTGGGGTGGAAAGGGACTTGTACAAATCTACAGATAATTTGGGGGCCAAGGCCATGAAATATGGAGGGTAGGAAAGCACAGGGAGTGTACTTAGGCTCTAAATAGATTGTGGGTGTGTAGTCCATCAGAAGAAGACCCACATTAATTTCTTCTACTGAATCCTAAAAGCTAGGAATGAGTTTATGAAGAAATTGTTGAGGAATACAAGGATTTATAGTACAATTGGTGAGGGATAAAATAAATATCAAGATTCCACCTCAGAGATGTAGTCGACACTAGAGTGAACCACTTGTGGGATGCATCCTACGCTGGGATTTAGATTTTTTAGTTATGCCTCAGTGATAATATCTAATGATCTACCAATGCATTCATGGGCATTGTGAAAACCCTCCTGTGTCCCTCCTCTACTAATGGATTTGGATGTACATCGTTTATTAGGGAAGTTGTGGGAGGAACCTTCACTACAAGAGGTAAGCATAACATCTGATTCTGTTACAAAATTCATAGAACAATTGAGAGAAAAGATGCCATTAAAGGCAGATGGGGTGGCCTAGATAGGAGGACTATGATTCACTTTGAATTCTATGAGGGAAACATCAATTGTCCCATAGAGATTCATGCTGCAAAGGAATAAAGGGATATCGATTCTAGTGAGGAATGTTTTATACCCCTGCTAAATTTGTATTTATGACATCTATATTGGACATGCGACTGAAAGAGTCAATGGGTACATGTGATATCACGCGATAATTTCAATATTTGTTTTGTGTAACAAAAATGAAAGTAATCGGTGTATTATTACTCTTGAAGATATATTAAAGGACATCATGTGTGATATTTGAATCCTAAATTCTAGGAATATAGTTGGTATCGGTTATGCCCAAGAATGGGGTAGGAACAAAGAAAGAAGAATCATGCTTTTTGTCGAAGATAGCTAGAATGTTGGTTGAGAAGACTACCAAGAAACACATGACTACAGTTAAATGTCATGGATGTTAGTTGTTTGAGAAGATTGCAGGAGACAAATGTAGTTAAATTAAAAGAAAAGGCCAATAGGAGAGAAAGACCTGGCTTAAATCTCAAAATTTGCAAGTCACTACTAGGGATTAAGGAGGTGAAGCTGAGGAAGAATCCTAAGTTGTTTCCCTATTGGGGGGAGCAGAGCTTGGGGGGAACTACTAAGAAACATAGTTCACAGTTGTGAGGAACATAGAATCTTTAATATATTTCCAAGAAAGCTTTATGTAGGTATGTGAATGTCTCGATACTTTTGTGTTATTCATGTTATATATGTCTATTTAGGGGTTATGAAAGAATGGAATAAGATGCTACTATTATGATTTTATATGTTTCTACATATTTTTAGTAAAATGGATGGATAAACCTACTAATGTTCCGTGAGTAAAAATATATGTGTGTGTGTGTGTGTAGTGTATTTATTTTTCTTTATGTTACATTAAAACTAGTGGTCACAGGCACAAAGTGAGTGTTCCCTCTACTAAAAAAAATTGTGGAAGAGAATATGTAATTAAAGCTAACCCTGGTGTGCACTATATTGGTGAAGGTGAAAGGAAGAACATGAAGGTTTGAGTAAGTATTATTTGCCTAGTGGGAATGGAAATAACACAAATACATGCCATCTATAGTAAGTATTAATTTTATATTTGAACAAAAAAATCAGTTCATTACAGTCTATAGTAAAAGAAAATTATTATTACAAGGTAGTAAGTAATACAATCGATTAGAAGTAGAAAAAATTATATTCCTGTGTTAGCTTGTTGCAGTCCCATGAAAAGGAAGGGAACCTCGTCAATTAACCAAGAGAAATGTAGTCCTAGGCAAGTGAACATTAAGGCCTAAAAAAATTCTTGGGTTCTCTCCATGATAGGAGTCCACTAGGATTCTAGCCTAGTTTGTGCCTTATAGATTAAATAATAAACACATAATTTGTATGAATATATAGTCATAATAATACATAAAGTTTCAATAAAATAACATTGAACACATGCATGGTTATAGGAAGGTAAATAAAGCTAACAATGCTCTGAAAGCCAAGATTTCCATTATATTCACATATAGTATGGTAAAGAAAATATATACTTATTTCACATTCTTTATAAAGGAAAAGAAAAAAAATGACAGCTATGACCATGTGGGTTTCAATTGCAAAGTCAAAATAATGAATTACAAAAGTATTCAGTTAACAAGAAGGAAAATCACCCTTAATTAAAATAAAGTTACAAGGCTCTATCCATCGAGACTTGCCCTGCTGGCCAAAAAAATTTCATGGAAAACGTAAGACAAGATATAGTAGAGATATTTATAACCCCAACCAGTCTAGGAATTTTTCATATATATATGAACTAAAAATAATTTTTATGCAGTCGGTGAACCATGCTTGAGTGGATGATACCGCCAAGGGCCTGTAATAAGAAGGAAAACATCAATAGCTTAAGGGATGAAGTTGAAACAAGGCAATTTGTATGTAAATAAACCTTGATAATTATTATTGGTAGAAACCCTAGTTATCGTCGAGGACTAACTTGTAAATAGAGAAAGGAACCATTAGTTGGTCTTGTATTTCCTAGAAATTCCTTATAAGAATATCATAAATAATTATGTGGGAACTTGTATCTCACCTTGGCGAGTGGTGGAGAATAAGTAAAATCTCCACCTCATATTCCATACTACATTCGAAAGATGCAATTATAACATTATATTTATGAGATGAAATGATCCAGGAGGGTATGGAAAACCTCACAAATTGAAGTGCTCAAAAGTTGATGGAAACAACATCAAGTAGTAGATCTCACTGAGCTTATTCCAATGGCGTGAACGTCACTTCAATTAGAATTTGTATGAGAAATTTATTCTCATCGAAAGTTCATGGAAAATAATAAAAATTATGTGAAGGTAGGACCCATAGGGTGCCACATGGAACTCCCATAGGACACCACATGATAGCCCATTCAATAGACCAAGTTAGGACCCACAACAAGTGATGTGGTAATATAGGGTGACATGATAGCATTGCAAGTTGATACATGGCACTCACTGGAAGGTTATGTGGCATGGTGACTGGGAAATTGTGGACCAACGAGATCATACCACATGACACAATCACAAGGTGCCACGTGGCACTTGAAATTAGCCCAAGCGGTCTTGGAATGTAGAAAATCTCTAATTTTGTATCATATGAATGGTTGGTATGGTTTGTTAATGTATGGCCAAACTAAATATTACAAATTTCGTTAACATATGGACATGTTGACAAATTGTTTTATATTTTCCGAAACAAATGTTTAAAAATGAGGCCCACGAGGTTTAATCCCAGGACCCCCTTAATAACCAACCCCTTATTATATGAACACCAACCAATATGCCCGATGATCTTGTCGAGATATCTACTTGGGAAAAATATGTTTAAACCAATAATTTGCTCAATTTATGGGCAGAAATATCGTGGAGAGTGGGATGCGTGCACGGGTGGAATAAGGTAGGGAAACCACATCAGAGAACTATTCTTGAGGTAGAATATTCCATGGAATATTTTGTGTTATATTAAAGGGAATATTCTAGTATATTCTTATGTTATGGAACCTTAAAGACTCTATGGAATATAGAGGTGAATGTTACAAAATCTAATCAAGTTTATACTAACCTTTCTCATAATTTCACAAAGAATACACTCGTCTAGTTAGAATGGTGATCTGAGAAGTGGATCTGAGGGCTTATTGAAGAAGCCCACATGTTACATTAAATTCTTGGAATGAACTTCAAGGCAACCTTGGTGGAAAAGGGACGCATAAAATTGTTGCTAGAGTGCAACATGACCTAGGTTTTGATTCAGGTAATGAGATGAATTTCACTACTATTGGAATTGAAAATGTTGGACCACAACATCAAAGAATGCATGGTTCCAAGAACTCGAGGAAATCAAATACAAAAATCAAGTAGAGAATACTGAGCTGAGGAGATTTCTACAAGAAGTAGAAGAGGAGAAGCATGGATTGCAACTTCAGTTATAATCTAGAGAGGTGGTCTTCGTAAAGTTGTAGTGCAATGGAGGTTTATCAATGCATCCACACCCACCCTAGAATCAGAAACTAAAGGAATTGGTTCAAATTTGGTAATGAAGATGGATATGAAGGAAAGGGCCTCAGGATTAATGGCCAGGGAATTTTGAATACCATCCAAGTGGTGGAACTAACTTGATATGCAGGACTAGGCTATGTCAGAGAGGAAGATGGAACATTATCGAAATACATCAAATAAAGAAGCCTCAATATCATCCCCAAAATACACTCTAAATCCACAAAAGAAAGAAAGTCTGAATCCGTGAATTCTGAGGGCACACCACACCATTATAGTGACTATGAAAGAAAGCATTCTCCAAATGGAGGTGATCATTTTAGAGGATCAACGAAGTCAAATTCACATCACCAAAGCCAAATCAAAGACACCTATTTAAGGAAGATGACACAACATAAGCATCCCTCTCTACATTAGAAGAAAAAAAATATGAAGAAAGTATGGGTGAAGAAAAACCATTGCACCTATTGCAATAATAGAGGACACTAGAGAGCTACATATTGGAATCTCCATCCAATGTTTCATCTCAAGAAGGACTAGAAGCTTATGAAAACACATGTGAAGGAAATAACTAATGAACCAATTCATGAAGAAAGACAACTATAAGAAGAAGGCCCATTAACTTGGTTAGGTAAGAAATGGGTAGCCATTTTAAGTAGTTGAGTGTGACTAGCATTGTAAATTACATGTTGGATTTGGAAGACCCCATAGATGGAAATTTAATTATAAAAGTGATGAAGTGTATACCATCACTTGAATATGCAACATAATGATAGTTTGGCCTTTTGTTGAATTATGGATAGTGAAGGGCATGGGTTTTGTTGTAAATATGAGAAAACATGTATGAAAGTTGTATGTAAATTTTGAGATCTGAAAGTCCTTTAATGGGGAAGGATGATCCAGGTGGCTATGGAAAAAATCAAAAATAAAACTGCTCAAAGTTAATGGAAACAACATCAAGTCATACAACTATACGAGCTTATTCCAATTGTGCTAATGAAACCTCCATCCAAATCTGTATTAGAAAGTTATTCTAATCTTAAGTTCATGGCAAACAATAAAAATGATGTGTGGGTGGGATCTAGAGGGTGGCACTTGGCACTCCCACAAGTTTCCATGTGGCAGCCCAATTAACAAGCCTAGGTGAGACCCACAATAAGTGAAGTTGCACAATAGGGTGATTTGGAAGCATTACACGCCGACATGTGTCACCCACTTATAAGTTATGTGGCATGCTGACTGGGTAATTATGGACCAATGAAAGTATGCCATGTGCCCTAATCACACGGTGTCATGTGGAACCTCAAATTATGCCAAGTAGCCCTCGAATGTGTGTAATATCCAATTTTATCTCATACAAATGGTTGGTATGGTTTATTAATGTATGGACAAAGTGTTTTATATTTTGTCAAACTTGTGTTTAAAAAAGGAGGCTCGCAAGGTTTCACCCTAGTACCCACTTAAAAAGAAACATATTTTTATATACACACTAACAAATGTTCCCAATGGTGTTATTGGGTCATTCTCCTAAGCATAATATATTTAAACCATTAGTTTTCTCATTTCACAAGGAGTCAGACTGAGGAAATTGGGACATGTGTGTGGGTGGAACAAGGCAATGGAACCACAACTAAGCATAGTTCTCCAGGTAGAATATTCCACAAAATACTATGTGGTATATTTCAAGGAATATTTTGTGAGAATATTCTATTATATTCTAATGCTATGGAATCTTGGGGATTCTCTAGGAATCCAAAGGTGAACGTTATATAACCTAGTGAAGTTTATACTCATTTTCTTATAATTTCACAAGGAATCTATACAATGGTGTAGTCGAAATGGTGATCTAAACAGTGGATATAAGGGCTTATGGAAGAATTCCACATGTGTCATTAAAGGCTTGGAATGAACTTTGAGGAAACCTTTCACATGTCAAAAGGTGGTCTTGTTTATACTCTAAAGCTGCATAATTTTGAGGTTGAGTGGATGGTATGGAGTATGCTGCACTTTGAGTAACATATTTCTGGGTCATTCCCATATGTGAGGTATTTGCATTTATTTTTCCATGTACTTCACATTATTTTGCTAGGAAAAATATAGAGGCCTCCCCACTTGAAGCAGGGCCCAAAGACGTAGCTAACACATTGTGAGTGAAATCCATTAAAAATTCTTGGTGCATCATCTATCTTACCTTATTTTTGTGTTTCTTCTTCATGTATGTTGAATTAATGATATTTTCATGCTCTTTGAGTATTTTTGTTTAACAACATCGAAGGAAATTTTCTGGATGAAGAAACCCTTTTGAAAGGAATAGAGTTAGGGTTTTTAATTTAAAATTTGGTTTTGAAGATTTATCTTTGAAGAAACTATGAGTAATGCATAGCGTCATTGAGTTCTGATGAAGGGGAGATGTTGTGACATAACCTACAACAGAAGCCAGTGGATTAACCTACAACTCATTACCAAGACAAATGAAAATTAGTGAATATCATCTACATTAATTTTAACCCATGTTCATAGAATATAAATATATATACAAAATATCCAAGTAGGTGAACATATTCAAAAGGTTTATTCTAAGACCTTATGTGAAAATACCACCACGTTCGGTAGGTAACCTTTATTCTCTTCATAATGTTAGCGAGAAAATTCATCTTCAATGGAAAGCTATTCGAATGCAAACATAAACCCTTCTCATTTTACCCAAAACTCCTTGTGGTTTCTGAGGTCCTCCCTTAACATGTAAAATGTAAATGAGACCAATGTGGTGGGAGGCTTAGGGTGGTAGTTACCCTAACTTTGCAATGAGAATTTCCATCATCGACCAAAATCATAACAATCATTACTATTAAATTAAGACACATGTCTAAGTTTTTGTAGGCTACGCGGATCCCTTCCACGTAATTTTGATCACGTGGACAGAGTGCTGACTAGATCCATGTGTACACATGTGTCATGAGGCCCTCAAGCTCTAGAAGCTTCATTGAACATTGAATATGTCTGCCTATGGATTTTAATACGATGGTATATATATATATATATATATATATATATATATATATATATATGTTATGCATAGACTTGGTAGTCAAGCTCGAACATGATACATATATGTATTAAGTTTGACATAATGATATTTAGTTTACCATAACTATATTTTATAGGTGGTAAGAAATAATTTAATGAGATTGGAATAATATCTCATAAAGAGAAAAAATATATAGATAACATTAACCCTTAGCTCTAGGCTTAGGTAGGAATATATACCAAGGCAATAACATTGTAATTACATCATCTTAAAATTGTCAAAGGATACATGTCACAGACAAAGAGGTATATGAGTTAGGTGAAATTCAATGTTCAACCCAGTTTGGATGTTAACCCCTATATATATATATATATATATATATATATATATATATATATATATATATATATATATATATATATATCATCGTGTATCTCCAGACGTCCATGTTACGGTCCGCATTGACTAAAGATGATTGCCGCAGGATTTGGCATCACTCCCAACCCTACCGTATTATTGGCGATACTTTATACAGTGTCAGTGTCGATTCAGTTCTTCACCGATGTCTTACGATCGAGGGAGCTGAAAGAGTTCTCAATGATTGCAAATATGTCTTATTAATCACTTGTTGTAGAACCGACCATTTCTTTCATAGTTTGTCCATCATTAATTTTATCTCAATCCAAATTTAATAAAATAGGAATGAGCTAGAATCTATAGCGATAAGACATATCACAACTCAAAGAAAAATGGACACATGTAAGAAGAATATTGAATACATTAAACATTCTTGTTTGGAACATTTAGTGATTGTGTTGTTCCTTAATGTTGATAATTTTGATTTAGTAAGTTTGAAAACTTTAACTAAATAATACATAATACTATATTTCTTATTCTTAATTAAAAGAAATAATTTAATATAACTTAAAAATAATTAAAAAACTAATTTAATACTATTTAAAAGAGATGTGAGTTTAATAATTAAAAACATATCCCTCTTAAAAAATGTTACACCTATTTAAATTTCAATTCCATAATTAAATAAATATAAGAAAGCTTGACTAGAGAGTAAGAAATATTTTCTCACGCTATAGAATCCTAACCTTTTTAAACACCATCACTTTTATTTAAAAATAATTAACAAAATCCTTTAATTTTCACTAATTTATTCCGTCTTTAAACAATAAACTTCAATAATTTCACAAAGTTCAAGTGGATCGACCCTCATCACATTTATATATCATTTTAAAATTTACACACTCGTACAAAGATGAAGATAATAATTTCTCATTTTAATATAAATTATTTTGGAAAAGGATGATGAATCTGCACCACTAAATTTATGACTTTAAGGGAGATTTCCCAAAGAGAAAATGTATCCACCTGAAGAAGTTTGTCTTTTGTTAAGAGTTTTGCAGAAAGAAAACGAATCTACTATAAGAATCTGATATTGATGTGACTTTTGTTAAGATTTTTGTGGAAAGAAAAAGAATCTACTGTAAGAATTTGGTATGGATGGAAATTTTAGGAAGAAGAGTTCAGCGATGACGAACTGGTATTGTCGTTTAGCACATCGAGTGTGCAATAATGCAGGGAGTGTAGATCCCCGCCAATGTGTTCACAGCATTGAATGCAAGCTACCAATACCTCTGGGATTTTACGATCTGCTCCCTTCTGGTCTCACCATAATTATGGAGTCGTCGTCGTCTTCACCAATCGTATTTGAACTTCCCAGTTTTATGAGAGTCTACGAAGATGGGACGGTTGAATGGTTGATGGACAGGGGAACGGTACCCCCTAATTCACATGATGATAAGTTTGACGAGGAAGTGGCATCCAAGGACGTTGTGTTGGATCCTCAGACAGGCGTCTTCGTTCGGCTCTATCTCCCTCCTCTGCAGGTCACTGATGTAAAACAAAAAGTCCCGGTACTTGTGTACTTTCACGGAGGGGGTTTCTGCGTTGAATCGGCTGCATCGCCACTTTATCACAGCTATCTTAATAAAGTAGCTGCAGAGGCCAAGGTGATTTGTGCGTCCGTGGAGTACCGGAGGGCCCCTGAGCATCGCCTTCCTGCTGCTTATGACGATTGTTTTGGTGTTCTTGAATGGCTTGACAGTCAGGCAGTGGCGCTGGATGGGGTGTCTGTGGATCCGTGGCTCGCTTCTCACGCAGATTTTAGCAAGGTTTTCCTTTCAGGAGACAGTGCCGGGGCCAACATCGTGCACCAGATGGGCATGCGTGCCAGCGGAAGGAATTGGGATGGGCTGTGTTTCCAAGGGGCCATTCTGGTCCATCCCTATTTCGGCGGAGAAGAACGAATTGAGTGCGAATTGGCGGCTGAGATGCAGGGTTTAATTAAGGCGGTCGATGGAATGTGGAGTATCTCTCTGCCGGTGGGAGCGGGCAGAGACCACCCTTTTTGCAACCCAGATGGAGCCCGTTCTCCGGCTCTGTCCACTCTGGTGTATCTTCGGACACTTGTATTTGTGGCAGAGAAGGATTTTTTAAGAGATCGGGGTATATTGTATTACGAGGCCTTAAAAAGGGCGGGCAAAGATGTCGAGCTCGTTGTGACGGAAGGCGAAAACCACATCTTTCATCTCCTGAATCCAAAGTCTGAGAATGCGCCCTTGATGATGAAACGGATTTTGGATTTCATGGATTCCTCCTCCGATAAGGGAAACGATTGAGACAACTGTGAGTATCATCATAGTATATTATTCCATCAGCATGTATTTGTGTGGACAGGGTTTCAAATAGGGCTTCAGTTTAGAAATCGTAGAGGGTAATAGCTTTTAGATTCCGTTGATTTAGCTGCAGTATAATGAAAATGCATGAAATTAAAGTTTGTGATTATCTGTGTATACTAGGGAGACACATATTGTAGTTAATCAGTCTATGCTTGGCTTTTGTAGTTCATTAGCTTTTTCCGAATAGACAACTGAGCGATAAATCTTTCCTTTATGGTCAAATCTGTGAATATCATCTAAACGGAAAAGTTACCGTATATCGGGATTGTTTTAAAGGTTTTATTATTCCACATTAAAATAAATTATTTAAAAATGATTTATTTTATTATATAAAAAAAATTATTTAAAAGATTATTTTATTATATAAAATACTGATTACATAGTAATTAGTATTGCATCATATTTTAAATATAGTTTAATTAAATTAAAAAATAATAAAGATAAATATTTGTTACAAAAATAAAAAAAATAAAACAACAAATTATTGTATTATTGAATGTGATTACTAAAAATTACCAAATATAATAAACTAATATTGTTTATATTAACATAAATATTCTTTAGTATATATGTTTATTTTTTATTAACATATATAAATTTGTATAATTAAATTTATTAAAATATGTTTTTGATGATGATGATGATGGTGATGATGGTGGTTAACATCCACTGAGACCAAATTGGTCTATTGGACCTACAATTTTCTTAGCTTTTAATTATCTGGCTCCTCATCTTTCTTGGTGAAATTGGTGCTGTAGCTTTCTTTTTTTTCTACGGTCTTCCAACTTCCTTTATCTTGCATCTCCTTCATCTCTTCTGGTTCTTGGGACATTGGTGTCTTAGCTTCGCGATCTATTGTGTTCGTCTTTTTAAAGATAGTCGATGAAGAAATTTGGTCTAGGAGATCTGCTTTGCTGTTAAATGAAGATTTATTTTGTGCGGTATTCGAATCCTCATAACTGTTGATTCGTTGGGCGGGGCTTTCTCCCTGCTTGTCTTGAGAGTTGTTTATTTCTTACCCGATTTCTTGTGATTCAGAGCTTTTTCTAGAGTATTCTTCTTTGATGACAATGTAGTGTTCTTTTTGTGCTCCTTCCCACCATGTAGATTTGTGGTGGTTTTTTCTAGCAGAATTTTCCTAGGAGGCTTTTGGGCAATTTTTTGCTAGATGGCTTGTCTCAAAGCAGGATCGACATCTAAAGAGGACACTTTCATAATCGAGTTTCTGGTTCTACACATAGTCTTTACTTGTTAGGGTTATTTCAGCTGGGAATCCGACGCTGAAGTCCATTTCCACACAGATGCATGCATAGGTGGTTCTGGCATATTACTCTGTTTCTGGGCACTTGCAGTAAAATTTCCCAATTGCATTTCCAATGGCTTTTAGCGAGGAGAGATTCCAAAGATGCAAGGGTAGGCTTGGCAATCTCATCCAAACTGGTGCTGAGGTTAGAAGAAGAAGAAGAAATTATTTTAACGTCCACGAGGCTAAATATAGCCTATGGGACAGATTGCTTCTTCATCTGCTTGATGTATTTGGCCCTTTTTTTGTGAAGCTTCACAATAAATGCTCCCATCTTCTCGACAAACCCCTTGTTAAATAGATTATCCCAAGAGCTAGTTGCCAGTGTATCTGCATAACTTTCCCTATTGTCTTTGAAGGCCTCACATTCTAAAATGAAATGTTTTTCTGTTTCCACTTTTCCGGAAGAACAAAAAATGCATACCCTTTCCTCCCACACTTCCTTTGGCCTTTTCCAGCGCCCTGTTTCACAACGGAGTTGATGAGAATTAGTCCTTAACTGAGCAATAAGAATTTTGGCTCTCCAAGAGATATTGGCTTCTATGTATGCTTTTGGTTGATGATTATGAGTGGGATTAAACACTTCAATATAGTAATTTTTCTTTCTTCCTTGCTCCTTCTCCCAAGTACGTTTGTGGAGCTTTTCCATAACCAAAGTTTTTATCTCTTTGCTATTTATGGGGCACGCGTTCAAGCAAATATCCCATTTACTAAACCATTTGTTATTTTGCTGCATCCAAGTTTTTTTGCTCTTGCACAATCTTTCATTAAAGACAACCTTAGGCCATCTACCCTCTTCCATTTGCTCAATTTTTTTTAAATACCTTATTACTCGCACCATAGCAATTGCTTCAATAGGAGCAGTCCCTGTTTCACTTAACAAGATATCATAAAGAACTGCACTTTTAATCTTAAATTTGTTTGTAATCAAACGCTTCTGAATTTTCTCAATTTGTCTCCACTGCATGTCGGAAGTACTGCCTGCCCACAGTTCACAACCATATAGAATCACTGGAATCACTAGAAGCCCAAAAAGAGTTTGACTGCTGTAGAGGGATCGAATGATGGGTTCCATGGCTTCATGAGTAGGCCTGATTTTTCCCAAAACTAAGGGCCAGAATCTAGAATACATTGTCTGCTTTCAGGATTTTCAAAATCTACTATAAAGAAAGCCCTAGCACAGGGGTAGATATTAATTTCATCATAAATGACAGGCTTCCATACCTCCGAGATCCAATTGTGGAGAAGTGTAAGCCGTGGCAAAAAACCATTGAACCGACAGATTAGGGCACTTTTGGAAAACTTCAAAGCCTCATCGAGTGAGGCCTAGACCACCTGGACAGTGGGAGCTGGGGCTTCACTGATGATATGGGTAGGAGCTTGCCATCCAAAAGCGGATGAGCCAACATCTATTTTCGCGAAGCTGGGAGCCATATTTTACTTGCCTGTAGAACCCAAAAATAAGGCAGAAGATAAGATTAGATCTAGATCTAGCCGCAGAAGAAAATTGACTTTGTAGCATGATTGTTTTCATAATTGATGAAAATAGAAATAATAGAAAAAAAATTAATTAAAAAAGAAATAAAATAAAAAACAAAAAATTAGTAACTAATAGAAATGGAAGTTACTAAAAACTCATTATAAGATGTCAATCAATTACCTTACAAATAAATAAATTTAAATAATAAAAACAACCAAATTCTTAATGTTAAACTATGAATAAGCTGCATAAATTTAATACACAATCAACCCAAAACTAAATGTCGCAATACCAGTAATACCATACAAATATGAAAAAAAATATTGGTTAATCGACATCATTTTAAGTGGTTAGATATAATAATTATTATTTTATGTGGTTATTTACAATGATTATAATCTTGTTTAAACTTGAAAAAAACATTTTCAAAAATTTATAAATTATAAATTTTTATTTTAAATATTTATGAATATGAATTATAAATATTTTTTTAAATATATATTTAAAAAAATCCTCTCTCGAAAAAAATTGAAAGTGAAGATTAATAATTTTTAAAAATAATTTAATATAATTATAATTTTTAACATCAAAATTTGTAATCTTTGTTTCTACATTCATCATTATTTTTTTATTTTATTTTTTTTTTCGTAAAGAAAATTCATAATTTCATAAAGAGAAATTACATGCTGTGGATGCCCGAAGGCATATGCTGTAAACGTGGCTTTTTGTCCACTGTCAAAAACAAATATATACATAGAAACCCAAAAGGGTATGCTGTTCTGATGCAAATAACCACTATGTAAAAAACCAAAATTCACCCACACAGGGGTAGACAAACATATTTACTATTCTGTTATATACAGAGCAAAATTCTATAAATGTTCAGTATCAAAAGGCTGTGAAATTAGGGGCTGTTGCCCCTTTGTAGTCCCTCATCTATATATGGCCTGTGAAAATAATGATAGATCCCTGTAGGTGTATGTTCGGCGATCATCCACTCTCCAAGAGGACGATGCGTCGCTTCTTTCGATAGCTTGTCAGCAGTTTCATTTTTTTCCTTGTAGATATGAGAAACACAAATCTGATCAAAGAATGTTTTGAAAAAAACAATTTCTTCCATAATAGTTCTCAAAGAGTATGTAGAGCAAATAGCTATATTGTTAAACCAATCAGTCACTATCTTTGAATCTCCATAAATTTGTATATTTCGACATTGTTTCAGAATAGCAAAGTATAGCAGATGGCGAAGTGTTATCAATTCAGCATGATTTTTGGTGCCGGGTCCTAGACCCAAACAAATCTGGAAGTAGTGTGCTTCAGAAAGGTAGAAGCAAATGCCACCCCCACAGCCATGCCATTGGGCAGCACCATTATAATAGGCCCATGGGATCAATCTGTTTATTTGTTCATGTTGTATAATTCTAGGTCTCTTTTGGTTGTCATCGTTTGGAAGTTCTTCATATGTAGCACAAATTTGTGGGGGGAGAAGATTCCAGTTTACCAATTTATCTTCAAAGATTTTATTATTTCTCTTGAGCCAGATGTACCATGAGACTAGGAGAGGAAGGTTTCTTGATTTTGCCATAGCTACTGTACTCCACCAGTTTTCCCAAGCCGTTGTTATATCGACCCCCTGCCAGTTCATAGTCATATTTAGAGATAGTAGGACTTGTGACCATATACTCCTGGTGGTTGGGCAAGTAAGGAAAAGATGCTGGGTCGATTCTTCTTCTTGGAGGCAAAGTACACACCGGGTAGGACCCAAAAATGCCCTTCTTTTCAGATAGGATCCAGTGGGGACCTTATCTTCTAATATGTTCCACATCAACAGTCTGGTGCGTGGAGGAGCTTTTAATTTCCATAAGGTATCCCACTAGCTTCTTAAGACCTCCAGTTTTTTGACTGCTATTATTGTGTCATACCCCTGTTTTGGTGTGTGTTTCCCAGTTTTTGAGTGGGCTCAAATAAGTTCATCCTCAACATTCTGTAATCTAACATGTGATTCTGTAAGTTCCTGAAGGTATATTTGCCAAATTCTACTCCATTCAATTGGTATATGCCAGTGCGGATCAGTTAGCCAGCCTTGTGTATGGAATGTAGAATTTTGCTGGTCCCCAATCTGTCCCAGAAACTTTATGCCCCTGTTGTTTAGGTGTTGTATCAGTCCAACTAGTAGTAGATGGGAGTTACCACTACCTGTCCAAGGATCAATGCCAATTTGGACCGAGGCACCATTGCCAATTTTCCATAGTAAGCCATCCTTGATGATAGAAGTAGAACTGAGTATGGCCCTCCAAATCACTGAGATGCCCTTCCTGTTCCAAGATGGGCTTCTAATCCAGTCTATGATAGTCAACGACCAGATGTATTTATGAAGAATAACCTCAACCCAAAGACTATTTTGTTTTAGTAAAAGCCAACTCTGTTTGGCTGCCAAGGCTTGAGCAAAGGCAAGAAGTAATTTAAGTCCCTAGCCTCCCCACTTCTTAGGAGTAGTAATTTTTGCCCATTTTACCCAGCAAATGGTTTACCCTCCTTACTTCCATTCTAGAGGAATTTAAAACAAATTTGTTGAATTCTGTGAAGAATCCCTCTTGGAATCCAGGCAAGTGACATCTAGTACACCGGGGTGGCTTCGAGGACTGATTTGATAAGTATCAGTCTGCCTGCCCTAGAGAGGAACCTATGACACCAACAACTTATTGTCTTCTCCACTTTTGTGATGAGCCAGGTCCAGTTAGCAATCTTATAACCATCTGGTTTTAGTCTGAAGCCCAAATATTTCAATCCCCCCATCAATTCAGTTGCTTGAAAGGGAAAATTTTGAGTGGCTAACTGAGATTCCTGTAGGGTACATTCAGATAGAGAGATGGTGGATTTTTCTCTGTTGATCTCCATTCCCGTGGCTCTGTAGAACAGGATCAGGATCTCATTCAATGAATTCGTGTCCCGGACACTCCCATTTAAGAAGATCAATATGTCATCTACAAAAAGTAGATGTGTCAAGTAGAAATGTTCCATAATTTTTAGACCTTGAAGGCCCCCCCTTCTTTTTTCTGTAGCTATGCATCTGCTCAACCCTTCCATGACTATTAAGAAAAGAAGTGGTGATAAAGGGCATCCCTACGTTATCCCTCTATCAATATTGAAAGTGGGCGATGCTGAACCATTAATGAGAATGGCAAAAGAAACAGAGGAGATGCAACCCATGATCCAGTTGATAAGAGCAGGGGGGAATCCCAAGTGAGTGATAATCATCTTGATGTACAGCCAATTCACTTTGTCAAAGGCCTTTGCCAGATCAATTTTGAGAGTGAGTCCCTTGAGATTTTTGAGTATGATGGAGTGGAGGGCTTCCTGGGCTATACCAATGGCATCCTGTATATGTCTATGGTGGAGGAAAGAAAATTGCTCCTGAGAGATGTGGTTAGATAATATAGGCTTGATGCGATTGGTGATGATTTTAGAAATGATTTTGTATAGATAGTTGCAAAGGGATATAGGCCTGAAGTCATTAAAGGAGGATGGCGAATCTATCTTAGGAATCAAGGCCAAGTAGGTGAAGTTAATGGGGGGGGGGGGGGTGGATGTGTCCAGTGGTTCTGCTTACTTCAATGATAGCAAGTAGGTCCCATCCCAGTAACTCCAGGAAAGCCAAATAGAACTCCACTGGCCAGCCGTCCGGGCCAGGACTCTTATCTTTCTTGAACCATTTGAGAGTTCCTTCCAATTCCTCCATGGTGACCGTTTGAGTTAAATCCTCTGCAGCATCCTATTCCACAAACCTTGGAAAGTGGCCAGCCAAGTTTATGATGTCCGGGAGATTGATGGCTGCCGATGCTGTAAATTGTTTTTTGAAATGTGTAATCCCCAATCTAGCTAATTGAGGGTGAGTTGAGGCCCATCCATCAGGCTCACAGGGCATCTGCCATATAGTGTTGGTGGCCTTTCTTCCGTTTGCAAAATTGTGGAAAAATTTGGTATTACCATCTCCCGCTTGAAGCCAGGTGGCTCTACTTTTCAATCTCCATTTTTCTTCCTTTTCCAGTAGTATATTATTCTTTTGGTTCTCCAGCAAAACCAGATGTATTTTAGTCTCCTTCGATAAGAAACCCAACCTCTGTTCATCCGTTAGCTGTGCAATCTGTAATTCAATGTCAAAAAGATGTTGTTCATCTCTCAACTTCTTCCTCTTTGACCACTGCTCTGTCAATGTCCTGAGTTTGTTAAACCTAATACAGAAGTCCGCAGCCAACCTGTGTTCCCTCAGAGGGGGTTGAGCTCTCCAGAACTCAGTCACCAGGTTGATGTAGTCAGGATCTTTTAGGTGTCCAGTAAAGCATTTGTAGGGGGAATGCGGCTTTTTTGATGGACCGGTGATTTGGAGAAAAATGGGTAGATGATCAGATGATCCCCCAGAACCCACCCATTGTCGATATAGGGGGATGTAATGGATGAGATCTTCATGTATCAAGAACCGATCCAATCGTCGACCCAGGGCAGCATCCTCCGTCCGCCTATTATGCCAGGTGGGCAGTTTCTTGTTCATAGGAACATCAACTAATTTTCTGGTATCCAGTAGAGTTCTCATCTGATCAGAAATAGGGTCGATTTGAGCATGATGTCCCCAGGATTATTCTATGCCCAAGGAAAAGTTTAGATCCCCTCCAATAATGGTGGTGTTTGAAACAAGATTATGTTCCAACAAATTGTGCTAAAATTCCAATATGTTCTGATTAGGTGCATAAATGTTGATCAGTTTTAATTGAAGTCCCAGCTCCCCAAAAAATATGTCCATGCCAATAAACCCCATACCGCCCCAGGTGGATATATGCTTGAAAATTTTAGGATTGATGCCAATTGCAAGACCGCCAGATCTGCCTATGGCATCCATGCCTTGGAATACCCAGCCCGACAGAATCGAGAGTAGGGTTCTGGTTATGTTATCAGAAGTGCCAAGGGTTTCCTGAAGGAAAAGGATGTCACAGTATGTATCCTTTAACAGCCTTTTGATAGCCAATCTCTTCTGGGGGTTGGCTAATCCCCTGCAGTTGTAGGAGAGCCAAATCATGGGGAAACATGGGCAATGGGCTCCAATGCTCTAAGCACCCTCTCAATGGTGGTTTGTTGGCCCCTCGCTACATCTACCACCGCTGAGTTTATGGCAGTTTTGATCTTGGATGGGTGCCCTTTGGCTGGTTTATGAAGCTTGGTCCTTCCTTGGGAGAGGCCCAATCCAAGAAGCGGAGGTTTAGGTTGCACTATGGATCGGAGGTTGTAGGGATGGGATCCTAGCCCAGAAGGGGAGGAAGTGTGAGAAGGGGGGGTGGAAAATTCCCTGAGGGAAGTAGGAGTGGTGAGAACGTGGGTGGGGGAGGAAATAAGGAACAAGGGATGGAGGGAATAGTGCAATGTACAGATGAGGAGGGATGCAAAGATGTATGCAGTGCATTTAACATAACACCTGAAAAAAGAGCAGCGGATATTGGGAAAGACTCATTACCCGGTAGAGAAGTTGCTTTCACTGCAGATTTGGAGCGAGTCCGAGGTGGTGAGGATGAAACTTTTCTCCGGTTCCCAGCCTTCTTTGTAGCGCCCACCACAGCTTCAGATGGTGCCTCTCCTTGTTCCTGTTCTCCCTTGTTTTGCTCTTCAGAGGTCTGTTGCTTCGTCCCCTTCGAGATTTCAGTGGTCACCGAAGAATGTAGAGGGAAATCCTTGTATAGGTGACCCACTTTGTGGCACCTCCTGCAGCGGAATGGGACTCCTTCATAGTCCAGAAGTTGTTTTTGTGAGAAGTGCCTCCTGTGAAGAGTAATTTTTTCCTCAAGTCCTGCCTTGGTGTCAAGGTGTACCAATATCCTTGCCATAGTCATGATTCCTGTTTTTTCAAAGGACTTGTCATGTTCAAGGTAGGTCCCCAGTGCATCTCTAATACGTTTGAACAACTGAGGGGTCCAAAATTGCATAGGTAATCCAGGTAGTCTAACCTAGATAGGTCCTGCTCCGGATCGAATGGAGGATCCCATCGCTTTAATAGAACTGGTGCAAGCTCAATATGCCAGTAGCCCGATAATATCCATTCTGTATACTCCTCCCTATGAAAGCGGAGGGCAAACCATCCTCTGGCCAATACCCTAATAACAGGAAGTTCTTTCAGCAGGGAGCCCCATATCTCCACTGTCCATTGACGCAGTTTCTCCACCGTGTAGTTCCTACCTCTAACATAGCCAACAAGAACTTTCCTCGCCGTGTCCATGGCATCCACCATTTAAACGTCCTCTCTGAAGGTCAGGTTGATATCAGTGTCCACAGCTCTGAGACACCGGCCCTTTTTCAGATTATCCGAGCGCCATCCCGTAGGGTAATCTTGAAGAAGGTTCCGACATGGTTCTGAGGAGCTATGCTGCGCCGAATGAGTAGGTCGAGGATTTGGGATAGGTGAGCTGAAACAACTAGAGTGAATTGGGGAATGCGGGTTGAGATTGCACGAGCGCGGGTGAAAGTAGGATTGTGCAGGTCGCGGGGGGTTGGACGGGCCAGTTTGTGCCAGGGAGATGGAGGGAGGGTGCATAGGCAGGGAGTGCTGTGGGGGAGGAGGAGGGGGATGTTGCAGGAGATATGGCAGGGGGGAGTCGAAGGAGGGGGAAGCCTGTAAACTGGAGCCGAGGAGATTCAGGGTTGCCAGAGAGAGGGGGGGACATTCCAAGCCGGGAAGGTCTGCAACATTGATAGCAGGGTGCTGGCGCTTTCCGGAAATGGGTGAGTTTAGTGTCGACTGGACAACAGCTATCATCCGACCCTATTTATGCTACCAAGGGCCCTCAAACGGTGTAGATTGGTGCGCCCAAATCTCTTGCTCAGGCATGGGGTCCTCCTCGTAATCCACGAGGTCTTCTTCCACCATTTTAGCTGATAGTGATACCTGACCTCCTTATGACCAGTGGAAGGCAGGCTGTATTGTTGAAAGGAGTTGACTGTGTTGTTGAACGAAGTTGAGGCCAAAAACAACGGGCAATACCACGCATCAGACAAAAGAAATCCACCGACAGGCTCAACTGTAGAGAACAGAAATCATTAAAAAACCAAACCCGTGGTCAGACCTGCGTAGATAACCATGCTACCATGTCCACAGAAAGCTCACTATTGGCAGAAACCGCGGAACTATAACCTGAAACCCTAGGGTTCTGCCATGGTTAGGGTTCTGGAGCTCCCTTCTGCCGCTGAATCTGTAACTCTATGTCAACATGTCTTTCAATTTAAGAATCTGCAAATCAGTATAAGGTGAATCAAATCTGAGATCTCATTCATCATTATTATTTTTAATATAATTCCTTTATATGATAAAAAATATAATTCATTTATATTATAAAATAATGCTTATTTATAAAACATATACCTTACCAAACCAAATAAAACAATGAAATTGCAAGTTTCAAAATAGAAAAATTTTAAATTTCTATTTTTAATATTATTTATTATCAAATTAATATTTTAATTCTTTTAACTATAGTTCCTTTTAAGTAAGGTTGATCATCATTTTGAACATATTATTTGATTTTTTTCTTCTTATACCGTTTTAAAACATTTTATCTCTCTATCATAATCATTACTTGAATATCAAATATTGAAGATATTATTATTTTTAATTTCCATAAATATATTATTTTTTAATTATTTTTTTTTTTTGGAAAAGTTTATTGATTTATTTTTTTTTTTGGTAAATTTCTTGAAAAGAATATATAAGATTATAATTTTTTTATAGAATTTACTGGCATGTAACATTTTCAGTTATTTATTCTATATATTTCATGAAAAAATATATAAGATTATAAATTTTTTGATAGAATTTACTATCATGTAACATTTTTAGTTATTTATTTTATATTTTCTCACTATTCATTAGATTAAATTTGAATCATTACATTGAGTAACTTTAGAAATGGAATAGCAAGTCACATGACATTAAAACTATTGTGGGAGTAAATTACATAAGATTTTTGTTGTAAAGTCACATCATTATCATGGATATTTTACTTATGCTAGTTATCCACATATTTAATAATGTAAATGTTACATCATCTAAGGAAGAAACATCATTAGCATGCCACAATACGGAAATACACTATTGGACACTAATATAATTTGGAAACCATGTAGGGAAAAGTCATCAAACGTTTAATATTATTAAACATATCGTGAGCATGTTCATCCCTTACTCAATGGCTGTAAGGGAGTCCATCTCTTGAGCATTGTCATAAAATATTACAAAGAAACATAATTTTAAATACAACATAACTTGGTAGAAGTAATCACATTAATCATTATATCATTTACCTATGAATCCTCAAACATTTTGACTTTGTAGCATGGTTGTTTTCATAAGTCAATTATCCTGTAGTGAACATTCCTTCAATCTACGTTGACCACTAGTTCTTTCATTGCCATAATGTTAAATATAATTTGTCCTTCACATGCGTTACAATCATTTCCTGCAAATACAAAATATTTATTGGTGAAGCTTCAAGCATCTTTTCATGTACATAAGACGCATATAAAATATTGATACATACCTCTTTATTAACTATATACATGCATGAATTAAAGTATAGAACTATCAAAACATGTCTATTTATCTTTACACATGTATGGTTATGAAACATGTCGGTCCATCCATAACTCAAATGCATAGGATAAAGTACATAAGCACTACATTTTACTATCATTTCTTTCCAAAAGACACATTATTTTCCTACAGAAAACCATCACAACTATCCATATTATTTTCAATTAAAACTAGCACATTAGCTATGACCTTTGTGCATGTGAATTCATATTCTTTTTCCACAAGAAATTAACCTAACAACTATTATCTTGATACATGTTATCACATATTCTTTTCCAAATGAAGTGAATACCATAGATATTATTCTTGCATGCAAATACATAATATTTTCTAACTAAATCTAACACAATCTTGCATGCAAATAGATAATCTTCTTCGAAAGAAAGATAACCCATTCTTGCAAGAAATTATATAATCTTTTCCAAAGTAAAGCTAACATAATTTTGCATGCGAATACATAACCTTTTCCAAAAAAGTCTAGCCTAATAGTTATTTATCTTTGTGCATATAAGCATACATTCTTTCCTCACAAAAACTATCATAGTAGTTGTTGTCTATGGGCTCAAAAAAGGTTAATCAAACTACATGCCCTTTAAAAAGAATAATAAACTAAAAACATTTACCATCAAGCTCAAAACAAAATCTAAATAATGAAATATACATATATTAAACGCCGAGAATATTCTTCTAATCTATGGACCTCAAAGAATTTCTTGAATGAAGTGTTTATCAAAAGGTATGTGTCATTTTCTACGAAGAAACTAAATGAAAGCATCGTTATTAAATGTCCATACTTGTAATATTACACCTTTTATGTAAATTATAATTATAAATATTAAAAGAAAACTACCACAACTTATTTCTTTGTGCATGAGAATCCATGGAAGTCTTCCAAGAAGGACACCACCGACAGTAAAAATAACAAGCTCTAACAAAGATTATATAGTAACAACCACATACGTCTAGAGAAAACAATAAAGAGAGGGCTTACTACACTTAGTTGTGGGCCCCATCTTTATGCATGGCACCTGCAAATGAGTTTGAAACTTACTTGGTAGAGAAAAGAAAATAAAAATTCAGTGGAACAAGCCTTTGATATACCGCTAGGCTCCCACTCGTCATTCAAAATCACAAAGCACACATGTGCAAGTCCCTTGTGGATCACATCGTAAAAAACCCATATATTTGATTGACTGTCTTAGGTGAATCCATGATGCACATGAAAACCTACACCTGTGGTGTGGATAGAGCCCACACAGCTCCTTCATGAAACCCTTAGTTTGACAGGGTAGCACTCAATGTGGATTCACTTTTATACATCAATTTTTTACACATTTTCATCTCCACTTCTTGGTGTACACATGCAAATAAGGAAATGTTTCTCGTCTTTCATGTGCTTTCTCCTGGCATCTTTGATACCCTCCTATAAAGCTCTGCTTGACACCAATTCATAAGCATCATATTTTTAAGAGACACGTCATGAATCCTTTTCTTTTTTCTTTCGAAGTCAGTTGGGTGGTTATCATAGAACCATAATTGAATCTGGATGCTAATTTTTCTCCACTTCATATAACTCCCTCCTCCTTTATTTTCAACCCATTCTCATGGGTTTAAAACCACTTGTAAGATTTTTAAAATGATTTTTAATTTATTTAATATATTTTGATTATAATTTTAATATATTTAAATTGTAATTTGATTATAATTTTTAATTTAATTTTAATGGTATATAATTAGTTTGTAATTAATTTAATTTTTTAATTGTAATTAAATTAATATTAATTAAGTAATAAATGTTGATTTAATTTAGGATTAGATTTTAATTAAAATTTCTTATTTTTGGTTTAGGGAGTAATTTTTCCAGAATTCTGACAATTTTGACTCTTTAATTTTGAGAGTTCATAAGTTGAGGTTTACTTAGCCAAATGAGGCCCATGATGACTCATTAAGTAGATAAAATTAAGGAGAATAACTCTAAAGTGGTTGCATGACCATATTTGGTCATTAAATGAGTCTAAAATTTAGCTGAAAATTAAGCTCCAAATTTGTTACAAAAACTCATTTTTTGAGTTTAATTTCATTTGCTTGAAGTCTCCGTTAATTGTAGATCCATTCGTTTATGTTCTCTTTGACCAATAAGATATTTACAAGGATCAATAGAAGGCTCATAATTCTTTTTATTTATTTATTTAATTTTAATTTTAATTGAAGATGTTTGTTTTACAGATTTGGTATTTTTTATTTTAATTTGCATTTTAATTGAATTTTGATTGGTTTTGGGAGGAGAACAATTGAGGAGATGAGGAAGAGAAGATTTGAATGAATGAAATTTCTCTTGCAAGAGAAGAAAAATAATTTCGACCAATGAAAATTGTTGGAGCAAATTTGTTCTTCAACAACTCTCCTATTTGGAATTTATTTTTGTAATTATAATTAGTGGTTTGTAGAATGTTAGGGGCTTATCTTCTCTGCAACATTGTTTTCTTAAAGCACTATTATAATAGGGATTTCATGCTGTAGGTAGAGAGGGTCAATCTCAGATCTGAGAATTATTGGGATTTGTCTATTTCCATTCCGAACTATGTATGAGAGGTAGAGTTTGCACTATTGTAGCTCTTGCTTTTAGCAGTAGAGTTTATGCTTTGGAGGAGATTGTAGGGGATCAGATTTAAGCAAAAGAGCAGGAGACATTTGTATTAGAAATAATATTATTTTTAATGTGAAATTTCATTCTTGATGACATAATTATGTTAATTGGAGTTATATTGTGCATTACTGTCAATATGAATACCTGCCTTATAGATTATCTATCTAATATGATTGTCCCATGATCTGTTCTCAGTTATATATTTTTCTATGATATGTTAAAACGAGATTTCTGAGTAACTATTTACACAGAAATCTGTCATCTAATTCTAATTTAATTTCCATTGGCATTATACGAACTACTTCCTAATGTTATTGGTTCATCATTCATTGTTAATAGATATCTGAACAACATGTTTGGTAATTATAATATTAGTTAATTGAACTATTTCATTAGCTATATATTCATCTTAAGCCAAACATGTTAAAATCCCAATTATGTTAATATCTTTCTCTCAGTTGGGTTAGATCTACATCTTCCTAACTAAGATAGGCTTAGGATTTATTTCTTTTTGCTTGGATTCTAGGATTAGTTTGCATTTAGATTAATAATTACACTTCTAGATGTCCTCTTATCAAAGAGGAAAACTTTAATTGTGGCTTGGCTGAGCCTTAGATCATCCTAAGAACCACTTTCTTGCTTGAGCTCAACAAGAGGGCTAATTTGATGTCTCTTCTCTATTAGTAGAAAATGGCATACTTTAAGCCAGTAGAGATAGAGAGAAGGTAACTGGACCTAGTTTAACCAGTTGGAACCACTGTTATAAACGAAAAAGGAGCTACTTTGAGTTCTCGATCGGGTGGTCTCCCTTATAATGTTGAATGGTCATTTCGAGCCTACAATAGAATGATACTTAGAATGATTTGTTTTGATTTTTGGTTAGCACTGGTTGTCATTTGTTCCTACATAAACTTTTCACAGTCACCTTGAAACAAAAATCCTACCCAGATTGAAAGTTTATGTGTGAGTTGGATTTGTTGTTCTAAATAAAAGGACAATTGATCCACCAAAAAATAGCCTCTAACTTTGAGCTCACAGATCAAATGATTAGGAAGTTTATGAGCTTCCTTGCATCCAATTTATGGGATATACGCGTATAAGTACTTTTACCCTTCCAATCTTATAGACTAACTAGTCACCCACTAAGTAGAAAGATGAAAGAATGGATTTCTGAATGATTGACGCATTTTCAATTTTTTTGCAGGGCTTTTACGTCCATTATGAAAAGGGATTAGAAACATATTTTTCCTTCTATGAGAAAGATATTGATAAGAGATGGGGAAAATATTGGCATCAAAATATGCTTTATTGGGATACCATATACAAATATTTGGACACTCTATGCCTAAGCATTGAGCACTCAACAACTAATTTCTAGCCTTGGCATACATAATGTAAGAAATAAGAAATAATTTTGCTACAAATTTATCACTTGAGCTTGTCAGTTTGGTTTAGATTAAGTGGTTTAAACAAATGTTACTATCCTCCACAATAGGGTTTAATTCTTGCATATGGAATATTGAGCTCATAATGACTATTTCCTGGAATTACTTCAGGCCTTATTGTCTATATAGTCCCTCAATGATCAAAACATGTATATTCCTCATTTCAAATATAAATATATTTCTAATTTAAGAAAAAAAAAAACCTCACATGAAGCTATGGAAGCATATTTGAAGGGAAATATCTCCATAATTAAGCATTACTATGTGATACCTTCATGTAACACACTTTGAAATCAATTCTCTTGAAATGATGATGATACACATGGACAAATTCTCATAGTACAATCATTAGATCAAGATTGTATGATATGGTTGAATAAGCAAAAGGGAAGTATTAATTTAGATTCATGGCTATTATTGAGATATATAAAGAAGAGGATTAATGGTGGAAACCAAATAGAACATCAAATGTTAAGAAATAATTGTATAAAATTTCATTAAATATAGAAAAAAAGGTTTATTGGTTCAAAAAAATATGTTCACCTTAATAATATCATATATGCATGGTCACCAAGTAGGATGGATATGAGAGAAAATAAAAATAAATGAGAAGAGATTTGCAACACGTAAAGCATACCAAGAATATACTAAACATAATTTTTAGAGTGAGACTATGCCATGTTTCCTTAAGTATTTATTAAAAGGCATAACTCTAGAATACAATGATAGTTATCTTACTTATATTTGTTTACTTGAATAATTTTAACCATGATATATTTAAGAATGGGTTTCACAATGATATTATACATGCACATACAAAAATAATATGTTGAAAATTGTATGTTAATACTGAATCTAGATATTATATATAAATTGAGAAAAAATTTCAAAATATTACAATTTAAATACATTTTGTAACAATTATATATTGACCATTTCGAAATTGAAATCCACACATTTGGAATCATAATTGACACTTTAGTACTTCAAAATTCAACATTTTTGAAATAACATTTTTTTGGGTTCAAAATTGTTCAAAATTTCCCATTTGAATCTAAAAACAATAGTTTTGAAAACCAATATCACCACTTTCTGAACCTAATCTTTCATTTTATAAAGACTCATATTGCCACTTCCAAAATCTAAACTCATAACACATTTTATTGCATAGTTTTCATAAACAAGTTGGGAATAATAGAGAAATCTAGTTAAGTCTTAGATTAATTCATTATTAGTCACTTGTTGTAGAGTGTTGATATTTTATTTTTTTATTTAGGATTCAGTTCCTATTTATTAGGGAGTTATTCAAACTCCTCAACAAACATGAAATCCTATATATGTAAGAGATTTATTCCTGATGAATAGATGCGTCCTTTGTGGACACTCTCTTGGTGAATTAACCTCACCTAGGAGCCGACCCTTTCTTTCATAGTTTGTTCATCATTAATTTTATGTTGGTATCAAAGTGTCATGTGATAGTTGGGTGAGATTGTGCAGAGGTTGAGCCTATCATGCATTTTTTGTTGTTGGGAGAGATATGCACTTTGTGTATTTTGTTTGGTGCCTTGTGTAAAATTGTGAAGTTCTGTGGCATGCGACCCAAGTGAATATTTATTTTTTTCTTTCCCCGTGGGCAAGAAGTGTGGGAGAAGAGATCTATTTTAAGCTACGCTAGATTGGGGCCTAAGATGCTATGATGTTATAAATCTCTTGTACTACTATAAATCTTGTCACCATTATTTTTTATTGGAATCGACCTTCTATGTTGTGAGTGATTAGTGTTGACATGAGAGTTTAAGCAATTGGTGATGAGATTCACTTGAGATTGTTCTCTTTTCAAATCTAGTTGGAGGATGAAGCTAGCGTAAAGGTTTCTACCGAGGTCCAAGTGTCAGTTGATGGCTCTGTGAGTTGAGTAAACACAAGAGTGGGTGAGCGAGCGTGTAACCAATGAGCAACAAACATTTTTGGCATGAGTGACCACGTTGGAGGTGTCTATTTTTTTTTTGCTACAGCCTACCAACAATGCATTCATGCAGAGTGGGCATGTGTGTCAGATCATCGTTCGAGTTTTAATGTTGCAAACTTGAGGTGAGGGACATGCGGACTTGTGTTTGGAGTGATTATATTTTCTTATGGAGTTGGATAGTTATTTGATGGTGTTGGCTGATGATTAGAGGAGTGTTGAACCCTCCTTTCTTGCCTATGCATTGAATCCTGTGCCATACGATTCAATGCCAATTGGGATATGTTTTTTTACTCTACTACTCTGAGGTTGAGGTTGGGATGATTGGTAGAAGGTTGCCCTATTTCCTATTTATGTGGTCATCTTGCTATGTTAGATGTTCTTGGTGCTAGAAGTAGCATCATGATCACAATCATAGTGTGTGTGTGTGTGATTGTTGTTGTTGGAGATTGATTGCACTGCAATCCCATGTACTTGATTTTCTCAAGATGGGGGTGCTCCTTGACATTTGAAAGTTCCAAAAGAAATTCATGCAACCTGTGGGGAAGATCGCCGAGGATTTCAGGATTGATTGTCCATGATTGGTGGCACTGAGAAAAGTAAAGCACCATTCACATAGAGCTCAAGATTGTAGGTTGATGGATCCCACACATTCAATTCTGTTTTCACTAGAGGTTGACAGTTGTGTTATTTTTCTCGTTCAAAGAGGATCAAAAGGATGTGAATATCAAAGTTTTGGTTGAGTAGTCATGTTGGCTGTGATGATTACATTATGTGATTTGTTAGTAGATCTACAAAAAGGAGCAAACATTGCAGAGAGAAAATTCATGGAGGATTCAACAACAACTAATGAATTGAAGAAAGTTAATTGCCTTTTTAAAGTAGGGGTGGTGAATTCAATAATTTGGTTGCTAATGATAAAGAGAAATATGCAATAACAGTAAAATTTAATGATGGATATTTGTTTTATGAAAATAAATTGCAGGTATTTTTGAAAAGAATTTGATTGATAAAGTGTTGTTTTCTTTAGATGACCAGGAGGTTAATGATTTGGCCCCTCATAGTAGAAGCAACCTAAAATCATAATGAGAGTGTTATCACAATAGTAGAGAAAGAAGAACATGAAGAAAAATCCATATCAACAATTAAGGAAACAAGTTAGTTTAAAGTTGTTCAAATAGATTATGATGCACATATAAAACTTATTAAAGAATGGATTGAATATTCTTTTGAAAAAATTGACGTAGGTCTCAAAGCAACATCTGGAGTTATATGCTTAATGGTGGAGGTTCTTGAAAATGAGAAAAATGGTGAATCAATAAATAATTTTGATGACATAGAAATAGAAAATGTGCTGGATACATCTGAAGAGATTCATGGTATTTTGATGCATTGGAGCACAAAGGAAATTAGATGTTATTATGAATTGATGAGGCAACAATGAAGTGAATAAGAACTAGATAAATGTAAAGTGCAACACTTCACTTATGAATCTAATGTAGAAGAACTAGATAAATGTAAAGTGCAACACTTCACTTATGAATATAATGTAGAATTTGTAAGTATTGAATACAAAACTATGTGTCAAGAACGTGATTGAGAATCGCAAATTGTGAAAAGAAGACCACAACCCAATTATAACATGCAGTTAAAGAGAAACAAACAAAAGAAGAAACACTGTTATTATTTAAAAGTAAGAATAATAAAAATGAAACTGTTAAAGTCAAACTGTAAGCCTTAGACTTGGACCAAGAGGCATTATTTCATAAGAAAATCCATTTCTCCATTAAGGGGGAGACTTCAAAATAATGGAGAAATCTCGTTAATTCTAAATTAATTCATTATTAATCACTTGTTGTATAATCGACCATTTCTTTCATAGTTTGTCATTCATTAATTTTATCTCAATCCAAACTTAATAAAATAGGAATGAGCTAGAATCTATAGTCATAAGACATATCACAACTCATTATTTAATGGACACAACTAAAAAGAATATTAAATACATTAAACATTCTTATTTAATGGACACAACTAAGAAGAATATTGAATATATTAAACATTCTTGTTTGGAACATTTAGTGATTGTGTTGTTCCTTAACGTTAATAATTTTGATTTAGTATCTTTGAAAACTTTAACTACTTAATAATATATCATACTATATTTTTTATCATTAATTAAAAGAAATAATTTAATACAACTTAAAAATAATTAAAAAATTAATTTAATACTATTTAAAAGAAATTGGAGTTTAATAATTAAAAACATATCCCTCTTTAAAAATGTTACACCTATTAATATAAGAAAGCTTGACTAGAGAGTAATAAATATTTTCTCACACTATAGAATCCTAACCCTTTTAAACACCATCACTTTTATTTAAAAATTATTAACAAAATCCTTTAATTTTCACTAATTTATTCCGTCTTTAAACAGTAAACTTCAATAATTTCACAAAGTTCGAGTGGATCGACCCTCATCACATTTATATATTATTTTAAAATTTACACACTCGTACAAAGATGAAGATATTCGATGAATCCACCCTAATAATAAGGATGATGAATCTGTACCACTAAATTTATGACTTTAATGGAGATTTCCCAAAGAGAAAATGTATCCACCTGAAGAAGTTTGTCTTTTGTTATGATTTTTGTAGAAAGAAAACGAATCTACCTTAAGAATCTGATATTGATGTGACTTTTGTGGAAAGAAAAAGAATCTACTGTAAGAATTTGGTATTGATGGAAATTTTAGGAAGAAGAGTTCAGCGATGACGAACTGGTATTGTCGTTTAGCACATCGAGTGTGCAATAATGCAGCGAGTATAGATCCCCGCCAATGTGTTCACAGCATTGAATGCAATCTAGCGCTACCTCTGGGATTTTACGATCTGCTCCCTTCTGGTCTCACCATAATTATGGAGTCGTCGTCGTCTTCACCAATCGTATTTGAAGTTCCCAGTTTTATCAGAGTCTACGAAGATGGGACGGTTGAACGCTTGATGGACAGGGGAACGGTACCCACTAATTCACATGATGATAAGTTTGACGAGGAAGTGGCATCCAAGGACGTTGTGTTGGATCCTCATACAGGCGTCTTCGTTCGGCTCTATCTCCCTCCTCTGCAGGTCAGAGATGTAAAACAAAAAGTCCCGGTGCTTGTGTACTTTCACGGAGGGGGTTTCTGCGTTGAATCGGCTGCATCGCCACTTTATCACAGCTATCTTAATAAAGTAGCTGCAGAGGCCAAGGTGATTTGTGTGTCCGTGGAGTACCGGAGGGCCCCTGAGCATCGCCTTCCTGCTGCTTATGACGATTGTTTTGGTGTTCTTGAATGGCTTGACAGTCAAGCAGTGGCGCTGGATGGGGTGTCTGTGGATCCGTGGCTCGCTTCTCACGCAGATTTTAGCAACGTTTTCTTTTCAGGAGACAGTGCCGGGGCCAACATCGTGCACCAGATGGGCATCCGTGCCAGTGGAAGGAATTGGGATGGTCTGTGTTTCCAAGGGGCCATTCTGGTCCATCCCTATTTCGGCGGAGAAGAACGAATTGAGTGCGAATTGGCGGCTGAGGTGCAGGGTTTTATTAAGGCGGTCGATGGAATGTGGAGTATCTCTCTGCCGGTGGGAGCGGACAGAGACCACCCTTTTTGCAACCCAGATGGACCCCGTTCTCCGGCTCTGTCCACTCTGGTGTATCTTCGAACGCTTATATTTGTGGCAGAGAAGGATTTTTTAAGAGATCGGGGTATATTGTATTAC
Source organism: Pinus tabuliformis (assembly GCA_031772625.1). NCBI lineage: Eukaryota > Viridiplantae > Streptophyta > Pinopsida > Pinales > Pinaceae > Pinus > Pinus tabuliformis. Next base: position 1,191,200,001 of record CM062818.1, read on the forward strand.
GAGGCCTTAAAAAGGGCGGGCAAAGATGTCGAGCTCGTTGTGACGGAAGGCGAAAACCACATCTTTCATCTCCTGAATCCAAAGTCTGAGAATGCGCCCTTGATGATGAAACGGATTTTGGATTTCATGGATTCCTCCTCCGATAAGGGAAACGATTGAGACAACTGTGAGTATTTTATTCCATCCGCATGTATCTGTGTGGACAGGGTTTCAAATAGGGCTTCAGTTTAGAAATTGTAGAGGGTAATAGCTTTTACATTCCGTTGATTTAGCTGCAGTATAATGAAAATGCATGAAATTAAAGTTTGTGATTATCTATGTATACTGGGGAGACACATATTGTAGTTAATCAGTTTCTGCTTGGCTTTTGTAGTTCATTAGCTTTTTCCGCATAGACAACTGAGCGATAAATCTTTCCTTTATGGTCAAATCTGTGAATATCATCTAAACGGAAAAGTTACATATAGGATTGTTTTAAAAGTTTTATTATCATGCATTAAAATAAATTTTTTAAAAATGATTTATTTTATTATATAAAATATAATCAGATTTATTTTATTATATAAAATATTGATTATATAGTAGTTAGTGTTGGATTATATTTTAAATATAGTTTAATTAAATTAAAAAATAATAAAAATAAAGATATTAGTACAAAAATAAAACAACTAATAAATTATAAATTACTAAATATAATAAACTAATATTATTTATAAAAGATATATATGTTTATTTTTTTAATATATATATATAAATTGGTATAATTAAATTTATTAAAATATGTTTTTAATACAATAATAAGTCATTATAAATTGAAAATATGGACAAAAAAATTATAATTGATGAAAATAGAAATAATAGAAAAAAAATAGTAACTAAAAAAATGGAAGTTACTAAAAATCCATTATAAGATGTCAATCAATCACCTTACAAATAAATAAATTTAAATTAAAAAAAATCAAATTCCTAATGTTAAATTATGAATAAGCTACATAAATTTAATACACAATCAACCCAAAACTAAATGCCTTAATACCAGTAACACCATTCTTGTAATAAATATAATAATAAATATGAAAAAAATATTGATTAATTGACATTATTTTAAGTGGTTAGATATAAAGGTTATTATTTAATGTGGTTAGTTAAAATGATTGTAATATTGTTTAAACTTGAAAAAATAACTTTCAAAAAAATTATAAATTATAATGTTTTTTTAAATATTTATGAATTATAAATTATTTTTTTAAATATATATTTAAAAAAAAATCCTCCTCACAAAGATCGAAAGTAAATCAAAAGTGAAGATTAATATTTTTTTAAATAACTTAATATAATTATAATTTTTAACATCAAAATTTGTAATCTTTATTTCTACATTCATCGTTATAAAAAATATAATTCCTTTATATTATAAAAAATCTTATTTATAAAACATATGCCTTGTATCTTATTTATATTATGAACAAGTTATTTGTTTTTTTTTCTCCTTATATCCTTTTCAAATATTTTATCTCTCTATCATAATGATTATTTGAATATTAAATATGGAAGATATTATTTGTACTTTACATAAATATATTATTTTTTATTTATTATTTTTTTTCCTGAAAAAGTTTATTGATTTTTAAAATTTTTGTAATTTAATATCTTCATAAATTTCATGCAAAATAATATATAATATTATAAATTTTTTTAATAGAATTTACTAGCATGTAGTATTTTTAGTTATTTATTCTATATTTTCTCACTATTCATTAGATTAAATCTGAATTATTACATCGAGTAACTTTAAAAATGGAATAGCAAGTCACATGACATTACAATTATTGTGGAGTAAATTACATTAAATTTTTGTTGTAAATTTACATCATTATCATGAATTTTTTTACTTATGCTAGTTATCCACATATTTAATAATGTAAATATTACATCATGTAAGGAAGCAACATCATTAGCATGCCACAATAGGGAAATGCACTATTGGACACTAATATAACCTAGAAACCATGTAGGGAAAAGTCATCAAATGTTTAATATTATTAAACATCTCGAGCGTGTTCACCCCTTACTCAATGGTTGTAAGGGAGTCCATATCTTGACCCTTGTCATAAAATATTACAAAGAAATATCGTTTTAAATACAACATAACTAAGTAGAAGTTATTACATTAATCATTATATCATTTACCTATGAATCCTCGAACATTGTGACTTTGTAGCATGGTTGTTTCCATAAGTCAATTATCCTGCAGCGGATATTACTTCAATCTACGTTGACCACTAGTTATTTCATTGCCATAATGTTAAATATAATTTGTCCTTCGCATGAGTTACAATCATTTCTTGCAATTATTGTTGTCATCAAACTCTGACATCCAAATAAAAAATATTTACTAGTTAAGCTTCAAGTCTCTCTTCATGTGCATAAAACACATACAAAATGTTGATACATACCTCTTTCTTAACTATATGCATGCATTACTTAAAGTACAAAACTATAAAAACATGTCTATTTATCTTTACACATGTATGGTTATGACACATGTTGGTCCATCCATAACTCAAATGCATAGGATAAAGTACATAAGCACTACATTTTACTATCGTTTCTTTCCACAAGACACATTATTTTCCTAAAGAAAACCATCACAATTATCCATATTATTTTCAATTAAAACTAGCACATTAGCTATGACCTTTGTGAATGTGAATTCATATTCTTTTTCCAAAAGAAATTAACCTAACAACTATTATCTTGGTACATGTAATCACATATTCTTTTTCAAAGGAAGCTAACACCATAGATATTATTCCTGCATGAAAATACATAATCTTTTCTAAATAAATCTAACACAATCTTGCATGCAAATACATAATCTTCTTTGAAAGAAAGCTAACACATTCTTGCATGCAAATATATAATCTTCCCCAAAGGAAAGCTAACACAATCCTGAATGCAAATACATAACATTTTCCAAAAGAAACTAACATAATGTATATATTTTTCTGAAAGAAATCTAGCCTAATAGTTATTTATCTTTGTGCATATAAGCACATGTTATTTCCTCACGAAAACTATCATAGTAGTTGTTGTCTATGGGCTAAAAAAAGGTTAATCAAACTACATGCCCTTTAAAAAGAATAATAAACTAAAAACATTTACCATCACGCTCAAAACAAAATCTAAATAATGAAATATACATATATTAAAGGCCGAGAAGATTCTACTAATCTATGGACCTCAATATAATTTCTTGAATGAAGTGTTTATCAAAAGGTATGTGTCATTTTCTACGAAGAAACTAAGTGAGAGCATTGTTATTCAATGTCCATACTTGTAGTATTACACCTTCTATGTAAATTATAATTATAAATATTAAAAGAAAACTACCAAAACTTATTTCTCTGCGCATGAGAATCCATGGAAGTCTTATAAGAAGGTCATCACCGACAGTAAAAATAACAAGCTCTAACACAGATTATATAGTAACAACCACATATGTCTAGAGAAAACAATGAAGGGAGGGATTAATACACTTAGCTACGGGCCCCATCTTTATGCATGGTGCCTGCAAATGAGTATGAAACTTACATGGTAGAGAAAAGAAAATAAAAATTCAGTGGAAAAAGCCCTTGATATACCGCTAGGCTCCCGTTCGTCATCCAAAATCACAAAGCACACATGTGCAAGTCCCTTGCGGGTCACACCGTACAAAACCCATATAGTTGATTGATTGTCTCAAGTGAATCCATGATGCACATCAGAACCCGCACCTGTGGTGTGGATGGAGCCCACATAGCTCCTTCATGAAACACTCTGCTTCACAAGGTAGCACTCAATGTGGATTCACTTTTATACATCAAGTTTTTACACTTTTTTCATCTCCACTTCTTGGTGTACACATGCACATAAGGAAATGTTTCTCATATTTTATGTGTTCTCTCCTGGAACCTTTGATACCCTCCTATAAAGCTCTACTTGACACCAATTCATAAACATCATCTTTTTAGGAGACACGTCATGAACCCTTTTCTTTTTTCTTTTGAAGTCAGTTGGGTGGTTATTATAAAACCATAACTGAATCTGGATGCTAATTGTTCTAAGATATTTTTTTTATTTAATTGTTAAAATGAATAAATATCGTGTTTTATAAATATAGGAATATTATATACTCCCCCCCCCAAAGACAACACCATCCTCAATGTTCATCACTAACTTTCACACATGACATCCATCTAGAACCATCAAAAGTGGGTTTTCCCTTTCAAAATGAAGGATTTGTGTGTTCAATAACTAAAATCAATCTTGTTTATTAATAATTATAAACATTTATACCTACAAATATATTCAATTTTTATTCCAATCAGTTAACCCTTATTTAATTCAATAGAAGCCAAAATAAAGTCTCTATACCGACTTATTGTTACTTGCCAATTTATCTTGGAAATCATGGTCAATTTACACAATAATTTTAACTACAGGGGGTTTATCATTATCAGTTGTGGTAAGCATTCCAAGAGTGGTTTGACAACCGAACAGCAAGCACCTAGGGTGGTTCACAACCTCCATGGGAATTACGTTGTAGCGTATGACCAACAAATCCAACATAATTAAATTAATTGCAACATTTTCAATCATTAATCATTTATGCAATGTCAGATGATATTTTATTAAAAGTACTTCTTCAAGTACTTAGAGAGAACCTTGATCTCTAATCATCAAAATGACCAATAACTACACCGAGTGCATATTGTCTTAGCCCCCGCTAGAGGAATCCACAATATTGGTAGAACAATAAAGTAACTACACTTCCAGTAATTCCTTTCTGAGCACTAGGTTCCTTTCCTGTCAATATGTACATAAATTTTTTACATAATAATACAAAAAAGTCACATAAATTATCATATTAGTTAACTTGGTTTACCACAGAAACCATAGTGGGTAAAAGAATGCTCCTTCCAACCAATGGGAACTAGTTTCCACAACTAGATTAAGCCAATTTCACATCAAAGATATTTCCATGACAATGAAAACACTTGGTCAAACACATGGTTCCTCTGAGCAGGGTCCTACCTATTCCTCTAACAATGTCACATCCTAAAGAGTTTACAGCTCAAAAAATCACTCTTTGGGCCTCCACCAACAGGCTCCAAAATCCATAAGGTTGCATAGGGATTTTCCCATCTCACCATATTGGCCAACCTTTTTCTGTTAATGAGATCATCTATCTCGAGGGAGAGGAAACCTCAGCCCAAGGCCTCCTTGCCCCTTCACAACTATCCTATAACTATTTAAGATGTGAAATTATCTTTTAACACCTTTTTCCAACTGTAATTTATATAACTGAACATATGCACATTCACATTAAAATAGAATGAACATTTATGTATAGCATGCCTTCATACTTGACCCTCAGCATGGGTCCCATAGTCTCTAAAATTAAATTGATAGGAACTCATGACTGGCATCACATGTCATACAGGTGGTATTCATTACAAATTTTCCACATATAATCATCATGCAATTTACAAAAACATTACAATATCTTGCATATCATGACATGATACCTTCTTATTCGCAATTGCAAATCACATTGTAGTATTTTACTTTTAGCAGGTTTTTATGTTCCATGTTACTAGAATCTTAGCGACATCACTATGCTTCCATTGAGCTTTCCTTGCTTAGTCACACTAGAAAAATTATTCACAACTACTTTTGTTAAAACCACATCTTCTACAAAATATTGTTATGCACAAAACATTTTGTCAAATACATTCATGATGCACTTTACTTTCGCAGGAATCAATGCTATTAATATTTCAAGAAAGTAGAAGGGAATTGGTCCTATCAATATTTCATAAACCATTTCGATGCATAACAAATAAAACTACATCCAAGAAACTTTAGGACAAAGTTTCCATGAAGTTATTTTTCCAACAAAAGTTAAGGGAAGAAGACCTAAAAAAATATTGTAGTCACTAATTCATGTAAAATGATATTTCATTTATGCATATGTATCTAATCAACATTCATTATGAAACAATACTAAATTCAAGAGAATCACACAAACTTTTCTAAACTTAATAAATCAGTGATGTTAATATATTCAAAATTTTATCCATATTTTTTTTTAGTCATGACAATAGAGACACCACATCTCCACAACATAATGGAATTAACTTATTAGATTTCAGAAGTAATGTCACCACAATATTCACATGCACTCGATGAATATTTTCAAATGGTGAATTAACATATTTCCTATATGTAAAACACACACCAACATGCATCATCATTAAGTCATCAATTTGTAGAGTTTTGAAGTTTGAAAAAACAAACTAATCATCAACATTTGATTACCACTATTTCTATCATTAAATTGGTCGAACATACATAATCCATTTTATGCATTTCAGTATATTATCATACTATTAAATAATCTTAGTTGCTCTCATCTTGGTAATTGTTATTTTTGTATGTTCATATGCAAAGCTACAATCCCTCGCATAGCCAAGCATTTCTATCAAACTAATCTCTTTAACGACACTATCGTATCATGATCTAAGTTTTTTGTATCATTCAAGAACTTGTAGTCATAGGTATGCCTTGTTGAATAAGCATCCACTTTCGCAATAATGTCTTGCATATAATACTGTTATGTGTAAAAGCTTATGAAAAGATTTAATCATACAAAAACACTAAATTATTATTAATAAGTGTCGATAACAATTAATGCAATAGTCCAAACAACCCCAAATTCAACAATGTATTGTCACCATACAATAATCTACTGTGATCACATTGTTTACCATTTTAACAATAATCTTCAATTAAGAATTGAATGATGCATATTGCAATATAGTTTGTCAACTTACCACAAATAATGGTGTAATGAAATAACAAATAATCAATGTTACTAACCATCATAACTCAATCAAATTCCATAACAAAATTCAATTGTCAATTAGTCATTACAGTCAAAACCTTCACACTTGACTCATTGTTTATCTTTAACATCCAAAGGTCTTCTTTCAATGTTCTTTTAAAACATCATATTGTCGTCTTCAAAGACAACCCCCACTTTTGTCCATTCCTTCGTTATCACACAAAAAATTGCATTGATTATTTTCTTATAAGAAATGAATTGTAACTTCAATCATTTTTTTCTTTAAATGAACCATTAAATATTGTCATAAGAATATACATGCAAAGGTTGATAATTAACTCACACTATCGCTAATCACAGTGTGATTATTCAAAATTGTTCATAATTTAATTCCAAATAGTACAATAGAATTCCTTATTTTCTTTTATTTGCATAAAACTTCAAATGCCATAAGCACACTTATTCTTTGAAGTAGACACTAACACTTATCATTCTTTAATGTAGTTATTAACACCATCATGCATCTCATGTAAAATGTAGTATACTGCATACATTTCCATGGAATTGTTGTGAGTTTCATACCTGAACCGATATTCATTAACATCATACCTCTACTTAGTTTCCACTTACGGATTCCCAAAAGGTGTTAGTGCTACAACATTTTTCTCTAGTACCATTTGTAACATCCCTCGATAATCCTTGTGAAAAAATGCATAGGATTAGACAATTTTTACGGAATTTAATAGGATGTAAAATTTCGAGTTACTTATTCCATATTCCCTCACTATCCATTAGATTAAATATTCATCATTACATAGAGTAACTTTAAAAATGGAATAGAAAGTCACATGACATTACAAACATTGAGACAATAAATTAACAGAAGCTTCCTATTGTAAACTTACATCATTATCATGGTTCTTTTACCTAGGCTAGTTATTCACATATTTAATAATGTAAATTTTAACGTCATGTAATAAAGAAACATCATTAGCATGACACAATAAGAAAACACATCATTGGACATTGATATGCCCTGGAAACCCTGTAGGGAAAAACAAGAAAACTTTTAGTTTTACAAAACATTTCATGAGGGTGGCCCCTCCTCACAATGGTTGTAAAGAAGTCCATCCCTTGACTAACGTGAATCGAGATTTTTCTTAGTCTCTGTGGAATGGTAAACATGTGTGTGCTATTTCATAATGGTCATGCATAACACATGCCTTAACTTTTAATCTTGTACGTGGAATATTATATATATTATGATTGTGTTTCTATTTTTTTAATTTGATGTTTATTACGAAGTGTTTTATTTCATTAAGAGTTTTAGTAGTTATTTATCATGATATTTTAATTCAAGTATATAAAAAACATAAAAAAAAAAAACATATGAGGTAAAATACATATTGGATATTTAATATTTTATTAAAAATTCCAGTAGTTATTTATTATGATATTTTAATTTTTAATTATATTTTCTGAGATATTAATATTTTTGAACTTTTTTATATTTTGATATAATTTATATATACATAAACAAAACATATTGTTTCCTTCTATTTTTATTTTTTTCATAATCTATTTTTATTATTTAATTAAATAATAAATTTCAATAATTTTACCCTACGAAAATATTATACTTCTTTAAATTATACCAAAGTTGAGGCAAAGGAATGTCCTCCTCCCTACCATGATATTATGCTCCTTTAAATCATACTAAAGTTGGGGTAGAGGAATGTTCTCCTCCCATTTCCTTGCTAGATATATCATTCCTTTTCCCTACCAAAATATTATGCTCCTTTAAATCATACCAAAGTTGGGGCAGAGGAATGTCCTCCTCCCATTTCCTTGCTAGATATTTCATGTTGGTCGACTTCATATGAAATATTTAAGTAGGTGGCCAATTGAAACATTCCTACATGCCTTTCTTGGTATTCTTCCCTAAAATGTTAACAAGGGTTGGATATGACAATATTTATTTATTTATTTATAAATATTAAAATCATGAGGATTCAATTTTACAATAGTGGTAAGAAATCTTATTAATTTTATAATATATTCTTTATCACTAGTATTATGCAGGGAGGAATAATCAAAATTTATTAATTTCCGATTATGTGAAAAAGTAATGACCCACCGTTTCTTTGAAAAATGCATCAAGTTTATTTACTATGTGTGAAAATAGTTAATAATGGATTCCTTCAATTTTATGACTTTCTTGAAGCTTTTCCTTGAGATGTTAGGATGCGATGTGTCATGCCCCTAGGCCGGCGGTAGTCTTTCAACCGCTCTTGGCGAGGTGCGGTACCACCGAACACTTTCTTTTCACCAATACTTATGTTCATGGACTATGCCTAACCATGTGTCCTATTTAGTTTGTGTTTCGCAACCAAGTATTATCACTGTTTCCTTTTTACCAATGAACACCCATACAAATTCATTATCATCAGCAATTATACAAGAGAACACAATTACACAGTATAAAGGGAGGGGCAACTCCCTGAACAATGAGTCTGCCCGAATAATATATTATATAGTCTTTTACAAAGTTACAATGCTTTACAAGTATACTTGGAAACCCCAAGTTTCATACTTAGCCAATTTTACAACTTCGTCACACCTCCGTGTGATAACCAAGATCCCTTGCCCAAGTCGGGCGGGCGTGCCCTCACACGAGCTGCCTTCCGCACTTCACAACTGAACCTTGCTCTTCCTGCATGACGGGCGGGTGACCTCACCCGAGCCACCCGTGCACGGCTTCACACAACCGGTGGGCGACCTCACCCAAGAACACCTTTGAATGATGGGCGGGCGCGCCCTCACATGAGTTGCCACCCGCACCCAACAACCAACGCCTTCACCCGAGTTCTACCACACCGTTTACTCCTACACGATGGGCAGGTGATTGACTCGAGTCTCCACCCATGACTTCACCCAAACACCGGGCAGCTTCACCCGCACCTTAACTGATACGCCGAGCGACCTCCTACCCACGCCTTCACCCAAGACTTAAGATTGTGCGTTTTCACCTCCGTGCGACCTCTCCCAAGGTTGGGCGCATAGAATTGCGCCTCACCTTCCTTTGTTGTAGCTACACTATTGAACTGTGCACTTCTCCTTTGCTTGAGTACCTTGAGCGACGTTCGAATGTGCTCCAATGCCTCCACGCATCGTTGTATATATATGCTATACTGTTTGGTCATGCCATTGCTTGCTCACCTCTTGTTTACTCCAAACCGATGCCCTTTACTTGCTTATCGTTCAGTCGGCCCATTGCCAACACCTCAAATGCAACTATTCTTCACCATTGGCTTTACAAGTGAATGCCCACACTATCCACCATATAATTATGTTCGCCCTCCACTTCTCATGCACATTATAACCATGTCCTTCACGCGCACTTTGGTCGTAGGACTTCGCACTGTTATGTTCTCCACTTCGCTCATTCACCCAAATGAGTTGCACTTCGCGGTGGTAATGCCTTTGGACCGCAGGTCCTTACATCCTCCCCCACTTGAAATCATTGTCGTCCTCGACAATATCTCATCCCGACAACCATCTGTCACCAAGATCACCATACCAAGGTATACACCTCATCGGTATGTCATACACCAGAAATCATCTCAATCCATGACCATCGACCATCTCGTCGCAATCTCCACATGCTGCTCGCCATTGTGGAAGGCTGGTCCCTCCATCTCAAGCTACATGCTTCCTGTAACCTCTTGTGTCGACCTCATCATGTGTCATCCTTGTGTGAACTGCTGCCATGATACTCCAACATAATGCTAACACATCTCTGTACATTGAGCTCCCTCATGTTTGAACTAGTTGGGTAGCTAGTCCAACTATCATGCTCAAACCATGAGAATTCACATCCCCATGCCATCATCAATCTTTCTTATAACATCTCATCACATCCGCAACTCGTTCAAGAATCCATCTTCATATAAGTAAGCCATGCTTAGGTCCATGAAGTAGTCCTCATCTCATCTGCAACATGCTGTCCATGACGTTTGGTGTCAATGTGCTACATGAAATCAGCCGCATCTATCCCAACATCATCCATATGCAAAACATCCGTCTCCTCAAGGTGAAGAGATCATCTCCTCAAACTCCGACTCTCGATGTGCCACATCCAGGTCCATGAAGTCACCTCCATCATATCTGTATGTGCCATCCCTCAAGTCTGCCATAGAAACAGGTATACACCTGTCTCATCTATCAATGTGCTGCCCATGATCATAGACCAATCAGCTCCGATGTGTCAAAATTAGTTAAGTCTCGGCTCAACCCATGCCTAAGTGTTGCCACCAAGGCATCATCGTCATTGTAACCCCATCACTCAAAAGTGTCTCATATCAATCCTCCACATCAAGTCACTCTTCCAAGCCACACCCATACATGTACTTGAAAGTATGCACCCCATCCTGCATCAAAGTCTCTGACCTCAGCTCCTCAATGCATCAGATCCTCCAAGTCCACCATATATGAAGTCTCCAAAAGTCACAACCTCAGGTCATCATGAGCTCCATATGCCATCCCCAACCAACACTCTAGCAAGCATACAAGTCTCGGCCCAAAGGTTTCTGCAAGATGCCTTAGTTCTCCATGTAGTAGGAATGCTCCATAGTCTGCTCACAACTCCGTCCAAGTCCATGGCCTTGTTGTACAAGAGTGCACAACCTCTCCATAAAACATCTCCATGTCACACCAGCAAATCCACATGCACAACATCCCTGCCTTGGCACTCCTCATTGGATGTCCATAAATGACACCTCTACAAGTGCTCCTGCATCATGTCCCTGCATAAGACTGCCATGCTCCATGTCTCTAGCCTGATGTCCATGACTAAGTTGCCCATGTAGTCTAACCAAGTAGACTCATCACAATAATCGGTCATCCTCATCCAACTCTGCAATCTTTGGTCTAGTGAACTCAGTCACCCAACCATATCATCACCATCACGAGTCCCTTCCATCATAGCTCCGCCACTAAAGGTTCCACCAAGACTTGTTCTTGGTCTTGGCCATGAGAAATCCACCCAAGTATCATCATACCTCAAGTGTGTGCCCTCTTTCAATATGTCCATGAGTCATGCCGGGCACTTAGCCAATTCTCCATGTGGCTAAAGCATGACCCAATCCTCCTCAATGATCATCATGTTCCTCCCTTGTCAAGGGCCTTTGTACCTTCTACCATAAGGTCACAAACAACCCCAACAAGTCCTGCAACAGTCAACAATCCTTGCTTCTCCATACAAGGTCTCATTGTAGACATCCATGGTAAGATCCTCCATAGCATTGGCAGACTGATTTTTTCCTTCCCTGCATACGATCCATCTACCAAATGCTCAAATGAAACACAAGTATCAATAGTACTTACATAATCATCATGAGACTCCTCCATGTGAGTATCCTCATTCATCCATGTCTGCAAACTACACGATCCTAGTCCAACGTGATCAATCTCAAGTTCATCTTCCATCGTTGTCACATCTGCAACATCCTCAATCACCACGGCTTCCTCTTCCTTATCATTGCATTCTGCAACTTCCTCCTTATGAGTCAAAGCTATGAAATGCTTCTTCTCAAGAGTTAGCCATTTCCACTTCTCTTGAATCAAGTCCTGCCTTATCTTCAATTCCTTGAGTTTTGAATCAAACAAGTCCACTTCCTTTGCAAGTCGATAGGCTTCATCCCTATTCCTATCACAAATCCCTTCCTTGACCAAAGCACGAAGAACATCCTTTGCTTTGAACAAGCCTTTGCCCTATTCTGCAAATCTTTGTTCAACCTTCCTTGATTCTTCAAGTATACTTCCTTCAAATTCCTTAAAGGTTGCAAAACCCATTTCCTGCAAGATAGACATCCTTCTTGATTCTTCACCAAGTTGCCTGCAACCATGAACCAGCCCTTGTTCCACTTGTATGTGAAACCAACTTCCTTCACCTGTAAGTACCTTCTTCCATTGTCATCAACTGTCAAGTGCTTACACACTTGCTTCACCCAGCTTCCTGCAAGAATTCTCCAAGTCTTTAGACTAGCTCTGATACCACCTGTCATGCCCCTAGGCCGGCGGTAGTCTTTCAACCGCTCTTGGCGAGGTGCGGCACCATCGAACACTTTATTTTCACCAATACTTATGTTCATGGACTACGCATAACCATGTGTCCTACTTAGTTTGTGTTTCGCAACCAAGTATTATTACTATTTCCTTTATACCAATGAACACCCATACACATTCATTATCATCAACGATTATACAAGAGAACACAATTTCACAGTATAAAGGGAGAGGCAACTCCCTGAACAATGAGTCTACCCGAATAATATATTATACAGTATTTTACAAAGTTACAATGCTTTACAAGTATACTTGGAAACCCCAAGTTTCATACCTAGCCAATTTCACAACTTCGTCACACTTCTATGTGATAACCAAGATCCCTTACCCAATTCGGGCGGGCGTGCCCTCACACGAGCTGCCTTCCGCACTTCACAACCGAACCTTGCTCTTCCTACACGATGGGCGGGTGACCTCACCCAAGTCACCCGTGCACGCCTTCGCACAACTGGTGGGTGACCTCACCCAAGAATGCCTTTGAACGATGGGCGGGCGCGCCCTCACATGAGTCACCACTCGCGCCCAACAACCAGTGCCTTTACCTGAGTTCTATCGCACCGTTTAATATTCCTACTTGATGGGTGGGCGACTCACCCGAGTCTCCACCCACGACTTCACCCGAACACTGGGTAGCTTCACCTGCACCTTAACCGATACGTTGGGCGACCTCCTACCTGCGCCTTCACCCAAGACTTAAGATTGTGCATTTTCACCTCCGTGCAACCTCGCCCAAGGCTGGGCGCATAGAACTGCACCTCACCTTCCTTTACTTCGGCTACACTATTGAACTGCGCACTTCTCCTTTGCTTGAGTACCTTGAGCAACGTTCGAATGTGTTCCAATGCCTCCATGCATCATTGTATATATATGCTATGCTGTCTGGTCGTGCCATTGCTTGGCCAACTCTTGTTTACTCCAAACCGACGCCCTTTACTTGCTTATCGTTTAGTCGGACCATTGCCAACACCTCAAACGCAACTATTCTTCACCGTCGGCTTTACAAGTGAATGCCCACGCTATCCACCGTATAATTATGTTCACCCTCCACTTCTCATGCGCATTATAACCATGTTCTTCACACGCACTTTGGTTGTAGGACTTCACATTGTTATGTTCTCCACCTCGCTCGTTCACCCAAACGAGTTGCACTTCACAGCGGTAATGCCTTTGGGCCACAAGTCCTTACACAATGGATGAAGCAATAGGTAAAAGTTATTTATAATCAAGACTTAGTATCAGTTAGTTTCTTTAATAAAGGGAAGAGATGAAGCAAAAGCTATAAATTATTTAACAAGACCTAGTATCAAATAGTTGCACTAATCAATCTAAGGAATTTAGATAAATAAAACAAACGGTACTTATTTGGATTCTGGGCAGATATCAATTATTTATTTATTAGTATGATAAAACAAGTTTAAGTGAAAAAGATTGATTATTTAATAATATAATTTTTTGTTAATGTTAAATTTAATTTTTTGTTGTTTTTAATTATGTTGAGAGGTGTTTTATAGTTCAATATAGGGAATATATTGTAGTGCTTGTAAATGAGTGTAAACTTTTAAATTATACTGAATATGGGAGTGATGTTGTAGTTTCCATAGAATGAATCATATATATATATATATATATATATATATATATATATATATATATATATAGTAAATTTAAATTTCTATTGATCATTTATGAAAGCTTCAAGTTACATCCATAGTGACCTATTCTTTTTTTTTGGGCACTGGTATGCAACTTGGGAAACTGGGTAATTGACGAGAGAAGATGATTTTATATTCAAAAAATTATTATATATGTATTGAGATATCCAAATAGAAGATTTGTTTTAAAATACATGACATCCACAACAACAAAAAAAATCTAGATATAAAATGCATGCAACCCTACAACATAAACAAAAGATAGTTCGAAAACATGGAGAAATAAGAGATAGTCCAAAAACATGGACAATTAATAACTCAAGATTCCAATAAGCTATAAATCAGGTCAGTGTAGAAACATCGATTAGGGATTCTAGAGTGCCAGGTGAGGAAGGCCCCTTGCCTCAGTGGAGGATTTGTTTAATTTTTCCCAAATGCATAGCTAAGTCTTGGTGCTCTAGGGATTGGTCTCTATGCTGTGTGATGAGATCATTGAGCTGTATGGGGATATCACAATGGACCTAATGATTTTTTGTTAACAAGTGTTCAAGTAAATATTATATATGCCAATAGAGTTATACCATGAAAAGATCTTGCTTTTGTCAATCTTGACCATGCCATGGATATGGGACACACTCAACAATTGAGGCCAAAATCTTTGAATTAGTGAACTTGATCAATTTTTCCATTACAGTAGATGGATTTGTATTTAATATATTTTCAGTTGGTTTTGGAGTGAGGGATTTGAATTATCTAACAACCGAGAAGGCTCTGAGATGAGCTTGCACTTCGCCTATGTGACAGCTTGAGGAGCCCAAACATTATTTTGCAAAGCATAATATGAGACTAATGGGGTATTAGAGGTAGTGTAAAGCTAATCTAGTGAGATAGGTCCCATGGGAGAGGGGTGGTGAGTGATCAGGATAAGCTATAGTGAGTGCAAATTCCACATGTATCTAATACTAAATTGTTGGGTAGAGAGACATGGGATGCTAAGAGTCATAAAAACATGTTAAGATGGTGCAGGAAGAGGTGTGTGTGGGGTGGAAAGGGACTTGTACAAATCTACAGATAATTTGGGGGCCAAGGCCATGAAATATGGAGGGTAGGAAAGCACAGGGAGTGTACTTAGGCTCTAAATAGATTGTGGGTGTGTAGTCCATCAGAAGAAGACCCACATTAATTTCTTCTACTGAATCCTAAAAGCTAGGAATGAGTTTATGAAGAAATTGTTGAGGAATACAAGGATTTATAGTACAATTGGTGAGGGATAAAATAAATATCAAGATTCCACCTCAGAGATGTAGTCGACACTAGAGTGAACCACTTGTGGGATGCATCCTACGCTGGGATTTAGATTTTTTAGTTATGCCTCAGTGATAATATCTAATGATCTACCAATGCATTCATGGGCATTGTGAAAACCCTCCTGTGTCCCTCCTCTACTAATGGATTTGGATGTACATCGTTTATTAGGGAAGTTGTGGGAGGAACCTTCACTACAAGAGGTAAGCATAACATCTGATTCTGTTACAAAATTCATAGAACAATTGAGAGAAAAGATGCCATTAAAGGCAGATGGGGTGGCCTAGATAGGAGGACTATGATTCACTTTGAATTCTATGAGGGAAACATCAATTGTCCCATAGAGATTCATGCTGCAAAGGAATAAAGGGATATCGATTCTAGTGAGGAATGTTTTATACCCCTGCTAAATTTGTATTTATGACATCTATATTGGACATGCGACTGAAAGAGTCAATGGGTACATGTGATATCACGCGATAATTTCAATATTTGTTTTGTGTAACAAAAATGAAAGTAATCGGTGTATTATTACTCTTGAAGATATATTAAAGGACATCATGTGTGATATTTGAATCCTAAATTCTAGGAATATAGTTGGTATCAGTTATGCCCAAGAATGGGGTAGGAACAAAGAAAGAAGAATCATGCTTTTTGTCGAAGATAGCTAGAATGTTGGTTGAGAAGACTACCAAGAAACACATGACTACAGTTAAATGTCA
Source organism: Pinus tabuliformis (assembly GCA_031772625.1). Classification (NCBI taxonomy): domain Eukaryota; kingdom Viridiplantae; phylum Streptophyta; class Pinopsida; order Pinales; family Pinaceae; genus Pinus; species Pinus tabuliformis. Next base: position 1,191,216,695 of record CM062818.1, read on the forward strand.
TGGATGTTAGTTGTTTGAGAAGATTGCATGAGACAAATGTAGTTAAATTAAAAGAAAAGGCCAATAGGAGAGAAAGACCTGGCTTAAATCTCAAAATTTGCAAGTCACTACTAGGGATTAAGGAGGTGAAGCTGAGGAAGAATCCTAAGTTGTTTCCCTATTGGGGGGAGCAGAGCTTGGGGGGAACTACTAAGAAACATAGTTCACAGTTGTGAGGAACATAGAATCTTTAATATATTTCCAAGAAAGCTTTATGTAGGTATGTGAATGTCTCGATACTTTTGTGTTATTCATGTTATATATGTCTATTTAGGGGTTATGAAAGAATGGAATAAGATGCTACTATTATGATTTTATATGTTTCTACATATTTTTAGTAAAATGGATGGATAAACCTACTAATGTTCCGTGAGTAAAAATATATATGTGTGTGTGTGTGTGTAGTGTATTTATTTTTCTTTATGTTACATTAAAACTAGTGGTCACAGGCACAAAGTGAGTGTTCCCTCTACTAAAAAAAATTGTGGAAGAGAATATGTAATTAAAGCTAACCCTGGTGTGCACTATATTGGTGAAGGTGAAAGGAAGAACATGAAGGTTTGAGTAAGTATTATTTGCCTAGTGGGAATGGAAATAACACAAATACATGCCATCTATAGTAAGTATTAATTTTATATTTGAACAAAAAAATCAGTTCATTACAGTCTATAGTAAAAGAAAATTATTATTACAAGGTAGTAAGTAATACAATCGATTAGAAGTAGAAAAAATTATATTCCTGTGTTAGCTTGTTGCAGTCCCATGAAAAGGAAGGGAACCTCGTCAATTAACCAAGAGAAATGTAGTCCTAGGCAAGTGAACATTAAGGCCTAAAAAAATTCTTGGGTTCTCTCCATGATAGGAGTCCACTAGGATTCTAGCCTAGTTTGTGCCTTATAGATTAAATAATAAACACATAATTTGTATGAATATATAGTCATAATAATACATAAAGTTTCAATAAAATAACATTGAACACATGCATGGTTATAGGAAGGTAAATAAAGCTAACAATGCTCTGAAAGCCAAGATTTCCATTATATTCACATATAGTATGGTAAAGAAAATATATACTTATTTCACATTCTTTATAAAGGAAAAGAAAAAAAATGACAGCTATGACCATATGGGTTTCAATTGCAAAGTCAAAATAATGAATTACAAAAGTATTCAGTTAACAAGAAGGAAAATCACCCTTAATTAAAATAAAGTTACAAGGCTCTATCCATCGAGACTTGCCCTGCTGGCCAAAAAAATTTCATGGAAAACGTAAGACAAGATATAGTAGAGATATTTATAACCCCAACCAGTCTAGGAATTTTTCATATATATATGAACTAAAAATAATTTTTATGCAGTCGGTGAACCATGCTTGAGTGGATGATACCGCCAAGGGCCTGTAATAAGAAGGAAAACATCAATAGCTTAAGGGATGAAGTTGAAACAAGGCAATTTGTATGTAAATAAACCTTGATAATTATTATTGGTAGAAACCCTAGTTATCGTCGAGGACTAACTTGTAAATAGAGAAAGGAACCATTAGTTGGTCTTGTATTTCCTAGAAATTCCTTATAAGAATATCATATATAATTATGTGGGAACTTGTATCTCACCTTGGCGAGTGGTGGAGAATAAGTAAAATCTCCACCTCATATTCCATACTACATTCGAAAGATGCAATTATAACATTATATTTATGAGATGAAATGATCCAGGAGGGTATGGAAAACCTCACAAATTGAAGTGCTCAAAAGTTGATGGAAACAACATCAAGTAGTAGATCTCACTGAGCTTATTCCAATGGCGTGAACGTCACTTCAATTAGAATTTGTATGAGAAATTTATTCTCATCGAAAGTTCATGGAAAATAATAAAAATTATGTGAAGGTAGGACCCATAGGGTGCCACATGGAACTCCCATAGGACACCACATGATAGCCCATTCAATAGACCAAGTTAGGACCCACAACAAGTGATGTGGTAATATAGGGTGACATGATAGCATTGCAAGTTGATACATGGCACTCACTGGAAGGTTATGTGGCATGGTGACTGGGAAATTGTGGACCAACGAGATCATACCACATGACACAATCACAAGGTGCCACGTGGCACTTGAAATTAGCCCAAGCGGTCTTGGAATGTAGAAAATCTCTAATTTTGTATCATATGAATGGTTGGTATGGTTTGTTAATGTATGGCCAAACTAAATATTACAAATTTCGTTAACATATGGACATGTTGACAAATTGTTTTATATTTTCCGAAACAAATGTTTAAAAATGAGGCCCACGAGGTTTAATCCCAGGACCCCCTTAATAACCAACCCCTTATTATATGAACACCAACCAATATGCCCGATGATCTTGTCGAGATATCTACTTGGGAAAAATATGTTTAAACCAATAATTTGCTCAATTTATGGGCAGAAATATCGTGGAGAGTGGGATGCGTGCACGGGTGGAATAAGGTAGGGAAACCACATCAGAGAACTATTCTTGAGGTAGAATATTCCATGGAATATTTTGTGTTATATTAAAGGGAATATTCTAGTATATTCTTATGTTATGGAACCTTAAAGACTCTATGGAATATAGAGGTGAATGTTACAAAATCTAATCAAGTTTATACTAACCTTTCTCATAATTTCACAAAGAATACACTCGTCTAGTTAGAATGGTGATCTGAGAAGTGGATCTGAGGGCTTATTGAAGAAGCCCACATGTTACATTAAATTCTTGGAATGAACTTCAAGGCAACCTTGGTGGAAAAGGGACGCATAAAATTGTTGCGAGAGTGCAACATGACCTAGGTTTTGATTCAGGTAATGAGATGAATTTCACTACTATTGGAATTGAAAATGTTGGACCACAACATCAAAGAATGCATGGTTCCAAGAACTCGAGGAAATCAAATACAAAAATCAAGTAGAGAATACTGAGCTGAGGAGATTTCTACAAGAAGTAGAAGAGGAGAAGCATGGATTGCAACTTCAGTTATAATCTAGAGAGGTGGTCTTCGTAAAGTTGTAGTGCAATGGAGGTTTATCAATGCATCCACACCCACCCTAGAATCAGAAACTAAAGGAATTGGTTCAAATTTGGTAATGAAGATGGATATGAAGGAAAGGGCCTCAGGATTAATGGCCAGGGAATTTTGAATACCATCCAAGTGGTGGAACTAACTTGATATGCAGGACTAGGCTATGTCAGAGAGGAAGATGGAACATTATCGAAATACATCAAATAAAGAAGCCTCAATATCATCCCCAAAATACACTCTAAATCCACAAAAGAAAGAAAGTCTGAATCCGTGAATTCTGAGGGCACACCACACCATTATAGTGACTATGAAAGAAAGCATTCTCCAAATGGAGGTGATCATTTTAGAGGATCAACGAAGTCAAATTCACATCACCAAAGCCAAATCAAAGACACCTATTTAAGGAAGATGACACAACATAAGCATCCCTCTCTACATTAGAAGAAAAAAAATATGAAGAAAGTATGGGTGAAGAAAAACCATTGCACCTATTGCAATAATAGAGGACACTAGAGAGCTACATATTGGAATCTCCATCCAATGTTTCATCTCAAGAAGGACTAGAAGCTTATGAAAACACATGTGAAGGAAATAACTAATGAACCAATTCATGAAGAAAGACAACTATAAGAAGAAGGCCCATTAACTTGGTTAGGTAAGAAATGCGTAGCCATTTTAAGTAGTTGAGTGTGACTAGCATTGTAAATTACATGTTGGATTTGGAAGACCCCATAGATGGAAATTTAATTATAAAAGTGATGAAGTGTATACCATCACTTGAATATGCAACATAATGATAGTTTGGCCTTTTGTTGAATTATGGATAGTGAAGGGCATGGGTTTTGTTGTAAATATGAGAAAACATGTATGAAAGTTGTATGTAAATTTTGAGATCTGAAAGTCCTTTAATGGGGAAGGATGATCCAGGTGGCTATGGAAAAAATCAAAAATAAAACTGCTCAAAGTTAATGGAAACAACATCAAGTCATACAACTATACGAGCTTATTCCAATTGTGCTAATGAAACCTCCATCCAAATCTGTATTAGAAAGTTATTCTAATCTTAAGTTCATGGAAAACAATAAAAATGATGTGTGGGTGGGATCTAGAGGGTGGCACTTGGCACTCCCACAAGTTTCCATGTGGCAGCCCAATTAACAAGCCTAGGTGAGACCCACAATAAGTGAAGTTGCACAATAGGGTGATTTGGAAGCATTACACGCCGACATGTGTCACCCACTTATAAGTTATGTGGCATGCTGACTGGGTAATTATGGACCAATGAAAGTATGCCATGTGCCCTAATCACACGGTGTCATGTGGAACCTCAAATTATGCCAAGTAGCCCTCGAATGTGTGTAATATCCAATTTTATCTCATACAAATGGTTGGTATGGTTTATTAATGTATGGACAAAGTGTTTTATATTTTGTCAAACTTGTGTTTAAAAAAGGAGGCTCGCAAGGTTTCACCCTAGTACCCACTTAAAAAGAAACATATTTTTATATACACACTAACAAATGTTCCCAATGGTGTTATTGGGTCATTCTCCTAAGCATAATATATTTAAACCATTAGTTTTCTCATTTCACAAGGAGTCAGACTGAGGAAATTGGGACATGTGTGTGGGTGGAACAAGGCAATGGAACCACAACTAAGCATAGTTCTCCAGGTAGAATATTCCACAAAATACTATGTGGTATATTTCAAGGAATATTTTGTGAGAATATTCTATTATATTCTAATGCTATGGAATCTTGGGGATTCTCTAGGAATCCAAAGGTGAACGTTATATAACCTAGTGAAGTTTATACTCATTTTCTTATAATTTCACAAGGAATCTATACAATGGTGTAGTCGAAATGGTGATCTAAACAGTGGATATAAGGGCTTATGGAAGAATTCCACATGTGTCATTAAAGGCTTGGAATGAACTTTGAGGAAACCTTTCACATGTCAAAAGGTGGTCTTGTTTATACTCTAAAGCTGCATAATTTTGAGGTTGAGTGGATGGTATGGAGTATGCTGCACTTTGAGTAACATATTTCTGGGTCATTCCCATATGTGAGGTATTTGCATTTATTTTTCCATGTACTTCACATTATTTTGCTAGGAAAAATATAGAGGCCTCCCCACTTGAAGCAGGGCCCAGAGACGTAGCTAACACATTGTGAGTGAAATCCATTAAAAATTCTTGGTGCATCATCTATCTTACCTTATTTTTGTGTTTCTTCTTCATGTATGTTGAATTAATGATATTTTCATGCTCTTTGAGTATTTTTGTTTAACAACATCGAAGGAAATTTTCTGGATGAAGAAACCCTTTTGAAAGGAATAGAGTTAGGGTTTTTAATTTAAAATTTGGTTTTGAAGATTTATCTTTGAAGAAACTATGAGTAATGCATAGCGTCATTGAGTTCTGATGAAGGGGAGATGTTGTGACATAACCTACAACAGAAGCCAGTGGATTAACCTACAACTCATTACCAAGACAAATGAAAATTAGTGAATATCATCTACGTGAATTTTAACCCATGTTCATAGAAGATAATATATATACAAAATATCCAAGTAATTGAACATATTCAAAAGGTTTATTCTAAGACTTTATGTGAAAATACCACCACGTTCGGTAGGTAACCTTTATTCTCTTCATAATGTTAGTGAGAAAATTCATCTTTAATGGAAATCTATTCAAATGCAAACATAAACCCTTCTCATTTTACCCAAAACTCCTTGTGGTTTCTGAGGTCCTCCCTTAACATGTAAAATGTAAATGAGACCAATGTGGTGGGAGGCTTAGGGTGGTAGTTACCCTAACTTTGCAATGAGAATTTCCATCATCGACCAAAATCATAACAATCATTACTATTAAATTAAGACACATGTCTAAGTTTTTGTAGGCTACGCGGATCCCTTCCACGTAATTTTGATCACGTGGACAGAGTGCTGACTAGATCCATGTGTACACATGTGTCATGAGGCCCTCAAGCTCTAGAAGCTTCATTGAACATTGAATATGTCTGCCTATGGATTTTAATACGATGGTATATATATATATATATATATATATATATATATATATATATATATATATATATATATATGTTATGCATAGACTTGGTAGTCAAGCTCGAACATGATACATATATGTATTAAGTTTGACATAATGATATTTAGTTTACCATAACTATATTTTATAGGTGGTAAGAAATAATTTAATGAGATTGGAATAATATCTCATAAAGAGAAAAAATATATAGATAACATTAACCCTTAGCTCTAGGCTTAGGTAGGAATATATACCAAGGCAATAACATTGTAATTACATCATCTTAAAATTGTCAAAGGATACATGTCACAGACAAAGAGGTATATGAGTTAGGTGAAATTCAATGTTCAACCCAGTTTGGATGTTAACCCAATAATTTAAAAGTAAATACTATATATATATATATATATATATATATATATATATATATATATATATATAGATATATGTATATATATATATCTATATATATATATATATATATATATATATATATATATATATATGTATATACATATATATATATATATATGTATATACATATATATATATATCATCGTGTATCTCCAGACGTCCATGTTACGGTCCGCATTGACTAAAGATGATTGCCGCAGGATTTGGCATCACTCCCAACCCTACCGTATTATTGGCGATACTTTATACAGTGTCAGTGTCGATTCAGTTCTTCACCAATGTCTTACGATCGAGGGAGCTGAAAGAGTTCTCAATGATTGCAAATATGTCTTATTAATCACTTGTTGTAGAACCAACCATTTCTTTCATAGTTTGTCCATCATTAATTTTATCTCAATCCAAATTTAGTAAAATAGGAATGAGCTAGAATCTATAGTGATAAGACATATCACAACTCAAAGAAAAATGGACACATGTAAGAAGAATATTGAATACATTAAACATTCTTGTTTGGAACATTTAGTGATTGTGTTGTTCCTTAATGTTGATAATTTTGATTTAGTAAGTTTGAAAACTTTAACTAAATAATACATAATACTATATCTCTTATTCTTAATTAAAAGAAATAATTTAATATAACTTAAAAATAATTAAAAAACTAATTTAATACTATTTAAAAGAGATGTGAGTTTAATAATTAAAAACATATCCCTCTTAAAAAATGTTACACCTATTTAAATTTCAATTCCATAATTAAATAAATATAAGAAAGCTTGACTAGAGAGTAAGAAATATTTTCTCACGCTATAGAATCCTAACCTTTTTAAACACCATCACTTTTATTTAAAAATAATTAACAAAATCCTTTAATTTTCACTAATTTATTCCGTCTTTAAACAATAAACTTCAATAATTTCACAAAGTTCAAGTGGATCGACCCTCATCACATTTATATATTATTTTAAAATTTACACACTCGTACAAAGATGAAGATAATAATTTCTCATTTTAATATAAATTATTTTGGAAAAGGATGATGAATCTGCACCACTAAATTTATGACTTTAAGGGAGATTTCCCAAAGAGAAAATGTATCCACCTGAAGAAGTTTGTCTTTTGTTAAGAGTTTTGCAGAAAGAAAACGAATCTACTATAAGAATCTGATATTGATGTGACTTTTGTTAAGATTTTTGTGGAAAGAAAAAGAATCTACTGTAAGAATTTGGTATGGATGGAAATTTTAGGAAGAAGAGTTCAGCGATGACGAACTGGTATTGTCGTTTAGCACATCGAGTGTGCAATAATGCAGGGAGTGTAGATCCCCGCCAATGTGTTCACAGCATTGAATGCAAGCTACCAATACCTCTGGGATTTTACGATCTGCTCCCTTCTGGTCTCACCATAATTATGGAGTCGTCGTCGTCTTCACCAATCGTATTTGAACTTCCCAGTTTTATGAGAGTCTACGAAGATGGGACGGTTGAATGGTTGATGGACAGGGGAACGGTACCCCCTAATTCACATGATGATAAGTTTGACGAGGAAGTGGCATCCAAGGACGTTGTGTTGGATCCTCAGACAGGCGTCTTCGTTCGGCTCTATCTCCCTCCTCTGCAGGTCACTGATGTAAAACAAAAAGTCCCGGTACTTGTGTACTTTCACGGAGGGGGTTTCTGCGTTGAATCGGCTGCATCGCCACTTTATCACAGCTATCTTAATAAAGTAGCTGCAGAGGCCAAGGTGATTTGTGCGTCCGTGGAGTACCGGAGGGCCCCTGAGCATCGCTTATGACGATTGTTTTGGTGTTCTTGAATGGCTTGACAGTCAGGCAGTGGCGCTGGATGGGGTGTCTGTGGATCCGTGGCTCGCTTCTCACGCAGATTTTAGCAAGGTTTTCCTTTCAGGAGACAGTGCCGGGGCCAACATCGTGCACCAGATGGGCATGCGTGCCAGCGGAAGGAATTGGGATGGGCTGTGTTTCCAAGGGGCCATTCTGGTCCATCCCTATTTCGGCGGAGAAGAACGAATTGAGTGGGAATTGGCGGCTGAGATGCAGGGTTTAATTAAGGCGGTCGATGGAATGTGGAGTATCTCTCTGCCGGTGGGAGCGGGCAGAGACCACCCTTTTTGCAACCCAGATGGAGCCCGTTCTCCGGCTCTGTCCACTCTGGTGTATCTTCGGACACTTGTATTTGTGGCAGAGAAGGATTTTTTAAGAGATCGGGGTATATTGTATTACGAGGCCTTAAAAAGGGCGGGCAAAGATGTCGAGCTCGTTGTGACGGAAGGCGAAAACCACATCTTTCATCTCCTGAATCCAAAGTCTGAGAATGCGCCCTTGATGATGAAACGGATTTTGGATTTCATGGATTCCTCCTCCGATAAGGGAAACGATTGAGACAACTGTGAGTATCATCATAGTATATTATTCCATTCTCATGTATTTGTGTGGACAGGGTTTCAAATAGGGCTTCAGTTTAGAAATTGTAGAGGGTAATAGCTTTTACATTCCGTTGATTTAGCTGCAGTATAATGAAAATGCATGAAATTAAAGTTTGTGATTATCTATGTATACTGGGGAGACACATATTGTAGTTAATCAGTTTCTGCTTGGCTTTTGTAGTTCATTAGCTTTTTCCGCATAGACAACTGAGCGATAAATCTTTCCTTTATGGTCAAATCTGTGAATATCATCTAAACGGAAAAGTTACATATAGGATTGTTTTAAAGGTTTTATTATCATGCATTAAAATAAATTATTTAAAAATATTTATTTTATTATATAAAATACTGATTACAGAGTAGTTAGTGTTGGATTATATTTTAAATATAATTTAAATAAACTAAAAAATAATTTTGTGATAAAACAACTAATGAATTATAAATTTCTAAATATAATAAATTAATATATTTATAAAATATATATATGTTTATTTTTTTTAATATATATAAATTGGTATAATTAAATTTATTAAAATATGTTTTTAATATAATAATTAGTCATGTTAAATTGAAAATGTGGATAACAAAATTTATAATTGATGAAAATAGAAATAATAGAAAAAAAATGGTAACTAAAAGAAATGGAAGTTACTAAAAATCCATTATAAGATGTCAATCAATCACCTTACAAATAAATAAATTTAAATAAAAAAAAAAATCAAATTCCTAATGTTAAATTATGAATAAGCTACATAAATTTAATACACAATCAACCCAAAACTAAATGCTGTAATACCAATAATACCATACCTATAGTAAATATAATAATAAATATGAAAAAAATATTGATTAATTGACATTATTTTAAGTGGTTAGATATAATAGTTATTATTTAATGTGGTTAGTTAAAATGATTGTAATCTGGTTTAAACTTGAAAAAATAACTTTCAAATTTTTTATAAATTATAATGTTTTTTTTAAATATTTATGAATTATAAATTATTTTTTTAAATATATATTTAAAAAAAAAATTCCTCCCTCACACAAATAGAAAGTGAAGATTAATATTTCTTAAAAATTTAATATAATTATAATTTTTAACATCAAAATTTGTAATCTTTATTTCTACATTCATCATTATAAAAAATATAATTCCTTTATATTATAAAAAATGCTTATTTATAAAACATATACCTTACCAAACAAAATAAAACAATGAAATTGAAAGTATGGAAAAATTTAAATTTACTTTCTTAATATTATTTATTATCAAATTAATATTTTAATTCTTTTAACTTTAGTTCCTTTTAAGTAAGGTTGATCATCATTTTGAACATATTATTTGTTTCTTTCTCCTTATATCTTTTTCAAATATTTTATCTCTCTATCATAACGATATATTTGAATATCAAATATTGAAGATATTATTATTTTTACTTTCCATAAATATATTATTTTTTGAGAAAAAGTTTATTGATTTTTAAAATTTTTGTAATTTAATATCTTCTTAAATTTCATGCAAAATAATATATAATATTATAATTTTTTTTTATAGAATTTACTAGCATGTAATATTTTTAGTTATTTATTTTATATTTTCTCACTATTCATTAGATTAAATTTGAATCATTGCATTGAGTAAATTTAAAAATGGAATAGCAAGTCACATGACATTACAACTATTGTGACAGTAAATTACATTAGATTTTTGTTGTAAATTTACATCATTATCATGGATTTTTTTACTTATGCTAGTTATCCACATATTTAATAATGTAAATGTTACATCATGTAAGGAAGCAACATCATTAGTGTGCCACAATATTAAAGCACACTATTGGACACTAATATAACCTAGAAACCATGTAGGGAAAAGTCATCAAATGTTTAATATTATTAAATATCTCGTGAGCGTGTTCACCCCTCACTCAATGGCTGTAAGGGAGTCCATCTCTTGACCATTGTCATAAAATATTACAAAGAAATATCGTTTTAAATACAACATAACTAGGTAGAAGTTATTACATTAATAATTATATCATTTACCTATGATTCCTCGAACATTGTGACTTTGTAGCATGGTTGTTTCCATAAGTCAATTATCCTGCAGCGAACATTCCTTCAATCTACATTGACCACTAGTTCTTTCACTTGCCATAATGTTAAATATAATTTGTCCTTCACATGAGTTACAATCATTTCTTTCAAATACAAAATATTTATTGGTGAAGCTTCAAGCATCTTTTCATGTGCATAAGACACATATAAAATATTGATACATACCACTTTATTAACTATATACATGCATGAATTAAAGTATAGAACTATCAAAACATGTCTATTTATCTTTACACATGTATGGTTATGACACATGTCGGTCCATCCATAATTCAAATGCATAGGATAAAGTACATAAACACTACATTTTACTACCATTTCTTTCCAAAAGACACATTATTTTCCTAAAGAAAACCATCACAACTATCCATATTATTTTCAATTAAAACTAGCGCATTAGCTATGACCTTTGTGCATGTGAATTCATATTCTTTTTCCACAAAAAATTAACCTAACAACTATTATCTTGATACATGTTATCACATATTCTTTTCCAAATGAAGCTAATACCATAGATATTATTCCTGCATGCAAATACATAATATTTTCTAACTAAATCTAACACAACCTTGCATGCAAATAGATAATCTTCTTTGAAAGAAAGATAACACATTCTTGCAAGCAATTATATAATCTTTTCCAAAGTAAAGCTAACATAATTCTGCATGCGAATACATAACCTTTTCCAAAAGAAATCTAGCCTAATAGTTATTTATCTTTGTGCATATAAGCATACGTTGTTTCCTCACGAAAACTATCATAGTAGTTGTTGTCTATGGGCTCAAAAAAGGTTAATCAAACTACATGCCCTTTAAAAGGAATAATAAACTAAACACATTTACTATCAAGCTCAAAACAAAATCTAAATAATGAAATATACATATATTAAAGGCCGAGAAGATTATTCTAATCTATGGACCTCAATAGAATTTCTTGAATGAAGTGTTTATCAAAAGGTATGTGTCATTTTCTACGAAGAAACTAAGTGAGAGCATCGTTATTAAATGTCCATACTTGTAATATTACACATTTTATGTAAATTATAATTATAAATATTAAAAGAAAACTACCACAACTTATTTCTTTGTGCATGAGAATCCATGGAAGTCTTCCAAGAAGGACACCACTGACAGTAAAAATAACAAGCTTTAACAAAGATCATACAGTAACAACCACATACGTCTAGAGAAAACAATAAAGGGAGGGCTTAATACACTTAGTTGCAGGCCCCATCTTTATGCATGGCGCTTGCAAATGAGTTTGAAACTTACTTGGTAGAGAAAAGAGAATAAAAATTCAGTGGAACAAGCCCTTGATATACCGCTAGGCTCCCACTCGTCATTCAAAATCACAAAGCACACATGTGCAAGTCCCTTGCGGATCACACCGTAAAAAACTCATATAGTTGATTGATTGTCTTAGGTGAATCCATGATGCACATGAAAACCTACACTTGTGGTGTGGATGGAGCCCACACATCTCCTTCATGAAACCCTTAGCTTGACAGGGTAGCACTCAATGTGGATTCACTTTTATACATCAATTTTTTACACATTTTTCATCTCCACTTCTTGGTGTACACATGCAAATAAGGAAATGTTTCTCATCTTTCATGTGCTTTCTCCTGGCACCTTTGATACCCTCCTATAAATCTCTTCTTGACACCAATTCATAAACATCATATTTTTAAGAGACACGTCATGAATCCTTTTCTTTTTCTTTCGAATTCGGTTGGGTGGTTATTATAGAACCATAATTGAATCTAGATGCTAATTTTTTTGAGCTCTTTATTTTATTTAGTTGTTAAAATAAATAAATATCATGTTTTATAAATATAGGGACATTATATACTCCCCCCCCAAAAGACAACACCATCCTCAATGTTCATCACTAACTTTCACACATGACATTCATCTAGAACCATCAAAAGCCGTTTTTCCCTTTCAAAATGAAGGATTTGTATGTTAAATAACTAAAATCAATCAGTTTATCAATAATTATAAACATTTATACCTACAAATATATTCAATTTTTATTCCAATCACTTAACCCTTATTCAATTCAATAAAAGCCAAAATAAAGTCTCTATACCGCCTTATTGTTACTTGCCAATTACTCTTGGAAATCATGGTCACTTTACACAAGAATTTTAATTGCAGGGGGTTTATCATTATCAGTTGTGGTAAGAACTCCAAGAGTGGTTTGACAACCCAACAACAAGCACCTAGGGTGGTTCACAACCTCCATGGAAATTACATTGTAGAATATGACCAACAAATCCAACATAATTAAATTAATCACAACATTTTCAATCATTAATTATTTATGCAATGTCAGATGATATTTTATTCACAGTACATCGACAAGTACTTAGAGAGAACCTTACTCTCTAATCATCAAAATGACCAATAACTACACCAAGTGCATATTGTCTTAGCCCCCGCCAAAGGAATCCACAATATTGGTAGCACAATAAAGTAACTACACTTCCAGTAATTCCTTTCTAAGCACTAGGCTCCTTTCCTGTCAAGATGTAAATAATTTTTTTACATAATAATACAAAACAATCACATAACTTATCATATTAGTTAACTTGGTTTACCACAGAAACCACAGTGGGCAAAAGAATTCTCCTTCCAACCAATGGGAACTAGTTTCCACAACTAGATTAAGCCAATTTCACATCAAACATATTTCCATGACAGTGACAACGCTTGGTCTAACACAAGATTCCTCTTAGAAGGGTCCTACCTATTCCTCTGACAACGTCAGGTCTTAAGGAGTTTACAGCTCAAAAACTCACTCTTTGGGCCTCCACCAACATGCTCCGAAATCAACAAGGTTGCATAGGGATTTTCCCATCTCACCATCTTGGCCAACCTTTTTCTGTTAATGAGACCATCTATTTCTAGGGAGAGGAAACCTCATCTCAAGGCCTCCTTGCCCCTTCACAACTATCCTATAACTGTTTGAGATGTGAAATTATCTTTTAACACCTTTTTCCAACTGTAATTTATATAACTGAACATATGCACATTCACATTGAAGAAGAAGGAACATTTATGTACAACATGCCTTCATACTTGACCCTCAGCATGTATCCCATAGTTTGTAAAATTAAATTGATAGGAACTCATGACTAACATCACATGTCATATAGGTGGTATTCATTACAAATTTTCCACATATAATCATCACGCAATTTACAAAAACATTACCATATATTGCATATCATGACATGATACCTTCTCATTTGCAATTGCAAATAACATTGCAGTATTTTACCTTTTGGAGGTTCTTTTGTTCCATGTTACTAGAATCTTAGTGACATCACTATGCTTCCATTGAGCCTTCCCTGCTTAGTCACACTAGAAAAATTAGTCACAACTAATTTTGTTAAAACCACACTTTCTACAAAATATTGGTATGCACAAAACATTTTGTCAAATACATTCAGGATGCATTTTACTTTCATAGGAATCGGTGCTCTTAATATTTCAAGAATGTAGAAGGGTATTGGTCCTATCAATATTTCATAAACCATTTAGATGTATAACAAATAAGGCTACATCTAAGGAACTTTAGGACAAAGTTTCCATGAAGTTAGTTTTCCAACAACGTTTAAGGGAAAAATACCTTGAAAAGTAATGTAGTCACTAATTCATGTAAAATGATACTTCATTTACGCATATGTATCTAATCAACACTCATTATGCAACATTACCAAATTCAAGTCAATCACACAAACTTTACTAAACTAAATAAATCAGTAATGTTAATATATTCAAAATTCGATCCATATTTTTTTTTAGTGATGACAACAGAGACATGACATCTCCATAACATAATGAAATTAACTTATTAGATTTCATAAGTAATGTCACCACAATATTCACATGCACTTGATGAATATTTTTAAATGGTGAAGTTAACATATTTCCTAAATGTAAAACACATACCAACTTGCATCATCATTAAGTCATCAACTTGTAAAGTTGTGAAGTTTGAAAAGATAAAGTAATCATCAACATCTAATTACCACTAGTTGTATATTAAATTTGTCAAACATACATAATCAATTTCATGCATTTTAGTATATTATCATATGATTAAATAATCTTAGTTTCTCTCATCCTCGTAATTGTTATTTTTGCATGTTCATATGCAAAGCTACAATCCCTGACATAACAAAACATTTATATCAAACTAATCTCTTTAACGACACCACTGTATCATGATCTAAGTTTTTTGTATCATTCAAGAACTTGTAGTCATATGTATGCCTTGTTGAATAGGCATCCACTTTTGCAATAATGTCTTGCATATAATATTGTTATGTGTAAAAGCCTATGCAAAGATTTAATCATACAAAAGCATTAATTTATTATTAGTAAGTGTTGATAACAATTAATGTAATAGTCCAAACAACCGAAAATTCAACAATGTATTGTCACCATAGAATAATCTATTGTGATCACATTTTTTACCATTTTAAATCTTGAATTAAGAATTGAATGATGCATATTCCAATATAGTTTGTCAACTGACCACAAACAATGGTGTAATGAAATAACAAATAATAAATGTTACTAACCATCATAACTCAATCAAAATCCATGACAAAACTCAATTGTCAATTAGTCATTACAGTCAAAACCATAACACTCGACTCATTGTTTATCTTTAACATCAAAAGGGGTTCTTTCAATGTTCTTTTAAAACATCATATTGTCCTCTTCAAAGACAACCCCCACTTTTGTACAATCCTTCGTTATCACACAAATACATGCATTGATTATTTTCTTATAAGAAATGAATTGTAAATCTAAACATTTTTTTTCTTTAAATGAACCATTAAATATTGTCATAAGAATATACATGCAAAGGTTGATAATTAACTCACACTATCACTAATCACAGTGTGATTATTCAAAATTATTCATAATTTAATTCGAAACGTTACAATATAATTCCTTATTGTCTTTTATTTGCATAAAACTTCAAATGCCATAAGCACACTTATTCTTTGAAGTAGACACTAACACTTATCATTCTTTAATGCGGTTATTAACACCATCATGCATCTCATGTCAAATGTAGTATACTGCATACATTTCCATGGAAATTTTGTTATTTTCATACTTGAATTGATACTCATTAACATCATACCTCTATTCATTTTCCACTTACGGATTCCCAAAAGGTGTTAGTGCTACAAAATTTTGCTCTGGTACCACTTGTAACATCCCACGATAATCCTTGTGAAAAAAATACATATGATTAGGAATTTTTTTATGGAATTTACTAGCATGTAAAATTCTGAATTACTTATTCCATATTCTCTCACTGTCCATTAGATTAAATATTCATCATTACATAGATTAACTTTAAAAACGGAATAGCAAGTCACATGACATTACAAACATTGAGACAGTAAATTAACAGAATCTTCCTATTGTAAACTTACATCATTATCATGGTTCTTTTATCTAGGCTAGTTATTCACATATTTAATAATTTAAATGTTAACATCATGTAACAAAGAAACATCATTAGCATGAAACAATAAGAAAACACATCATTGGACACTGATATGCCCTAGAAACCTCATAGGGAAAAACAAGAAAACTTTTAATTTTACTAAACATTTCGTGAGGGTGGTCCCCCCTCACTCAATGGTTGTAAAGAAGTCCATCCCTTCACCATTGTCATAAAATATTACAAATAGATATCATTTTAAGTAAAACATAACTAGCTAGAAGCTATTACATTAATTATGATATCATTTACCCCATATTTACCCACAAATCCTCGAATATTATGTATTTGTGGTGTGGATGTTTTCATGAGTGGATTATCCTATGACTAATATTCCTTTAATCTATATTGAATACTAAATCTTTTGCTTCCATGATGTTAAATATAATCTATTGTTCCCATGAGTTACAATCCTTTCTTGCAATTACTATTGTCAACAAACTCTCACATCCAAATAATAATATTTACTGGTTAAGCTTCAAGCCTCTTTTTCATGTACATAAATGAAACACATACAAAGTTTTGACACACGCCTCTTTATTAACTCTGCACACACATTATTTAAAAGTACATAACTACCAAAACATGTCTATTTATATTTACACACATATGGTTAGGACACATGTCGGTTCATCCATAACTCACATGCATAGGGTAAAATACATAAACACCACATTAACTATCATTTGTTTGTACAAGACATCACAACTATCCATATTCTCTTAAAGTAAAACTAGCACACTAGCTATCATCGTTGTGCATATGAATACATACCCTTTTTCCATAAGAAATTAATGTAACAACAATTACCTTGAGAAATGTAAATAGATATTTTTTTCCAAAGGAATCTAGCATCATAACTATTATTATTGCATGCAAATACATAATCATTTACAAAATAAAGCTAACACAATCTTGCATGCAAATACATAAGATTTTCCAAAAGAAAGCTAATACATTCTTGAATGAAAATTATAATCCTTTCCAAAAGAAAGCTAACATAATCTTGCATGTAAATACATAATTCATTCCGAAAAAAGCTAATATAATGCATATTCTTTTCCAAAATAAATCTAGCCCAATAGCTATTTACTTTTGTGCATATAAACACACATTCTTTCCTCATGCAAACTATCATAATAGTTGTTATGTATAGACTGAAGAAATGTTAGTAAAACTACATAACCATTATAAAAAATAATAAACTAAACACATTAACATAAATCTCAATTTTTTTTTCTAAATAATGAAATATATATAGATTAAATGCCAAAAATATTTTACCTATCTATGGACCTCAACTTATTTCCTTGAAAAAAGTGTTTATCAAAAAGCATGTGTTTCTTTCCATGAACGAACTAAGTGAGAACAATAACAAAAATTATTCGTATGTGCATGAGCATCCATTGAATCCTGCCAAGAAGGTCACCATCTACAATAAAAATAAAAAGCTCTAACCCTAGTAACAACCACAAATGTCTAAACAAAACAATAAGGGAAGGGCTTAATATACTTAGGTGCATGCCCCGTATTTTTGCATGGCACGTGCAAATGAGTAAGAAACTTAATTGGAAGAACGAAGAAAACACAAAGCTGGTGGAATAAAACCTCTATATACCGCGAGGCTCCCACTCGTGAACCAAAAGCACAAAGTACACATGTCCAAGGCCCTTGCGAGTCACGTTGTATACAACCCATATACTTGATAGATTGTCTCATACGAATCATGACACACATGAAAACCTACACCTGCAATGTTGGCACAACCCACACACCTCCTCCTTCATGAAACACTCTGTTCGACAGGGTATCACTCAATGCAGATTCATTTTATACCACAAGTTCTACACATTTCAACGCAATGTGAAATGTGTATACAAGGTATACAGGTTATGTGACTGCGTACACTTCTTGGTGTACGCAGTCACATGATGAACGGTTTCTCATCTCTCACTCACTCTCTCCAATATAGAGATATTATAGTGAAATAATTTTAAAAATTTCCAATGAGGTTGAACGAATATAAAGATATTCATTTTTTTTTTTTAATTATCATGTAAATTTTTATTTTTAAGTTTAGTATTTTTGTTAAATCAAAACTGCATATCCTAATTTGAATTTTCACTTATGAATAATTAATTTTAAAAATATAAATTAAGATTTTTTTTGAGGTTTACATTGAGTAATGCAGAATTAAAAATTTTGCTAAGTGAAATCCGTATTGAGTAATCCGAATCAAAATTATTGTTTGTTTAAGTTTATAATGACTAACGTGAATCGAGATTTTTGTTAGTCTCTGTGGAATGGTAAACATGTGTGTGCTATTTCATAATGGTCATGCATAACACATGCCTTAACTTTTAATCTTGTACGTGGAATATTATATATATTATGATTGTGTTTTTATTTTTTTAATTTGATGTTTATTACGAAGTGTTTTATTTCATTAAGAGTTTTAGTAGTTATTTATCATGATATTTTAATTCAAGTAAAAAAAAAAAAAAAACATATGAGGTAAAATACATATCGGATATTTAATATTTTATTAAAAATTCCAGTAGTTATTTATTATGATATTTTAATTTTTAATTATATTTTCTGACATATTAATATTTTTAAACTTTTTTATATTTTGATATAATTTATATATACATAAACAAAACATATTGTTTCCTTCTATTTTTATTTTTTTCCTAATCTATTTTTATTATTTAACTAAATAATAAATTTCAATAATTTTACCTTACGATAATATTATACTTCTTTAAATTATACCAAAGTTGAGGCAAAGGAATGTCCTCCTCCCTACCATAATATTATGCTCCTTTAAATCATACAAAAGTTGGGGTAGAGGAATGTTCTCCTCCCATTTCCTTGCTAGATATATCATTCCTTTTCCCTACCATAATATTATGCTCCTTTAAATCATACCAAAGTTGGGGCAGAGGAATGTCCTCCTCCCATTTCCTTGCTAGATATATCATGTTGGTCGACTTCATATGAAATATTTAAGTAGGTGGCCAATTGAAACATTCCTACATGCCTTTCTTGGTATTCTTCCCTAAAATGTTAACAAGGGTTGGATATGACAATATTTATTTATTTATTTATAAATATTAAAATCAAATGACAATATTTATTTATTTATTTATAAATATTAAAATCAATGAGGATTCAATTTTACAATGGTGGTAAGAAATCTTATTAATTTTATAATATATTCTTTATCACTAGTATTATGCAGGGAGGAATAATCAAAATTTATCAATTTCCGATTATGTGAAAAAGTAATGACCCACCATTTCTTTGAAAAATGCATAAGTTTATTTACTATGTGTGAAAATAGTTAATAATGTATTCCTTCAATTTTATGACTTTCTTGAAGTTTTTCCTTGAGATGTTAGGATGCGATGTGTCACGCCCCCAGGCCGGCGGTAGTCTTTCAACCGCTCTTGGCGAGGTGCGGTACCATCGAACACTTTCTTTTCACCAATACTTATGTTCATGGACTACGCCTAACCATGTGTCCTACTTAGTTTGTGTTTTGCAACCAAGTATTATCACTGTTTCCTTTTTACCAATGAACACCCATACAAATTCATTATCATCGACAATTATACAAGAGAACACAATTGCATAGTATAAAGGGAGGGGCAACTCCCTAAAAAATCAGTCTGCCCGAAAAATATATTATACAGTCTTTTACAAAGTTACAATGCTTTACAATTATACTTGGAAACCCCAAGTTTCATACTTAGCCAATTTTACAACTTCATCACACCTCCGTGTGATAACCAAGATCCCTTGCCCAAGTCGGGCGGGCGTGCCCTCACATGAGCTGTCTTCCGCACTTCACAACTGAACCTTGCTCTTCCTGCATGACGGGCGGGTGACCTCACCCGAGCCACCCGTGCATGGCTTCGCACAACTAGCGGGCGACCTCACCCAAGAACACCTTTGAACGATGGGCGGGCGCGCCCTCACATGAGTTGCCACCCGCGCCCAACAACCGACGCCTTCACCGGAGTTCTACCGCACCGTTTACTCCTACACGATGGGCAGGTGACTGACTCAAGTCTCCCCCCATGACTTCACCCAAACACCGGGCAGCTTCACCCGCACCTTAACCGATACGCCGAGCGACCTCCTACCCACGCCTTCACCCAAGACTTAAGATTGTGCGTTTTCACCTCCGTGCGACCTCGCCCAAGGCTGGGCGCATAGAATTGCGCCTCACCTTCCTTTGTTGCTTCTACACTATTGAACTGCACACTTCTCCTTTGCTTGAGTACCTTGAGCGATGTTCGAATGTGCTCCAATGCCTCCACGCATCGTTGTATATATATGCTATGCTGTTTGGTCATGCCATTGCTTGGCCGACTCTTGTTTACTCCAAACCGATGCCATTTACTTGCTTATCGTTCAGTTAGCCCATTGCCAGCACCTCAAATGCAACTATTCTTCACCATTGGCTTTACAAGTGAATGCCCACGCTATCCACCATATAATTATGTTCGCCCTCCACTTCTCATGCGCATTATAACCATTTCCTTCATGGGCACTTTGGTCGTAGGACTTCGCACTGTTATGTTCTCCACTTCGCTCATTCACCCAAACGAGTTGCACTTCGCGGCGGTAATGCCTTTGGACCGCAGGTCCTTACATCCTCCCCCACTTGAAATCATTGTCGTCCTCGACAATATCTCATCCCGACAACCATCTGTCACCAAGATCACCATACCAAGGTATACACCTCATCGGTATGTCATACACCGGAAATCATCTCAATCCATGACCATTGACCATCTCGTCGCAATCTCCACATGCTGCTCCCCATCGTGGAAGGCTGGTCCCTCCATCTCAAGCTACATGCTTCCTGCAACCTCTCGTGTCGACCTCATCATGTGTCATCCTTGTGTGAACTGCTGCCATGATACTCCAACACAATGCTAACACATCTCTGTACATTGAGCTCCCTCATGTTTGAACTAGTTGGGTAGCTAGTCCAACTATCATGCTCAAACCATGAGAATGCACATCCTCATGCCATCATCAGTCGTTTCTTAGAACATCTCGTCACATCCCCAACTCGATCAAGAATCCATCTTCATATAAGTAAGCCATGCTTAGGTCCATGAAGTAGTCCTCATCTCATCTGCAACATGCTGTCCATGACGTTTGGTGTCAATGTGCTACATGAAATCAGCCACATCTATCCCAACATCATCCATCTGCAAAACATCCGTCTCCTCAAAGTGAAGAGATCATCTCCTCAAACTCCGACTCTCGATGTGCCACATCCAGGTCCATGAAGTCACCTCCATCATATCTGTATGTGCCATCCCTCAAGTATGCCATAGAAATAGGTATACACCTGTCTCATCTATCCATGTGCTGCCCATGATCATAGACCAATCAGCTCCGATGTGTCAAAAGTGGTTAAGTCTCGGCTCAACCCATGCCTAAGTGTTGCCACCAAGGCATCATCGTCATTGTAACCCCATCACTCCAAAGTGTCTCATATCAATCCTCCACATCAAGTCACTCTTCCAAGCCACACCCATACATGTACTTGAAAGTATGCACCCCATCCTGCATCAAAGTCTCTGACCTCAGCTCCTCAATGCATCAGATCCTCCAAGTCCACCATATATGAAGTCTCCAAAAGTCACAACCTCATGTCATCATGAGCTCCATATGCCATCCCCAACCAACACTCTAGCAAGCATACAAGTCTCGGCCCAAAGGTTTCTGCAAGATGCCTCAGTTCTCCATGTAGTAGGAATGCTCCATAGTCTGCTCACAACTTCGTCCAAGTCCATGGCCTTGTTGTACAAGAGTGCACAACCTCTCCATAAAACATCTCCATGTCACACCAGCAAATCCACCTGCACAACATCCCTGCCTTGGCACTCCTCATTGGATGTCCATAAATGACACCTCTACAAGTGCTCCTGCATCATGTCCCTGCATAAGACTGCCATGCTCCATGTCTCCAGCCTGATGTCCATGACTAAGTTGCCCATGTAGTCTAACCAAGTAGACTCATCACAATAATCGGTCATCCTCATCCAAGTCTGCAATCTTTGGTCTAGTGAACTTGGTCACCCAACCATATCATCACCATCACGAGTCCCTTCCATCATAGCTCCCCCACTAAAGGTTCCACCAAGACTTGTTCTTGGTCTTGGCCATGAGAAGTCCACCCAAGTATCATCATACCTCAAGTGTGTGCCCTCTTCCAATATGTCCATGAGTCATGCCGGGCACTTAGCCAATTCTCCATGTGGCTAAAGCATGACCCAATCCTCTGCAATGATCATCATGTTCCTCCCTTGTCAAGGGCCTTTGTACCTTCTACCATAAGGTCACAAACAACCCCAACAAGTCCTGCAACAGTCAACAATCCTTGCTTCTCCATACAAGGTCTCATTGTAGACATCCATGGTAAGATCCTCCCTAGCATCGAAAGACTGATTTTTCCCTTCCCTGCATACGATCCATCTACCAAATGCTCAAATGAAACACAAGTATCAATAGTACTTACATCATCATCATGAGGCTCCTCCATGTGAGTATCCTCATTCATCCATGTCTGCAAACTACACGATCCTAGTCCAACGTGATCAATATCAAGTTCATCTTCCATCGTTGTCACATCTGCAACATCCTCAATCACCACAGCTTCCTCTTCCTTATCATTGCATTCTGCAACTTCCTCCTTATGAGTCAAAGCTATGAAATGCTTCTTCTCAAGAGTTAGCCATTTCCACTTCTCTCGAATCAAGTCCTGCCTTATCTTCAATTCCTTGAGTTCTACATCAAACAAGTCCACTTCCTTTGCAAGTCGATAGGCTTCATCCCTATTCCTGTCAGAAATCCCTTCCTTGACCAAAGCACGAAGAGCATCCTTTGCTTTGAACAAGCCTTTGCCCCATTCTGCAAATCTTTGTTCAACCTTACTTGATTCTTCAAGTAGACTTCCTTCAAATTCCTTGAAGGTTGCAAAACCCATTTCCTGCAAGATAGACATCCTTCTTGATTCTTCACCAAGTTGCCTGCAACCATGAACCAGCCCTTGTTCCACTTGTATGTGAAACCAGCTTCCTTCACCTGCAAGTACCTGCTTCCACTGTCATCAACTGTCAAGTGCTTACACACTTGCTTCACCCAGCTTCCTGCAAGACTTCTCCAAGTCTTTAGACTAGCTCTGATACCACCTGTCATGCCCCTAGGCCGGCGGTAGTCTTTCAACCGCTCTTGGCGAGGTGCGGCACCACCGAACACTTTCTTTTCACCAATACTTATGTTCATGGACTACGCCTAACCATGTGTCCTACTTAGTTTGTGTTTCACAACCAAGTATTATTACTATTTCCTTTATACCGATGAACACCCATACACATTCATTATCATCATAAATTATACAAGAAAACACAATTTCACAGTATAAAGGGAGAGGCAACTCCCTAAATAATGAGTCTACCCGAATAATATATTATATAGTATTTTACAAAGTTACAATGCTTTACAAGTATACTTGGAAACCCCAAGTTTCATACTTAGCCAATTTTACAACTTCGTCACACTTCTGTGTGATAACCAAGATCCCTTGCCCAAGTCGGGCGGGCGTGCCCTCACACGAGCTGCCTTCCGCACTTCACAACCGAACCTTGCTCTTCCTGCACGACGGGCGGGTGACCTCACCCAAGTCACCCGTGCACGCCTTCGCACAACCGGTGGGTGACCTCACCCAAGAATGCCTTTGAACGATGGGTGGGCACGCCCTCACATGAGTCACCACGCGCGCCCAACAACCAGTGCCTTCACCCGAGTTCTATCGCACCGTTTACTCCTACCTGATGGGTGGGCGACTCACCCGAGTCTCCACCCACGACTTCACCCGAACACCGGGCAGCTTCACCTGCACCTTACCCGATACGCTGGGCGACCTCCTACCTGCGCCTTCACCCAAGACTTAAGATTGTGCGTTTTCACCTCCGTGCGACCTCGCCCAAGGCTGGGCACATAGAACTGCGCCTCACCTTCCTTTGCTTCGGCTACACTATTGAACTGCACACTTCTCCTTTGCTTGAGTACCTTGAACGATGTTCGAATGTGCTCCAATGCCTCCACGCATCATTGTATATATATGCTATGCTGTTTGGTCGTGCCATTGCTTGGCCAACTCTTGTTTACTCCAAACCGATGCCCTTTACTTGCTTATCGTTCAGTCGGACCATTGCCAACACCTCAAACGCAACTATTCTTCACCGTCGGCTTTACAAGTGAATGCCCACACTATCCACCGTATAATTATGTTCGCCCTCCACTTCTCATGCACATTATAACCATGTTCTTCACACGCACTTTGGTTGTAGGACTTCGCATTGTTATGTTCTCCACTTCGCTCGTTCACCCAAACGAGTTGCACTTCACGGCGGTAATGCCTTTGGGCCACAGGTCCTTACACGATGGATGAAGCAATAGGTAAAAGTTATTTATAATCAAGACTTAGTATCACTTAGTTGCTTTAATAAAGGGAAATAATTGTGAGATGAAGCAAAAGCTATAAATTATTTAACAAGACCTAGTATCAAATAGTTGCACTAATCAATCTAAGGAATTTAGATAAATAAAACAAACGGTACTTATTTGGATTATGGGTAGATATCAATTATTTATTTATTAGTATGATAAAACAAGTTTAAGTGAAAAAGATTGATTATTTAATAATATAATTTTTTGTTAACGTTAAATTTAATTTTTTGTTGTTTTTAATTATGTTGAGAGGTGTTTTATAGTTCAATATAGGGGAGATATTGTAGTGCTTGTAAATGAGTGTAAACTTTTAAATTTCTACTGAATATGGGAGTGATGTTGTAGTTTCCATAGAATGAATCATATATATATATATATATATATATATATATATATAGTAAATTTAAATTTCTATTGATCATTTATGAAAGCTTCAAGTTACATCCATAGTGACCTATTCTTGTTTTTGTGGGCACTGGTATGCAACTTGGGAAACTGGGTAATTGACGAGAAGATGATTTTATATTCAAAAAATTATTATATATGTATTGAGATATCCAAATAGAAGATTTGGTGTAAAATACATGACATCCACAACAACAAAAAAAATCTAGATATAACATGATTGCAACCCTACAACATAAACAAAAGATAGTTCGAAAACATCGAGAAATAAGAGATAGTTCGAAAACATGGACAAATAAGAACTCAAGATGCTAATAAGCTATAAATCAGGTTAGTGTAGAAACATCGATTAGGGATTCTAGAGTGCCAGGGGAGAAATGCCCCTTGCCTCAGTGGAGGATCCGTTTAATTTTTCCAAAATGCATAGCTAAGTCTTGGTGCTCTAGGGATTGGTCTCTATGATGTGTGATGAGATCATTGAGCTGTATGGGGATATCACAATGGACCTAATGATTTTTTGTTAACAACTGTTCAAGTAAATATTATATATGCCAATAGAGTTATACCGTGAAAAGATCTTGCTTTTGTCAATCTTGACCATGCCATGGATCTGGGACACACTCAACAATCGAGGCCAAAATCTCTGAATTAGTGAACTTGATCAATTTTTCCATTACAGTAGATGGATTTTTATTTAAGATAATTTCAGTTGGTTTTGGAGTGAGGGATTTGAATTATCTAACAACCGAGAAGGCTCTGAGATGAGCTTGGACTTCGCCTATGTGACAGCTCGAGGAGCCCAAACATTATTTTGCAAAGCATAATATCAGACTAATGGGGTATTAGAGGTAGTGTAAAGCTAATCTAGTGAGATAGGTCCCATGGGAGAGGGGTGGTGAGTGATCAGGATAAGCTATAGTGAGTGCAAATGCAACATGTATCTAATACTGAATTGTTGGGGAGAGAGACATGGGATGCTAAGAGTCATAAAAACATGTCAAGATGGTGCAGGAAGAGGTGTGTGTGGGGTGGAAAGGGACTTGTACAAGTCTACAGATAAGTTGGGGGCCCAAGGCCATGAAATATGGAAGGTAGGAAAGCCCAGGGAGTGTACTTAGGCTCTAAATAGATTGTGGGTGTGTAGTCCATCAGAAGAAGACCCACATTAATTTGTTCTACTGAATCCTAAAAGCTAGGAATGAGTTTATGAAGAAATTGTTGAGGAATACAAGGATTTATAGTACAATTGGTGAGGGATAAAATAAATATCAAGATTCCACCTCAGAGATGTATTCGACAGTAGAGTGAACCACCTGTGGGATGCATCCTACGCTGGGATTTAGATTTTTGAGTTATGCCTCAATGATAATATCTAATGATCTACCAATGCATTCATGGGCATTGTGCAAACCCTCCTGTGTCCCTCCTCTACTAATGGATTTGGATGTACATCGTCTATTAGGGAAGTTGTGGGAGGAACCTTCACTATAAGAGGTAAGCATAACATCTGATTCTGTTACAAAATTCATAGACCAATTGAGAGAAAAGATGCCATTAAAGGAAGATGGGGTGGCCTAGATAGGAGGACTATGATTCACTTTGAATTCTATGAGGGAAACATCAATTGTCCCATAGAGATTCATGTTGCAAAGGAATAAAGGGATAGCGATTCTAGTGAGGAATGTTTTATACCCCTACTAAATTTGTATTTATGACATCTATATTGGACATGGGACTGAAAAAGTCAAGGGTTACATGTGATATCACGTGATAATTTCAATATTTATTTTGTGTAACAAAAATGAAAGTAATCTGTGTATTATTACTCTTGAAGATATATTAAAGGACATCATGTGTGATAATTGAATCCTAAATTCTAGGAATATAGTTGGTATCAGTTATGCCCAAGAATGGGGTAGGAACAAAGAAAGAAGAATCATGCTTTTTGTCAAAGATAGCTAGAATGTTGGTTGAGAAGACTACCAAGAAACACATGACTACAGTTAAATGTCATGGATGTTAGTTGTTTGAGAAGATTGCAGGAGATAAATGTAGTTAAATTAAAAGAAAAGGCCAATAGGAGAGAAAGACCTGGCTTAAACCTCAAAATTTGCAAGTCACTTCTAGGGATTAAGGAGGTGAAGCTGAGGAAGAATCCTAAGTTGTTTCCCTATTGGGGGGAGCAGAGTTTGGGGGGAACTACTAAGAAACATAGTTCACAATTGTGAGGAACATAAAATATTTAATATATTTCCAAGAAACCTTTATGTAGGTATGTGAATGTCTTGATACTTTTGTGTTATTCATGTTATGTATGTCTATTTAGGGGTTATGAAAGAATGGAATAAGATGCTACTATTATGATTTTATATGTTTCTACATATTTTTAGTAAAATGGATGGATAAACCTACTAATGTTCGGTGAGTAAAAATATATGTGTGTGTGTGTGTAGTGTATTTATTTTTCTTTATGTTACATTAAAACTAGTGGTCACAGGCACAAAGTGAGTGTTCCCTCTACTAAAAAAAATTGCGGAAGAGAATATGTAATTAAAACTAACCCCGGTGTGCACTATATTGGTGAAGGTGAAAGGAAGAACATGAAGGTTTGACTAAGTATTATTTGCCTAGTGGGAATGGAAATAACACAAATACATGCCATCTATAGTAAGTATTAATTTTATATTTGAACAAAAAAATTAGTTCATTATAGTCTATAGTAAAAGAAAATTATTATTACAAGGTAGTAAGTAATACAATTGATTAGAAGTAGAAAAAATTATATTCCTGTGTTAGCTTGTTGCAGTCCCATGACAAGGAAGGGAACCTTGTCAATTAACCAAGAGACATGTAGTCCTAGGCAAGTGAATATTAAGGCCTAAAAAAATTCTTGGGTTCTCTCCATGATAGGAGTCCACTAGGATTCTAGCCTAGTTTGTGCCTTCTAGATTAAATAATAACCACATAATTTGTATGGATATATAGTCATAATAATACATAAAGTTTCAATAAAATAACATTGAACACATGCATGGTTATAGGAAGGTAAATAAAGCTAACAATGCTCTGAAAGCCAAGATTTCCATTATATTCACATATAGTATGGTAAAGAAAATATATACTTATTTCACATTCTTTATAAAGGAAAAGAAAAAAAATGACAGCTATGACCATGTGGGTTTCAATTGCAAAGTCAAAATAATGAATTACAAAAGTATTCAGTTAACAAGAAGGAAAATCACCCTTAATTAAAATAAAGTTACAAGGCTCTATCCATCGAGACTCGCCCTTCTGGCCAAAAAATTTCATGGAAAACGTAAGACAAGATATAGTAGAGATATTTATAACCCAAACCAGTCTAGGAATTTTTCATATATATATGAACTAAAAATAATTTTTATGCAGTCCGTGAACCATGCTTGAGTGGATGATACCGCCAAGGGCTTGTAATAAGAAGGAAAACATCAGTAGCTTAAGGGATGAAGTTTGAAACAAGGCAATTTGTATGTAAATAAACCTTGATAATTATTATTGGTAGAAACCCTAGTTATCGTCGAGGACTAACTTGTAAATAGAGAAAGGAACCATTATTTGGTCTTGTATTTCCTAGAAATTCCTTATAAGAATATCATAAATAATTATATGGGAACTTGTATCTCACCTTGGCGAGTGGTGGAGAATAAGTAAAATCTTCACTTCATATTCCCTACTACATTCGAAAGATGCAATTATAACATTATATTTATGAGATGAAATGATCCAGGAGGGTATGGAAAACCTCACAAATTGAAGTGCTCAAAAGTTGATGGAAACAACATAGAGTAGTAGATCTCATCGAGCTTATTCCAATGGCGTGAACGTCACTTCAATTAGAATTTGTATGAGAAATTTATTCTCATCGAAAGTTCATGGAAAATAATAAAAATTATGTGAAGGTAGGACCCATAGGGTGCCACATGGAACTCCCATAGGACACCACATGATAGCCCATTCAATAGACCAAGTTGGGACCCACAACAAGTGATGTGGTAATATAGGGTGACATGATAGCATTGCAAGTTGATACATGGCACTCACTGGAAGGTTATGTGGCATGGTGACTGGGTAATTGTGGACCAACGAGATCATACCACATGACACAATCACAAGGTGCCACGTGGCACTTGAAATTAGCCCAAGCAGTCTTGGAATGCAGAAAATCTCTAATTTTGTATCATACGAATGGTTGGTATGGTTTGTTAATGTATGGCCAAACTAAATATTACAAATTTCATTAACATATGGACATGTTGACAAATTGTTTTATATTTTCCGAAACAAATGTTTAAAAATGAGGCCCACGAGGTTTAATCCTAGGACCCCCTTAATAACCAATCCCTTATTATATGGACACCAACCAATATGCCCGATGATCTTGTCGAGATATCTACCTGGGAAAAATATATTTAAACCAATAATTTGCTCAATTTATGGGCAGAAATATCATGGAGAGTGGGATGCATGCCCGGGTGGAATAAGGTAGCGAAACCACATCAAAGAACTATTCTTGAGGTAGAATATTCCATGGAATATTTTGTGTTATATTAAAGGGAATATTCTAGTATATTCTTATGTTATGGAACCTTAAAGACTCTATGGAATATAGAGGTGAATGTTACAAAACCTAATCAAGTTTATACTAACCTTTCTCATAATTTCACAAAGAATACACTCGTCTAGTTAGAATGGTGATCTGAGAAGTGGATCTGAGGGCTTATTGAAGAAGCCCACATGTTCCATTAAATTCTTGGAATGAACTTCAAGGCAGCCTTGGTGGAAAAGGGACGGATAAAATTGTTGCTAGAGTGCAACATGACCTAGGTTTTGATTCAGGCAATGAGATGAATTTCACTACTATTGGAATTGAAAATGTTGGACCACAACATCAAAGAATGCATGGTTCCAAGAACTTGAGGAAATCAAATACAAAAATCAAGTAGAGAATACTGAGCTGAGGAGATTTCTACAAGAAGTAGAAGAGGAGAAGCATGGAATGAAACTTCAGTTATAAGCTAGAGAGGTGGTCTTTGTAAAGTTGTAGTGCAATGGAGGCTTATCAGTGCATCCACACCCACCCTAGAATCAGAAACTAAAGGAATTGTTTCAAATTTGGTAATGAAGATGGATATGAAGGAAAGGGCCTTAGGATTAATGGCCAGGGAATTTTGAATACCATCCAAGTGGTGGAACTAACTTGATATGCATGACTAGGCTATGTCAGAGAGGAAGATGGAACATTATTGAAATACATCAAATAAAGAAGCCTCAAGATCATCCCCAAAATACACTCTAAATCCATAAAAGAAAGAAAGTCTGAATCCGTGCATTCTGAGGGAACATCGCACCATTATAGTGACTATGAAAGAAAGCATTCTCCAAATGGAGGTGATCATTTTAGAGGATCAGCGAAGTCAAATTCACATCACCAGAGCCAAATCAAAGACACCTATTTAAGGAAGAAGACACAACATAAGCATCCCTCGCTACATTAGAAGAAAAACAATATGAAGAAAGTATGGGTGAAGAAAAACCATTGCACCTATTGCAATAATAGAGGACACTAGAGAGCTACATATTGGAATCTCCATCCAATGTTTCATCTCAAGAAGGACTAGAAGCTTATGAAAACACATGTGAAGGAAATAACTGATGAACCAATTCATGAAGAAAGACAACTATAAGAAGAAGGCCCATTAACTTGGTTACGTAAGAAATGGGTAGCCATTTTAAGTAGTTGAGTGTGACTAGCATTGTAAATTACATGTTGGATTTTGAAGACCCCATAGATGGAAATTTAATTGTAAAAGTGATGAAGTGTATACCATCACTTGAATACGAAACATAATGATAGTTTGGCCTTTTGTTGAATTATGGATAGCAAAGGGCATGGGTTCTGTTGTAAATATGAGAAAACATGTATGAAATTTGTATGTAAATTTTGAGATATGAAAGTCCTTTAATGGGGAAGGATGATCCAGGTGGCTATGGAAAAAATCAAAAATAAAACTGCTCAAAGTTAATGGAAAAAACATCAAGTCATACAACTATACGAGCTTATTCCAATTGTGTCAATGACACCTCCATCCAAATCTGTATTAGAAAGTTATTCTAATCTTAAGTTCATGGAAAACAATAAAAATGATGTGTGGGTGGGATCTAGAGGGTGGCACTTGGCACTCCCACAAGTTTCCATGTGGCAGCCCAATCAACAAGCCTAGGTGAGACCCACAATAAGTGATGTTTCACAATAGGGTGATGTGGAAGCATTACACATTGACATGTGTCACCCACTTATAAGTTATGTGGCATGCTGACTAGGTAATTATGGACCAATGAAAGTATGCCATGTGCCCTAATCACACAGTGTCATGTGGAACCTCAAATTATGCCAAGTAGCCCTCGAATGTGTGTAATATCCAATTTTATCTCATACAAATGGTTGGTATGGTTTATTAATGTATGGACAAAGTGTTTTATATTTTGTCAAACTTGTCAAACTTGTGTTTAAAAAAGGAGGCTCGTGAGGTTTCACCCTAGTACCCACTTAAAAAGAAACATATTTTTATATACACACTAACAAATGTTCCCAATGGTGTTATTGGGTCATTCTCCTAAGCATAATATATTTAAACCATTAGTTTTCTCATTTCACAGGGAGTCAGACTGAGGAAATTGGGACACGTGTGTGGGTGGAACAAGGCAATGGAACCACAACTAAGCATAGTTCTCTAGGTAGAATATTCCACAAAATACTATGTGGTATATTTCAAGGAATATTTTGTGAGAATATTCTATTATATTCTAATGCTATGGAATCTTGGGGATTCTCTAGGAATCCAAAGGTGAATGTTATATAACCTAGTGAATTTTATACTCATTTTCTCATAATTTCACAAGGAATCTATACAATGGTGTAGTCGAAATGGTGATCTAAACAGTGGATCTAAGGGCTTATGGAAGAATTCCACATGTGTCATTAAAGGCTTGGAATGAGCTTTGAGGAAACCTTTCACATGTCAAAAGGTGGTCTTGTTTATACTCTAAAGTTGCATAATTTTGAGGTTGAGTGGATGGTATGGAGTATGCTGCACTTTGAGTAACATATTTCTGGGTCATTCCCATATGTGAGGCATTTGCATTTATTTTTCCATGTACTTCACATTATTTTGCTAGGAAAAATATAGAGGCCTCCCCACTTGAAGCAGGGCCCAGAGACGTAGCTAACACGTTGTGAGTGAAATCCATTAAAAATTCTTGGTGCATCATCTATCTTACCTTATTTTTGTGTTTCTTCTTCATGTATGTTGAATTTATGATATTTTCATGCTCTTTGAGTATTTTTATTTAACATCATCGAAGGAAATTTTCTGGATGAAGAAACCCTTCTGAAAGGAATAGAGTTAGGGTTTTTAATTTAAAATTTGGTTTTGAAGATTTATCTTTGAAGAAACTATGAGTAATGCATAGCGTCATTGAATTCTGATGAAGGGGAGATGTTGTGACATAACCTACAACAGAAGCCAGTGGATTAACCTACAACTCATTACCAAGACAAATGAAAATTAGTGAATATCATCTATGTGAATTTTAACCCATGTTCATAAAAGATAAATATATATACAAAATATCCAAGTAAGTGAACATATTCAAAAGGTTTATTCTAAGACCTTATGTGAAAATACCACCACGTTCGGTAGGTAACCTTTATTCTCTTCATAATGTTAGTGAGAAAATTCATCTTCAATGGAAAGTTATTCGAATGCAAACATAAACCCTTCTCATTTTACCCAAAACTCCTTGTGGTTTCTGAGGTCCTCCCTTAACATGTGAAATGTAAATGAGACCAATGTGGTGGGAGGCTTAGGGTGGTAGTTACCCTAACTTTGCAATGAGAATTTCCATCATCGACCAAAATCATAACAATCCTTACTATTAAATTAAGACACATGTCTAAGTTTTTGTAGGCTACGCGGATCACTTCCACGTAATTTTGATCACATGGACAGAGTGCTGACTAGATCCATGTGTACACATGTGTCATGAGGCCCTCAAGCTCTAGAAGCTTCATTGAACATTGAATATATGTCTGCCTATGGATTTTAATACCATGGATATATATATATATATATATATATATATATATATATATATATATATATATATATATATATATATATATGTTATGCATAGACTTGGTAGTCAAGCTCGAACATGATACATATATGTATTATGCTTGACATAATGATATTTAGTTTACCATAACTATATTTTATAGGTGGTAAGCAATAATTTAATGAGATTGGAATAATATCTCATAAAGAGAAAAAATATATAGATAACATTAACCCTTAGCTCTAGGCTTAGGTAGGAATATATACCAAGGCAATAACATTGTAATTACATCATCTTAAAATTGTCAAAGGATACATGTCACAGACAAAGAGGTATATGAGTTAGGTGAAATTCAATGTTCAACCCAGTTTGGATGTTAACCCAATAATTTAAAAGTAAATATTATATCTATATATATATATATATATATATATATATATATATATATATATATATATATATATATATCATCGTGTATCTCCAGACGTCCACGTTCTGGTCCGCATTGACTAAAGATGATTGCCGCAGGATTTGGCATCACTCCCAACCCTACCGTATTATTGGCGATACTTTATACCGTGTTAGTGTCGATTCAGTTCTTCATCAATGTCTTACGATCGAGGAAGCTGAAAGAGTTCTCAATGATTGCAAATATGTCTTATTAATCACTTGTAAATTAATTCATTATTAATCACTTGTTGTAGAACCGACCATTTCTTTCATAGTTTGTCCATCATTAATTTTATCTCAATCCAAATTTAATAAAATAGGAATAACCTAGAATCTATAGCGATAAGACATATCACAACTCAAAGAAAATGGACACATGTAAGAAGAATACTGAATACATTAAACATTCTTGTTTGGAACATTTAGTGATTATGTTGTTCCTTAATGTTGATAATTTTGATTTAGTAGGTTTGAAAACTTTAACTACTTAATAATACATAATACTATATTTCTTATTCTTAATTAAAAGAAATAATTTAATATAACTTCAAAATAATTAAAAAACTAATTTAATACTATTTAAAAAAATTGTGAGTTTAATAATTAAAAACATATCCCTCTTTAAAAATGTTACACCTATTTAAATTTCAATTCCATAATTAAATAAATATAAGAAAGCTTGACTAGAGAGTAATAAATATTTTCTCACACTATAGAATCCTAACCTTTTTAAATACCATCACTTTTATTTAAAAATAATTAACAAAATCCTTTAATTTTCACTAATTTATTCCGTCTTTAAACAATAAACTTCAATAATTTCACAAAGTTCAAGTGGATCGACCCTCATCACATTTATATATTATTTTAAAATTTACACACTCGTACAAAGATGAAGATATTCGATGAATCCACCCTAATAATTTGTAATTTTAATATAAATTATTTTGGAAAAGGATGATGAATCTGCACTACTAAATTTATGACTTTAATGGAGATTTCCCAAAGAGAAAATGTATCAACCTGAAGAAGTTTGTCTTTTGTTAAGAGTTTTGTAGAAAGAAAACGAATCTACTATAAGAATCTGATATTGATGTGACTTTTGTTAAGATTTTTGTGGAAAGAAAAAGAATCTACTGTAAGAATTTGGTATGGATGGAAATTTTAGGAAGAAGAGTTCAGCGATGACGAACTGGTATTGTCGTTTAGCACATCGAGTGTGCAATAATGCAGGGAGTGTAGATCCCCGCCAATGTGTTCACAGCATTGAATGCAAGCTACCAATACCTCTGGGATTTTACGATCTGCTCCCTTCTGGTCGTCGTCTTCACCAATCTTATTTGAAGTTCCCAGTTTTATCAGAGTCTACGAAGATGGGACGGTTGAACGCTTGATGGACAGGGGAACGGTACCCCCTAATTCACATGATGATAAGTTTGACGAGAAGGTGGCATCCAAAGACGTTGTGTTGGATCCTCAGACAGGCCTCTTCGTTCGACTCTATCTCCCTCCTCTGCAGGTCAGAGATGTAAAACAAAAAGTCCCGGTGCTTGTGTACTTTCACGGAGGGGGTTTCTGCGTTGAATCGGCTGCATCGCCACTTTATCACAGCTATCTTAATAAAGTAGCTGCAGAGGCCAAGGTGATTTGTGTGTCCGTGGAGTACCGCAGGGCCCCTGAGCATCACCTTCCTGCTGCTTATGACGATTGTTTTGGTGTTCTTGAATGGCTTGACAGTCAAGCAGTGGCGCTGGATGGGGTGTCTGTGGATCCGTGGCTCGCTTCTCACGCAGATTTTAGCAAGGTTTTCTTTTCAGGAGACAGTGCCGGGGCCAACATCATGCACCAGATGGGCATCCGTGCCAACGGAAGGAATTGGGATGGGCTGTGTTTCCAAGGGGCCATTCTGGTCCATCCCTATTTCGGCGGAGAAGAACGAATTGAGTGCGAATTGGGGGTTGAGGTGCAGGGTTTTATTAAGGCGGTCAATGGAATGTGGAGTATCTCTCTGCCGGTGGGAGCGGGCAGAGACCACCCTTTTTGCAACCCAGATGGACCCCGTTCTCCGGCTCTGTCCACTCTGGTGTATCTTCGAACACTTATATTTGTGGCAGAGAAGGATTTTTTAAGAGATCGGGGTATATTGTATTACGAGGCCTTAAAAAAGGCGGGCAAAGATGTCGAGCTCGTTGTGACGGAAGGCGAAAACCACGTCTTTCATCTCCTGAATCCAAAGTCTGAGAATGCGCCCTTGATGATGAAACGGATTTTGGATTTCATGGATTCCTCCCCCCGATAAGGGAAACGACTGAGACAACTGTGAGTATCATCATAGTATATTATTCCCTCCATGTATCTGTGTGGACAGGGTTTCAAATAGGGCTTCAGTTTAGAAATTGTAGAGGGTAATAGCTTTTACATTCCATTGATTTAGCTGCAGTATAATGAAAATGCATGATATTAGAGGAAGCATAATCAAGACGTAGTATCACTTAGTTGCTTTAATAAAGGGAAATAATTGCAAGATGAAGCAAAAGCTATAAATTATTTAACAAGACCTAGTATGAAGGAACACACATCCTTTATAATTGACTGACTTGAGTTCAATCTGTCCCACCCCTCCATTTTATAAAACCATTGATAATCGCAGGGAAAGATTTTTGGAGTCAACATTATGGAAGTATTATATCCATTAACACAAGTATCTATTACCATCCTACATCTTTTGCTCAGTTACACCATAAGCTAAAAGCTTGCAAATACGCTTAACAGAAGGGTGATTAACAGAGGAAGCATGGGAAATACAAGTAAACCCATTGAGGCTATGGATGCTCACTGGCAGCGGAGCTATGCTTGTATGGCATAAAATACAACTTCATCAGGGAACTGTTCAGGCTCACTGGCAGCGAAGCGATGCCAAAGGCCATTCATAACAATGGATATATGCTTTATCAAAAAAATCCTATCTCTACCTTCTATTTTTTTCATACGAGGTAATCTTAAAATAAACTTTTCCCAAAATTTGGATTCATGATTCTAAACTCAATCTGTTTTGAGTACTTATCTTTTCAAACTTATATTACTTAATTCATTAATGTGGGACCCATGGAAATATTTTACTGTTAGATGGTTTCGTGGAATCCATTATTTTTAACCTTTGGGTAAATTAAAGTTCATCGTATTTTAACCAAAGATAACTGGTTCTTCCTCGTGTGTCACCAATGTTGAAGTGAAAATTCAACCCCCCATTTTTGACTTATTTATTTCAAATAATGGGGACCCTTTCCATAAATTTTTGGCTAAATCACCTTTTTAATATTTTCTTTTGGTTAAGTGTCTTACAATTTTGCCAATTTTTCATTTTCATCAGATTTCTATTTTGATTATTTCATTGAGTTTTAATTTTTGCTAGCTTTCCATCGATACTTGTTTCATCTCATTTGGTTACATGGTTTGCAAATGGTGCTCATTCGAAGTTCGATAATTTTTACCGTCTAGGTTAAAAAATGTACAAAATATATATTATTTTATTTTTTGTAAATAAATTAGTAATTGATTGTAAATATTAATTCCTAGTTAATTTTTACTAATTATTTCATTTTTCACTAACGGTCCTACAAAATCGCCGCAGCCAAATTGTAGAACAATTAAAATTATGTGTTTTCGGGATCTCAGTAATTTATCCCAATTCTCAATTTTAAAATAAATTATGAAACCTAAAATCTCAAAATTGCAAAGTGGTTGTAGTTCATTTTGTTGGATTTTTAATTACCAAGTCACTGTAGTTTATAATGGATGAGTCCCACTCCAAGTGGGCCCCACTTCACCTCACCTCCTCCCTTACTCTTTAAAGATCAAAGTCCCGATATAAAAACCTTCGATAAAAAACTTCCGATATAAAAAAAACCTCTGATAAATTTTAATTGTGGCTTGGCTAAGCCTTAGATCATCCTAAGAACCACTTTCTTGCTTGAGCTCAACAAGAGGGCCAATTTGATGTCTCTTCTCTACTAGTAAGAAAATGGCTCACTTTAAGCCAATAGAGATAGAGAGAAGGTAACTGGACCTAGTTTAACCAGTTGGAACCACTGTTATAAACGAAAAATGAGCTACTTTGAGTTCTCAACCGGGTGGTCTCCCTTATAATGTTGAATGGTCATTTCGAGCCTACAATAGAAAGATACTTAGAATGATTTTTTTTGAGTTTTGGTTAGCATTGGTTGTCATTTGTTCCTACATAAACTTTTCATGGTCACCTTGAAACAAAAATCATACCCAGATTGAAAGTTTATGTGTGAGTTGCATTTGTTGTTCTAAATTAAAGGGCAATTGATCCACCAAAAAATAGCCTCTAACTTTGAGCTCACGGATCAAATGATTAGGAAGTTTATGAGCTTCCTTGCATCCAATTTATGGGATATACGCGTAAAAGTACTTTTACCCTTCCAATCTTATAGACTAACTAGTCACCCACTAAGTAGAAAGATGAAAGAATGGATTTCTGAATGATTGATGCATTTTCAATTTTTTTGCAGGGCTTTTAGGTCCATTATGAAAAGGGATTAGAAACATATTTCTCCTTCTATGAGAAAGATATTAATAAGAGATGGGGAAAATATTGGCATCAAAATATGCTTTATTGGGATACTATATACAAATCTTTGGACACTCTATGCCTAAGCATTGAGCACTCAACAACTAATTTCTAGCCTTGGCATACATAATGTAAGAAATAAGAAATAATTTTGCTACAAATTTATCACTTGAGCTTGTCAGTTCGGTTTAGATTAAGTGGTTTAAACAAATGTTACTATCCTCCACAATAGGGTTTAATTCTTGCATATAGAATATTGAGCTCATAATGACTATTTCCTGGAATAGCTTCAGGCCTTATTGTCTATATAGTCCCTCAATGATCAAAACATGTATATTCCTCATTTCAAATATAAATATATTTCTAATTTAAGAAAAAAAAACCTCACATGAAGCTATGGAAGCATATTTGAAGGAAAATATCTCCATAATTAAGCATTACTATGTGATACCTTCATGTAACACACTTTGAAATCAATTCTCTCGAAATGATGATGATGCACATGGACAAATGCTCATAGTACAATCATTAGATCAAGATTGTATGATATGGTTGAATAAGAAAAAGGGAAGTATTAACTTAGATTCATGGCTATTATTGAGATATATAAAGTAGAGGATTAATGGTGGAAACCAAATAAAACATCAAATGTTAAGAAATAATTGTATAAAATTTCATTAAATATAAATAAAATGGTTTATTGGTTCAAAAAAATATGTTCACCTTAATAATATCATGTGTGCATGGTCACCAAGAGTAGGATGGATATGAGAGAAAATAAAAATAAATGAGAAGGGATTTGCAACAAGTAAAGCATACCAAGAATATACTAAACATAATTTTTAGAGTGAGACTATGCCATGTTTCCTTAAGTATTTATTAGCATATCTCTAGAATACAATGATAGTTATCTTACTTATATTTGTTTACTTGAATCATTTTAACCATGATATATTTAAGAATGGGTTTCACAATGATATTATGCATGTACATACAAAAATAATATGTTGAGAATTGTATGTTAGTACTGAATCTAGATGTTATACATAAATTTGGAAAAAATTTCAAAATATTACAATTTAAATACATTTTGTAACAATTATATATTGACCATTTCGAAATTGAAATCCACACATTTGGAATCATAATTGACACTTTAGTACTTCAAAATTCAACATTTTTGAAATAACATTTTTTGTGTTCAAAATTGCTCAAAATGTCCCATTTGAATCTAAAAAACATAGTTTTGAAAGCCAATATCACCACTTTCTGAACCTAATCTTTCATTTTATAAAGACTCATATTGCCACTTCCAAAATCTAAACTCATAACACATTTTATTGCATAGTTTTCATAAAAAACTTTGGAATAATAGAGAAATCTAGTTAGTCTTAGATTAATTCATTATTAGTCACTTGTTGTAGAGCGTTGATATTTTATTTTTTTTATTTAGGATTCAGTTCCTATTTATTAGGGAGTTATTCAAACTCATCAACAAACATGAAATCCTATATATGTAAGAGATTTATTCCTGGTGAATAGATGCGTCCTTTGTGGACACTCTCATGGTGAATTAACCTCACCTGGGAGCCGACCCTTTCTTTCATAGTTTGTTCATCATTAATTTTATCTTGGTATCAAAGTGTCATGTGACAGTTGGGTGAGATTGTGCAGAGGTTGAGCCTATCATGCATTTGTTGTTGTTGGGAGAGATATGCACTTTCTGTATTTTGTTCGGTGCCCTATGTAAAATTGTGAAGTTCTGTGGCATGCGACCCAAGTGAATATTTATTTTTTTCTTTCCCTGTGGACAAGAAGTGTGGGAGAAGAGATCTATTTTAAGCTACGCTAGATTGGGGCCTGAGATGTTATGATGTTATAAATCTCTTGTATTACTATAAATCTTGTCACCATTATTTTTTATTGGAATCGACCTTCTATGTTGTGATTGATTAGTGTTGACATGAGAGTTGAAGCAATTGGCGATGAGATTTGCTTGAGATTGTTCTATTTTCAAATCTAGCTGGAGGATGAAGCTAGTGTAAAGGTTTCTATGCCGAGGTCCAAGTGTCAG
The DNA here is from genome assembly GCA_031772625.1 of Pinus tabuliformis. Taxonomy (NCBI): domain Eukaryota; kingdom Viridiplantae; phylum Streptophyta; class Pinopsida; order Pinales; family Pinaceae; genus Pinus; species Pinus tabuliformis. The sequence goes on from CM062818.1 coordinate 1,191,257,555, forward strand.
TTGATGGCTCTGTGAGTTGAGTAAACACAAGAGTGGGCGAGTGAGCGTGTAACCAATGAGAAACACACATTTTTGGCATGAGTGACCATGTTGGAGGTGTCTATTTTTTTTTTTTGCTACAGCCTACCAGCAATGCGTTCATGCAGAGTGGGCATGTGTGTCAGATCATCGTTCGAGTTTTAATGTTGCAGACTTGAGGTGAGGGACATGCGGACTTGTGTTTGGAGTGATTATATTTTCTTATGGAGTTGAATAGTTATTTGATGGTGTTGGCTGATGATTAGAGGAGTGTTGAACCCTCCTTTCTTGCCTATGCATTGAATCCCGTGCCATACGATTCAATGCCAATTGGGATATGTTTTTTTACTCTACTACTTTGAGGTTGAGGTTGGGATGATTGGTAGAAGGTTGCCCTATTTCCTATTTATGTGGTCATCTTGCTATGTTAGATGTTCTTTGTGCTAGAAGTAGCATCATGATCACAATCATAGTGTGTGTGTGATTGTTGTTGTTGGAGATTGATTGTACTGCAATCACATGTACTTGATTTTCTCAAGATGGGGGTGCTCCTTGACATCTGAAAGTTCCAAAAGAAATTCATGCAACCTGTGGGGGAGATCACCAAGGATTTCAAGATTGATTGTCCATGATTGGTGACATTGAGAAAAGTAATGCACCATTCACATAGAGCTCAAGATTGTCGGTTGATGGATCCCACACATTGAATTCTGTTTTCACTAGAGGTTGACAGATTTGTGTTATTTTTCTCGTTCAAAGAGGATCAAAAGGATGTGAATATCAAAGTTGTGGTTGAGTAGTCATGTTGGCTGTGATGATTACATTATGTGATTTGTTAGTAGATCTACAAAAAGGAGAAAACATTGCAGAGAGAAAATTCATGGAGGACTCAACAACAACTAATGAATTGAAGAAAGTCAATTGCCTTTTTAAAGTAGAGGTGGTGAATTCAGTAATTTGTTTGCTAATGATAAAGAGAAATATGCAATAACAGTAAAATTTAATGATGGATATTTGTTTTATGAAAATAAATTGCAAGTATTTTTGAAAAGAATTTGATTGATAAAGTGTTGTTTTCTTTAGATGACCAAGAGGTTAATGATTTGTCCCCTCATAGTAGAAGCAACCTAAAATCATAATGAGAATGTTATCAGAATAGTAGAGAAAGAAGAACATGAAGAAAAATCCATATCAACAATTAAGGAAACTAATTAGTTTAAAGTTGTTCAAATAGATTATGATGCACATATAAAACTTATTAAAGAATGGATTGAATATTCTTTTGAAAAAATTGATGTAGGTCTCAAAGCAACATCTAGAGTTATATGCTTAATGGTGGAGGTTCTTGAAAATGAAAAAAATGGTGAATCAATAAATAATTTTGATGACATAGAAATAGAAAATGTGGTGGATACATCTGAAGAGATTCATGGTATTTTGATGCATTGGAGCACAAAGGAAATTAGATGTTATTATGAATTGATGAGGCAACAATGAAGTGAACAAGAACTAGATAAATGTAAAGTGCAACACTTCACTTATGAATCTAATGTAGAAGAACTAGATAAATGTAAAGTGCAACGCTTCACTTATGAATATAATGTAGAATTTGTAAGTATTGAATACAAAACTATGTGTCAAGAACGTGATGGAGAATCGCAAATTGTGAAAAGAAGACCACAACCCAATTATAACATGCAGTTAAAGAGAAACAAACAAAGGAAGAAACACTGTTATTATTTAAAAGTAAGAATAATAAAAATGAAATTGTTAAAGTCAAACTGTAAGCCTTAGACTTGGACCAAGAGGCATTATTTCATAAGAAAATCCATTTCTCCATTAAGGGGGAGACTTCAAAATAATGGAGAAATCTCGTTAATTCTAAATTAATTCATTATTAATCACTTGTTGTATAATCGACCATTTCTTTCATAGTTTGTCATTCATTAATTTTATCTCAATCCAAACTTAATAAAATAGGAATGAGCTAGAATCTATAGTCATAAGACATATCACAACTCATTATTTAATGGACACAACTAAAAAGAATATTAAATACATTAAACATTCTTATTTAATGGACACAACTAAGAAGAATATTGAATATATTAAACATTCTTGTTTGAAACATTTAGTGATTGTGTTGTTCCTTAACGTTGATAATTTTGATTTAGTATCTTTGAAAACTTTAACTACTTAATAATATATAACACTATATTTCTTATCATTAATTAAAAGAAATAATTTAATACAACTTAAAAATAATTAAAAACTAATTTAATACTATTTAAAAGAAATGTGAGTTTAATACTTAAAAACATATCCCTCCTTATAAATGTTACACCTATTAATATAAGAAAGCTTGACTAGAGAGTAATAAATATTTTCTCACACTATAGAATCCTAACCCTTTTAAACACCATCTTTTATTTAAAAATTATTAACAAAATCCTTAGTTTTCACTAATTTATTCCGTCTTTAAACAATAAACTTCAATAATTTCACAAAGTTCAAATGGATCGACCCTCATCACATTTATATATTATTTCAAAATTTACACACTCGTACAAAGATGAAGATATTCGATGAATCCACCCTAATAATTTTTTGGAAAAGGATGATGAATCTGTACCACTAAATTTATGACTTTAATGGAGATTTCCCAAAGAGAAAATGTATCCACCTGTAGAAGTTTGTCTTTTGTTATGATTTTTGTAGAAAGAAAACGAATCTACTTTAAGAATCTGATATTGATGTGACTTTTGTTAAGACTTTTGTGGAAAGAAAAAACATCTACTGTAAGAATTTGGTGGGGATGGAAATTTTAGGAAGAAGAGTTCAGCGATGACGAACTGGTATTGTCGTTTAGCACATCGAGTGTGCAATAATGCAGGGAGTATAGATCCCCGCCAATGTGTTCACAGCATTGAATGCAATCTAGCGCTACCTCTGGGATTTTACGATCTGCTCCCTTCTGGTCTCACCATAATTATGGAGTCGTCGTCGTCTTCACCAATCGTATTTGAAGTTCCCAGTTTTATCAGAGTCTACGAAGATGGGACGGTTGAACGCTTGATGGACAGGGGAACGGTACCCCCTAATTCACATGATGATAAGTTTGACGAGGAAGTGGCATCCAAGGACGTTGTGTTGGATCCTCATACAGGCGTCTTCGTTCGGCTCTATCTCCCTCCTCTGGAGGTCACTGATGTAAAACAAAAAGTCCCGGTACTTGTGTACTTTCACGGAGGGGGTTTCTGCGTTGAATCGGCTGCATCTCCACTTTATCACAGCTATCTTAATAAAGTAGCTGCAGAGGCGAAGGTGATTTGTGTGTCCGTGGAGTACCGGAGGGCCCCTGAGCATCGCCTTCCTGCTGCTTATGACGATTGTTTTGGTGTTCTTGAATGGCTTGACAGTCAAGCAGTGGCGCTGGAAGGGTTGTCTGTGGATCCGTGGCTCGCTTCTCACGCAGATTTTAGCAAGGTTTTCTTTTCAGGAGACAGTGCCGGGGCCAACATCGTGCACCAGATGGGCATCCGTGCCAACGGAAGGAATTGGGATGGGCTGTGTTTCCAAGGGGCCATTCTGGTCCATCCCTATTTCGGCGGAGAAGAACGAATTGAGTGCGAATTGGCGGCTTAGGTGCAGGGTTTTATTAAGGCGGTCGATGGAATGTGGAGTATCTCTCTGCCGGTGGGAGCGGACAGAGACCACCCTTTTTGCAACCCAGATGGACCCCGTTCTCCGGCTCTGTCCACTCTGGTGTATCTTCGAACGCTTATATTTGTGGCAGAGAAGGATTTTTTAAGAGATCGGGGTATATTGTATTACGAGGCCTTAAAAAAGGCGGGCAAAGATGTCGAGCTCGTTGTGACGGAAGGCGAAAACCACGTCTTTCATCTCCTGAATCCGAAGTCTGAGAATGCGCCCTTGATGATGAAACGCATTTTGGATTTCATGGATTCCTCCTCCGATAAGGGAAACGATTGAGACAACTGTGAGTATTTTATTCCATCCGCGTGTATCTGTGTGGATAGGGTTTCAAATAGGGCTTCAGTTTAGAAATTGTAGAGGGTAATAGCTTTTACATTCCGTTGATTTAGCTGCAGTATAATGAAAATGCATGAAGTTAAAGTTTGTGATTATCTATGTATACTGGGGAGACACACATTGTAGTTAATCAGTTTCTGCTTGGCTTTTGTAGTTCATTAGCTTTTTCGGCATAGACAACTGAGCGATAAATCTTCCCAGTATGGTCAAATCTGTGAATATCATCTAAACGGAAAAGTTACCATATATCATGATTGTTTTAAAGGTTTTATTATCGCACATTAAATTAAAATTTTTAAAAATGATTTATTTTATTATATAAAACACTGATTAGATAGTAGTTAGTATTGGATTATATTTTAAATATAGTTTAATTAAACTAAAAAATAATAAAGATAAAGATATTATAACAAAAATAAAACAACTAATAAATTATAAATTACTAAATATAATAAATTAATATTATTTATAAAATATATATATGTTTATTTTTTTTAATATATATAAATTGGTATAATTAAATTTATTAAAATATGTTTTTAATATAATAATTAGTCATGTTAAATTGAAAATGTGGATAAATTTATTTATAATTGATGAAAATAGAAATAATAGAAAAAAATGGTAACTAAAAGAAATGGAAGTTATTAAAAATCCATTATAAGATGTCAATCAATCACCTTACAAATAAATAAACTTAAATAAAAAAAAAAACAAATTCCTAATGTTAAATTATGAATAAGCTACATAAATTTAATACACAATCAACCCAAAACTAAATGCTGTAATACCAATAATACCATACCTATAGTAAATATAATAATAAATATGAAAAAAATATTAATTAATTGACATTATTTTAAGTGGTTAGATATAATGGTTATTATTTAATGTGGTTAGTTAAAATGATTGTAATCTGGTTTAAACTTAAAAAAATAACTTTCAAAATTTTTATAAATTATAATGTTTTTTTTTAAATATTTATGAATTATAAATTATTTTTTTAAATATATATTTAAAAAAAAATTCCTCCCTCACACAAATAGAAAGTGAAGATTAATATTTCTTACAAATTTAATATAATTATAATTTTTAACATCAAAATTTGTAATCTTTATTTCTACATTCATCATTATAAAAAACATAATTCCTTTATATTATAAAAAAATGCTTATTTATAAAACATATACCTTACCAAACAAAATAAAACAATGAAATTGAAAGTATGGAAAAATTTAAATTTACTTTCTTAATATTATTTATTATCAAATTAATATTTTAATTCTTTTAACTTTAGTTCCTTTTAAAACAATGAAATTGAAAGTATGGAAAAATTTAAATTTACTTTCTTAATATTATTTATTATCAAATTAATATTTTAATTCTTTTAACTTTAGTTCCTTTTAAGTAAGGTTGATCATCATTTTGAACATATTATTTGTTTCTTTCTCCTTATATCTTTTTCAAATAATTTATCTCTCTATCATAACGATATATTTGAATATCAAATATTGAAGATATTATTATTTTTACTTTCCATAAATATATTATTTTTTGAGAAAAAGTTTATTGATTTTTAAAATTTTTGTAATTTAATATCTTCATAAATTTCATGCAAAATAATATATAATATTATAATTTTTTTTTATAGAATTTACTAGCATGTAATATTTTTAGTTATTTATTTTATATTTTCTCACTATTCATTAGATTAAATTTGAATCATTGCATCGAGTAAATTTAAAAATGGAATAGCAAGTCACATGACATTACAACTATTGTGACAGTAAATTACATTAGATTTTTGTTGTAAATTTACATCATTATCATGGATTTTTTTACTTATGCTAGTTATCCACATATTTAATAATGTAAATGTTACATCATGTAAGGAAGCAACATCATTAGTGTGCCACAATATTAAAGCACACTATTGGACACTAATATAACCTAGAAACCATGTAGGGAAAAGTCATCAAATGTTTACTATTATTAAATATCTCGTGAGCGTGTTCACCCCTCACTCAATGGCTGTAAGGGAGTCCATCTCTTGACCATTGTCATAAAATATTACAAAGAAATGTCGTTTTAAATACAACATAACTAGGTAGAAGTTATTACATTAATAATTATATCATTTACCTATGATTCCTCGAACATTGTGACTTTGTAGCATGGTTGTTTCCATAAGTCAATTATCCTGCAGCGAACATTCCTTCAATCTACATTGACCACTAGTTCTTTCACTTGCCATAATGTTAAATATAATTTGTCCTTCACATGAGTTACAATCATTTCTTTCAAATACAAAATATTTATTGGTGAAGCTTCAAGCATCTTTTCATGTGCATAAGACACATATAAAATATTGATACATACCACTTTATTAACTATATACATGCATGAATTAAAGTATAGAACTATCAAAACATGTCTATTTATCTTTACACATGTATGGTTATGACACATGTCGGTCCATCCATAATTCAAATGCATAGGATAAAGTACATAAACACTACATTTTACTACCATTTCTTTCCAAAAGACACATTATTTTCCTAAAGAAAACCATCACAACTATCCATATTATTTTCAATTAAAACTAGCACATTAGCTATGACCTTTGTGCATGTGAATTCATATTCTTTTTCCACAAAAAATTAACCTAACAACTATTATCTTGATACATGTTATCACATATTCTTTTCCAAATGAAGCTAATACCATAGATATTATTCCTGCATGCAAATACATAATATTTTCTAACTAAATCTAACACAACCTTGCATGCAAATAGATAATCTTCTTTGAAAGAAAGATAACACATTCTTGCAAGCAATTATATAATCTTTTCCAAAGTAAAGATAACATAATTCTGCATGCGAATACATAACATTTTCCAAAAGAAATCTAGCCTAATAGTTATTTATCTTTGTGCATATAAGCATACGTTGTTTCCTCACGAAAACTATCATAGTAGTTGTTGTCTATGGGCTCAAAAAAGGTTAATCAAACTACATGCCCTTTAAAAGGAATAATAAACTAAACACATTTACTATCAAGCTCAAAACAAAATCTAAATAATGAAATATACATATATTAAAGGCCGAGAAGATTATTCTAATCTATGGACCTCAATAGAATTTCTTGAATGAAGTGTTTATCAAAAGGTATGTGTCATTTTCTACGAAGAAACTAAGTGAGAGCATCGTTATTAAATGTCCATACTTGTAATATTACACATTTTATGTAAATTATAATTATAAATATTAAAAGAAAACTACCACAACTTATTTCTTTGTGCATGAGAATCCATGGAAGTCTTCCAAGAAGGACACCACTGACAGTAAAAATAACAACCTTTAACAAAGATCATACAGTAACAACCACATACGTCTAGAGAAAACAATAAAGGGATGGCTTAATACACTTAGTTGCAGGCCCCATCTTTATGCATGGCGCTTGCAAATGAGTTTGAAACTTACTTGGTAGAGAAAAGAGAATAAAAATTCAGTGGAACAAGCCCTTGATATACCGCTAGGCTCCCACTCGTCATTCAAAATCACAAAGCACACATGTGCAAGTCCCTTGTGGATCACACCGTAAAAAACTCATATAGTTGATTGATTGTCTTAGGTGAATCCATGATGCACATGAAAACCTACACTTGTGGTGTGGATGGAGCCCACACATCTCCTTCATGAAACCCTTAGCTTGACAGGGTAGCACTCAATGTGGATTCACTTTTATACATCAATTTTTTACACATTTTTCATCTCCACTTCTTGGTGTACACATGCAAATAAGGAAATGTTTCTCATCTTTCATGTGCTTTCTCCTGGCACCTTTGATACCCTCCTATAAAGCTCTTCTTGACACCAATTCATAAACATCATATTTTTAAGAGACACGTCATGAATCCTTTTCTTTTTCTTTTGAATTCGGTTGGGTGGTTATTATAGAACCATAATTGAATCTAGATGCTAATTGTTCTGAGCTCTTTATTTTATTTAGTTGTTAAAATAAATAAATATCATGTTTTATAAATATAGGGACATTATATACTCTCCCCCCCCAAAAGACAACACCATCCTCAATGTTCATCACTAACTTTCACACATGACATTCATCTAGAACCATCAAAAGCCATTTTTCCCTTTCAAAATGAAGGATATGTATGTTAAATAACTAAAATCAATCATGTTTATCAATAATTATAAACATTTATACCTACAAATATATTCAATTTTTATTCCAATCACTTAACCCTTATTCAATTCAATAGAAGCCAAAATAAAGTCTCTATACCGCCTTATTGTTACTTGCCAATTACTCTTGGAAATCATGGTCACTTTACACAAGAATTTTAATTGCAGGGGGTTTATCATTATCAGTTGTGGTAAGAACTCCAAGAGTGGTTTGACAACCCAACAACAAGCACCTAGGGTGGTTCACAACCTCCATGGAAATTACATTGTAGAATATGACCAACAAATCCAACATAATTAAATTAATCACAACATTTTCAATCATTAATTATTTATGCAATGTCAAATGATATTTTATTCACAGTACATCGACAAGTACTTAGAGAGAACCTTACTCTCTAATCATCAAAATGACCAATAACTACACCAAGTGCATATTGTCTTAGCCCCCGCCAAAGGAATCCACAATATTGGTAGCACAATAAAGTAACTACACTTCCAGTAATTCCTTTCTAAGCACTAGGCTCCTTTCCTGTCAAGATGTAAATAAATTTTTTACATAATAATACAAAAAAATCACATAACTTATCATATTAGTTAACTTGGTTTACCACAGAAACCACAGTGGGCAAAAGAATTCTCCTTCCAACCAATGGGAACTAGTTTCCACAACTAGATTAAGCCAATTTCACATCAAACATATTTCCATGACAGTGACAACGCTTGGTCTAACACAAGATTCCTCTTAGAAGGGTCCTACCTATTCCTCTGACAACGTCAGGTCTTAAGGAGTTTACAGCTCAAAAACTCACTCTTTGGGCCTCCACCAACATGCTCCGAAATCAACAAGGTTGCATAGGGATTTTCCCATCTCACCATCTTGGCCAACCTTTTTCTGTTAATGAGACCATCTATTTCTAGGGAGAGGAAACCTCATCTCAAGGCCTCCTTGCCCCTTCACAACTATCCTATAACTGTTTGAGATGTGAAATTATCTTTTAACACCTTTTTCCAACTGTAATTTATATAACTGAACATATGCACATTCACATTGAAGAAGAAGGAACATTTATGTACAACATGCCTTCATACTTGACCCTCATCATGTATCCCATAGTTTGTAAAATTAAATTGATAGGAACTCATGACTAACATCACATGTCATATAGGTGGTATTCATTACAAATTTTCCACATATAATCATCACGCAATTTACAAAAACATTACCATATATTGCATATCATGACATGATACCTTCTCATTTGCAATTGCAAATAACATTGCAGTATTTTACCTTTTGCAGGTTCTTTTGTTCCATGTTACTAGAATCTTAGTGACATCACTATGCTTCCATTGAGCCTTCCCTGCTTAGTCACACTAGAAAAATTAGTCACAACTAATTTTGTTAAAACCACACTTTCTACAAAATATTGGTATGCACAAAACATTTTGTCAAATACATTCAGGATGCATTTTACTTTCATAGGAATCGGTGCTCTTAATATTTCAAGAATGTAGAAGGGTATTGGTCCTATCAATATTTCATAAACCATTTAGATGTATAAAAAATAAGGCTACATCTAAGGAACTTTAGGACAAAGTTTCCATGAAGTTAGTTTTCCAACAACGTTTAAGGGAAAAAGACCTTGAAAAGTAATGTAGTCACTAATTCATGTAAAATGATACTTCATCTACGCATATGTATCTAATCAACACTCATTATGCAACATTACCAAATTCAAGTCAATCACACAAACTTTACTAAACTAAATAAATCAGTAATGTTAATATATTCAAAATTCGATCCATATTTTTTTTTAGTGATGACAACAGAGACATGACATCTCCACAACATAATGAAATTAACTTATTAGATTTCATAAGTAATGTCACCACAATATTCACATGCACTTGATGAATATTTTTAAATGGTGAAGTTAACATATTTCCTAAATGTAAGACACATACCAACTTGCATCATCATTAAGTCATCAACTTGTAAAGTTGTGAAGTTTGAAAAGATAAAGTAATCATCAACATCTAATTACCACTAGTTGTATATTAAATTTGTCAAACATACATAATCAATTTCATGCATTTTAGTATATTATCATATGATTAAATAATCTTAGTTTCTCTCATCCTCGTAATTGTTATTTTTGCATGTTCATATGCAAAGCTACAATCCCTGACATAATAAAACATTTATATCAAACTAATCTCTTTAACAACACTACTGTATCATGATCTAAGTTTTTTGTATCATTCAAGAACTTGTAGTCATATGTATGCCTTGTTGAATAGGAATCCACTTTTGCAATAATGTCTTGCATATAATATTGTTATGTGTAAAAGCCTATGCAAAGATTTAATCATACAAAAGCATTAATTTATTATTAGTAAGTGTTGATAACAATTAATGTAATAGTCCAAACAACCGAAAATTCAACAATGTATTGTCACCATAGAATAATCTATTGTGATCACATTTTTTACCATTTTAAATCTTGAATTAAGAATTGAATGATGCATATTCCAATATAGTTTGTCAACTGACCACAAACAATGGTGTAATGAAATAACAAATAATAAATGTTACTAACCATCATAACTCAATCAAAATCCATGACAAAACTCAATTGTCAATTAGTCATTACAGTCAAAACCATAACACTCGACTCATTGTTTATCTTTAACATCAAAAGGGGTTCTTTCAATGTTCTTTTAAAACATCATATTGTCCTCTTCAAAGACAACCCCCACTTTTGTACAATCCTTCGTTATCACACAAATACATGCATTGATTATTTTCTTATAAGAAATGAATTGTAAATCTAAACATTTTTTTTCTTTAAATGAACCATTAAATATTGTCATAAGAATATACATGCAAAGGTTGATAATTAACTCACACTATCACTAATCACAGTGTGATTATTCAAAATTATTCATAATTTAATTCGAAAGATTACAATATAATTCCTTATTGTCTTTTATTTGCATAAAACTTCAAATGCCATAAGCACACTTATTCTTTGAAGTAGACACTAACACTTATCATTCTTTAATGCAGTTATTAACACCATCATGCATCTCATGTCAAATGTAGTATACTGCATACATTTCCATGGAAATTTTGTTATTTTCATACTTGAATTGATACTCATTAACATCATACCTCTATTCATTTTCCACTTACGGATTCCCAAAAGGTGTTAGTGCTACAAAATTTTGCTCTGGTACCACTTGTAACATCCCACGATAATCCTTGTGAAAAAAATACATATGATTAGAAATTTTTTTATGGAATTTACTAGCATGTAAAATTCTGAATTACTTATTCCATATTCTCTCACTGTCCATTAGATTAAATATTCATCATTACATAGATTAACTTTAAAAACAGAATAGCAAGTCACATGACATTACAAACTTTGAGACAGTAAATTAACAGAATCTTCCTATTGTAAACTTACATCATTATCATGGTTCTTTTATCTAGGCTAGTTATTCACATATTTAATAATTTAAATGTTAACATCATGTAACAAAGAAACATCATTAGCATGAAACAATAAGAAAACACATCATTGGACACTGATATGCCCTAGAAACCTCATAGGGAAAAACAAGAAAACTTTTAATTTTACTAAACATTTCGTGAGGGTGGTCCCCCCTCACTCAATGGTTGTAAAGAAGTCCATCCCTTCACCATTGTCATAAAATATTACAAATAGATATCATTTTAAGTAAAACATAACTAGCTAGAAGCTATTACATTAATTATGATATCATTTACCCCATATTTACCCACAAATCCTCGAATATTATGTATTTGTGGTGTGGATGTTTTCATGAGTGGATTATCCTATGACTAATATTCCTTTAATCTATATTGAATACTAAATCTTTTGCTTCCATGATGTTAAATATAATCTATTGTTCCCATGAGTTACAATCCTTTCTTGCAATTACTATTGTCAACAAACTCTCACATCCAAATAATAATATTTACTGGTTAAGCTTCAAGCCTCTTTTTCATGTACATAAATGAAACACATACAAAGTTTTGACACACGCCTCTTTATTAACTCTGCACACACATTATTTAAAAGTACATAACTACCAAAACATGTCTATTTATATTTACACACATATGGTTAGGACACATGTCGGTTCATCCATAACTCACATGCATAGGGTAAAATACATAAACACCACATTAACTATCATTTGTTTGTACAAGACATCACAACTATCCATATTCTCTTAAAGTAAAACTAGCACACTAGCTATCATCGTTGTGCATATGAATACATACCCTTTTTCCATAAGAAATTAATGTAACAACAATTACCTTGAGAAATGTAAATAGATATTTTTTTCCAAAGGAATCTAGCATCATAACTATTATTATTGCATGCAAATACATAATCATTTACAAAATAAAGCTAACACAATCTTGCATGCAAATACATAAGATTTTCCAAAAGAAAGCTAATACATTCTTGAATGAAAATTATAATCCTTTCCAAAAGAAAGCTAACATAATCTTGCATGTAAATACATAATTCATTCCGAAAAAAGCTAATATAATGCATATTCTTTTCCAAAATAAATCTAGCCCAATAGCTATTTACTTTTGTGCATATAAACACACATTCTTTCCTCATGCAAACTATCATAATAGTTGTTATGTATAGACTGAAGAAATGTTAGTAAAACTACATAACCATTATAAAAAATAATAAACTAAACACATTAACATAAATCTCAATTTTTTTTTCTAAATAATGAAATATATATAGATTAAATGCCAAAAATATTTTACCTATCTATGGACCTCAACTTATTTCCTTGAAAAAAGTGTTTATCAAAAAGCATGTGTTTCTTTCCATGAACGAACTAAGTGAGAACAATAACAAAAATTATTCGTATGTGCATGAGCATCCATTGAATCCTGCCAAGAAGGTCACCATCTACAATAAAAATAAAAAGCTCTAACCCTAGTAACAACCACAAATGTCTAAACAAAACAATAAGGGAAGGGCTTAATATACTTAGGTGCATGCCCCGTATTTTTGCATGGCACGTGCAAATGAGTAAGAAACTTAATTGGAAGAACGAAGAAAACACAAAGCTGGTGGAATAAAACCTCTATATACCGCGAGGCTCCCACTCGTGAACCAAAAGCACAAAGTACACATGTCCAAGGCCCTTGCGAGTCACGTTGTATACAACCCATATACTTGATAGATTGTCTCATACGAATCATGACACACATGAAAACCTACACCTGCAATGTTGGCACAACCCACACACCTCCTCCTTCATGAAACACTCTGTTCGACAGGGTATCACTCAATGCAGATTCATTTTATACCACAAGTTCTACACATTTCAACGCAATGTGAAATGTGTATACAAGGTATACAGGTTATGTGACTGCGTACACTTCTTGGTGTACGCAGTCACATGATGAACGGTTTCTCATCTCTCACTCACTCTCTCCAATATAGAGATATTATAGTGAAATAATTTTAAAAATTTCCAATGAGGTTGAACGAATATAAAGATATTCATTTTTTTTTTTAATTATCATGTAAATTTTTATTTTTAAGTTTAGTATTTTTGTTAAATCAAAACTGCATATCCTAATTTGAATTTTCACTTATGAATAATTAATTTTAAAAATATAAATTAAGATTTTTTTTGAGGTTTACATTGAGTAATGCAGAATTAAAAATTTTGCTAAGTGAAATCCGTATTGAGTAATCCGAATCAAAATTATTGTTTGTTTAAGTTTATAATGACTAACGTGAATCGAGATTTTTGTTAGTCTCTGTGGAATGGTAAACATGTGTGTGCTATTTCATAATGGTCATGCATAACACATGCCTTAACTTTTAATCTTGTACGTGGAATATTATATATATTATGATTGTGTTTTTATTTTTTTAATTTGATGTTTATTACGAAGTGTTTTATTTCATTAAGAGTTTTAGTAGTTATTTATCATGATATTTTAATTCAAGTATATAAAAAACATAAAAAAAAACATATGAGGTAAAATACATATCGGATATTTAATATTTTATTAAAAATTCCAGTAGTTATTTATTATGATATTTTAATTTTTAATTATATTTTCTGACATATTAATATTTTTAAACTTTTTTATATTTTGATATAATTTATATATACATAAACAAAACATATTGTTTCCTTCTATTTTTATTTTTTTCCTAATCTATTTTTATTATTTAACTAAATAATAAATTTCAATAATTTTACCTTACGATAATATTATACTTCTTTAAATTATACCAAAGTTGACGCAAAGGAATGTCCTCCTCGCTACCATAATATTATGCTCCTTTAAATCATACAGTTGGGGTAGAGGAATGTGCCTCCTCCCTACCATAATATTATGCTCCTTTAAATCATACCAAAGTTGGGGCAGAGGAATGTCCTCCTCCCATTTCCTTGCTAGATATATCATGTTGGTCGACTTCATATGAAATATTTAAGTAGGTGGCCAATTGAAACATTCCTACATGCCTTTCTTGGTATTCTTCCCTAAAATGTTAACAAGGGTTGGATATGACAATATTTATTTATTTATTTATAAATATTAAAATCAAATGACAATATTTATTTATTTATTTATAAATATTAAAATCAATGAGGATTCAATTTTACAATGGTGGTAAGAAATCTTATTAATTTTATAATATATTCTTTATAACTAGTATTATGCAGGGAGGAATAATCAAAATTTATCAATTTCCGATTATGTGAAAAAGTAATGACCCACCGTTTCTTTGAAAAATGCATCAAGTTTATTTACTATGTGTGAAAATAGTTAATAATGTATTCCTTCAATTTTATGACTTTCTTGAAGTTTTTCCTTGAGATGTTAGGATGCGATGTGTCACACCCCCAGGCCGGCGGTAGTCTTTCAACCGCTCTTGGCGAGGTGCGGTACCACCGAACACTTTCTTTTCACCAATACTTATGTTCATGGACTACGCCTAACCATGTGTCCTACTTAGTTTGTGTTTCGCAACCAAGTATTATCACTGTTTCCTTTTTACCAATGAACACCCATACAAATTCATTATCATCAGCAATTATACAAGAGAACACAATTGCACAGTATAAAGGGAGGGGCAACTCCCTAAAAAATGAGTCTGCCCGAATAATATATTATACAGTCTTTTACAAAGTTATAATGCTTTACAAGTATACTTGGAAACCCCAAGTTTCATACTTAGCCAATTTTACAACTTCATCACACCTCTGTGTGATAACCAAGATCCCTTGCCCAAGTCGGGTGGGCGTGCCCTCACACGAGCTGTCTTCCGCACTTCACAACTGAACCTTGCTCTTCCTGCATGACGGGCGGGTGACCTCACCCAAGCCACCCGTGCACGGCTTCGCACAACCGGCGGGCGACCTCACCCAAGAACACCTTTGAACGATGGGCGGGCGCACCCTCACATGAGTTGCCACCCGCGCCCAACAACCGACGCCTTCACCGGAGTTCTACCCCACCGTTTACTCCTACACGATGGGCAGGTGACTGACTCGAGTCTCCACCCACGACTTCACCCAAACACCGGGCAGCTTCACCCGCACCTTAACCGATACGCCGAGCGACCTCCTACCCACGCCTTCACCCAAGACTTAAGATTGTGCGTTTTCACCTCCGTGCGACCTCGCCCAAGGCTGGGCGCATAGAATTGTGCCTCACCTTCCTTTGTTGCGTCTACACTATTGAACTGCGCACTTCTCCTTTGCTTGAGTACCTTGAGCGACGTTCGAATGTGCTCCAATGCCTCCACACATCGTTGTATATATGTGCTATGCTGTTTGGTCATGCCATTGCTTGGCCAACTCTTGTTTACTCCAAACCGATGCCATTTACTTGCTTATCGTTCAGTCGCCCATTGCCAGCACCTGAAATGCAACTATTCTTCACCATTGGCTTTACAAGTGAATGCCCACGCTATCCACCATATAATTATGTTCGCCCTCCACTTCTCATGCGCATTATAACCATTTCCTTCACGGGCACTTTGGTTGTAGGACTTCGCACTGTTATGTTCTCCACTTCGCTCATTCACCCAAACGAGTTGCCCTTCGCGGCGGTAATGCCTTTGGATCGCAGGTCCTTACATCCTCCCCCACTTGAAATCATTGTCGTCCTCGACAATATCTCATCCCGACAACCATCTATCACCAAGATCACCATACCAAGGTATACACCTCATCGATATGTCATACACCGGAAATCATCTCAATCCATGACCATTGACCATCTCGTCGCAATCTCCACATGCTGCTCCCCATTGTGGAAGGCTGGTCCCTCCATCTCAAGCTACATGCTTCCTGCAACCTCTCGTGTCGACCTCATCATGTGTCATCCTTGTGTGAACTGCTGCCATGATACTCCAACACAATGCTAACACATCTCTGTACATTGAGCTCCCTCATGTTTGAACTAGTTGGGTAGCTAGTCCAACTATCATGCTCAAACCATGAGAATGCACATCCCCATGCCATCATCAGTCGTTTCTTAGAACATCTCGTCACATCCCCAACTCGATCAAGAATCCATCTTCATATAAGTAAGCCATGCTTAGGTCCATGAAGTAGTCCTCATCTCATCTGCAACATGCTATCCATGACGTTTGGTGTCAATGTGCTACATAAAATCAGCCACATTTATCCCAAAATCATCCATCTGCAAAACATCCGTCTCCTCAAAGTGAAGAGATCATCTCCTCAAACTCCGACTCTCGATGTGCCACATCCAGGTCCATGAAGTCACCTCCATCATATCTGTATGTGCCATCCCTCAAGTATGCCATAGAAATAGGTATACACCTGTCTCATCTATCCATGTGTTGCCCATGATCATAGACCAATCAGCTCCGATGTGTCAAAAGTGGTTAAGTCTCGGCTCAACCCATGCCTAAGTGTTTCCACCAAGGCATCATCGTCATTGTAACCCCATCACTCCAAAGTGTCTCATATCAATCCTCCACATCAAGTCACTCTTCCAAGCCACACCCATACATGTACTTGAAAGTATGCACCTCATCCTGCATCAAAGTCTCTGACCTCAGCTCCTCAATGCATCAGATCCTCCAAGTCCACCATATATGAAGTCTCCAAAAGTCACAAACTCATGTCATCATGAGCTCCATATGCCATCCCCAACCAACACTCTAGCAAGCATACATGTCTCGGCCCAAAGGTTTCTGCAAGATGCCTCAGTTCTCCATGTAGTAGGAATGCTCCATAGTCTGCTCACAACTTCGTCCAAGTCCATGGCCTTGTTGTACAAGAGTGCACAACCTCTCCATAAAACATCTCCATGTCACACCAGCAAATCCACCTGCACAACATCCCTGCCTTGGCACTCCTCATTGGATGTCCATAAATGACACCTCTACAAGTGCTCCTGCATCATGTCCCTGCATAAGACTACCATGCTCCATGTCTCCAGCCTGATGTCCATGTCTAAGTTGCCCATGTAGTCTAACCAAGTAGACTCATCACAATAATCGGTCATCCTCATCCAACTCTGCAATCTTTGGTCTAGTGAACTTGGTCACCCAACCATATCATCACCATCACGAGTCCCTTCCATCATAGCTCCTCCACTAAAGGTTCCACCAAGACTTGTTCTTGGTCTTGGCCATGAGAAGTCCACCCAAGTATCATCATACCTCAAGTGTGTGCCCTCTTCCAATATGTCCATGAGTCATGCCGGGCACTTAGCCAATTCTCCATGTGGCTAAAGCATGACCCAATCCTCTGCAATGATCATCATGTTCCTCCCTTGTCAAGGGCCTTTGTACCTTCTACCATAAGGTCACAAACAACCCCAACAAGTCCTGCAACAGTCAACAATCCTTGCTTCTCCATACAAGGTCTCATTGTAGACATCCATGGTAAGATCCTCCCTAGCATCGGAAGACTTATTTTTCCCTTCCCTGCATACGATCCATCTACCAAATGCTCAAATGAAACACAAGTATCAATAGTACTTACATCATCATCATGAGGCTCCTCCATGTGAGTATCCTCATTCATCCATGTCTGCAAACTACACGATCCTAGTCCAACGTGATCAATATCAAGTTCAGCTTCCATCGTTGTCACATCTGCAACATCCTCAATCACCACGGCTTCCTCTTCCTTATCATTGCATTCTGCAACTTCCTCCTTATGAGTCAAAGCTATGAAATGCTTCTTCTCAAGAGTTAGCCATTTCCACTTCTCTCGAATCAAGTCCTGCCTTATCTTCAATTCCTTGAGTTCTACATCAAACAAGTCCACTTCCTTTGCAAGTCGATAGGCTTCATCCCTATTTCTGTCATAAATCCCTTCCTTGACCAAAGCACGAAGAGCATCCTTTGCTTTGAACAAGCCTTTGCCCCATTCTGCAAATCTTTGTTCAACCTTCCTTGATTCTTCAAGTAGACTTCCTTCAAATTCCTTGAAGGTTGCAAAACCCATTTCCTGCAAGATAGACATCCTTCTTGATTCTTCACCAAGTTGCCTGCAACCATGAACCAGCCCTTGTTCCACTTGTATCTGAAACCAACTTCCTTCAACTGCAAGTACCTGCTTCCACTGTCATCAACTATCAAGTGCTTACACACTTGCTTCACCCAGCTTCCTGCAAGAATTCTCCAAGTCTTTAGACTAGCTCTGATACCACCTGTCATGCCCCTAGGCCGGCGGTAGTCTTTCAACCGCTCTTGGCGAGGTGCGGCACCACTGAACACTTTCTTTTCACCAAAATATATGTTCATGGACTACGCCTAACCATGTGTCCTACTTAGTTTGTGTTTCGAAACCAAGTATTATTACTATTTCCTTTATACCAATGAACACCCATACACATTCATTATCATCAACAATTATACAAGAGAACACAATTTCACAGTATAAAGGGAGAGGCAACTCCCTAAACAATGAGTCTACTCGAATAATATATTATACAATATTTTACAAAGTTACAATGCTTTACAAGTATACTTGGAAACCCCAAGTTTCATACTTAGCCAATTTCACAACTTCGTCACACTTCTGTGTGATAACCAAGATCCCTTGCCCAAGTCGGGTGGGCGTGCCCTCACACGAGCTGCCTTCCGCAGTTCACAACCGAACCTTGCTCTTCCTGCACAACGGGCGGGTGACCTCACCCAAGTCACCCGTGCACGCCTTCGCACAACCGGTGGGTGACCTCACCCAAGAATGCCTTTGAACGATGGGTGGGCGCGCCCTCACATGAGTCACCACTCGCGCCCAACGACCAGTGCCTTCACCCGAGTTCTATCGCACCGTTTACTCCTACCTGATGGGTGGGCGACTCACCCGAGTCTCCACCGACGACTTCACCCGAACACCGGGCAACTTCACCTGCACCTTACCCGATACGCCGGGCGACCTCCTACCTGTGCCTTCACCCAAGACTTACGATTGTGCGTTTTCACCTCCATGCGACCTCGCCCAAGGCTGGGTGCATAGAACTGCGCCTCACCTTCCTTTACTTCGGCTACACTATTGAACTGCACACTTCTCCTTTGCTTGAGTACCTTGAGCGACGTTCGAATGTGCTCCAATGCCTCCACGCATCATTGTATATATATGCTATGCTGTTTGGTCGTGCCATTGCTTGGCCAACTCTTGTTTACTCCAAACCGATGCCCTTTACTTGCTTATCGTTCAGTCGGACCATTGCCAACACCTCAAACGCAACTATTCTTCACCGTCGGCTTTACAAGTGAATGCCCACACTATCCACCGTATAATTATGTTCGCCCTCCACTTCTCATGCGTATTATAACCATGTTCTTCATGCGCACTTTGGTTGTAGGACTTCGCATTGTTATGTTCTCCACTTCGCTCGTTCACCCAAATGAGTTGCACTTCACGGTGGTAATGCCTTTGGGCCATAGGTCCTTACACGATGGATGAAGCAATAGGTAAAAGTTATTTATAATCAAGACTTAGTATCACTTAGTTGCTTTAATAAAGGGAAATAATTGTGAGATGAAGCAAAAGCTATAAATTATTTAACAAGATCTAGTATCAAATAGTTGCACTAATCAATCTAAGGAATTTAGATAAATAAAACAAACGGTACTTATTTGGATTCTGGGCAGATATCAATTATTTATTTATTAGTATGATAAAACAAGTTTAAGTGAAAAAGATTGATTATTTAATAATATAATTTTTTGTTAACGTTAAATTTAATTTTTTGTTGTTTTTAATTATGTTGAGAGGTGTTTTATAGTTCAATATAGGGGAGATATTGTAGTGCTTGTAAATGAGTGTAAACTTTTAAATTTCTACTGAATATGGGAGTGATGTTGTAGTTTCCATAGAATGAATCATTATCTATATATATATATATATATATATATATATATATATATATATATATATATATATAGTAAATTTAAATTTCTATTGATCATTTATGAAAGCTTCAAGTTACATCCATAGTGACCTATTCTTGTTTTTGTGGGCACTGGTATGCAACTTGGGAAACTGGGTAATTGACGAGAAGATGATTTTATATTCAAAAAATTATTATACATGTATTGAGATATCCAAATAGAAGATTTGGTGTAAAATACATGACATCCACAACAACAAAAAAAATCTAGATATAACATGCATGCAACCCTACAACATAAACAAAAGATAGTTCGAAAACATGGAGAAATAAGAGATAGTTCGAAAACATGGACAAATAAGAACTCAAGATGCTAATAAGCTGTAAATCAGGTCAGTGTAGAAACATCGATTAGGGATTCTAGAGTGCCAGGGGAGAAAGGCCCCTTGCCTCAGCGGAGGATTCGTTTAATTTTTCCAAAATGCATAGCTAAGTCTTGGTGCTCTAGGGATTGGTCTCTATGCTGTGTGATGAGATCATTGAGCTGTATGGGGATATCACAATGGACCTAATGATTTTTTGTTAACAACTGTTCAAGTAAATATTATATATGCCAATAGAGTTATATCGTGAAAAGATCTTGCTTTTGTCAATCTTGACCATGCCATGGATCTGGGACACACTCAACAATCGAGGCCAAAATCTCTGAATTAGTGAACTTGATCAATTTTTCCATTACAGTAGATGGATTTTTATTTAAGATAATTTCAGTTGGTTTTGGAGTGAGGGATTTGAATTATCTAACAACCGAGAAGGCTCTGAGATGAGCTTGGACTTCGCCTATGTGACAGCTCGAGGAGCCCAAACATTATTTTGCAAAGTATAGTATCAGACTAATGGGGTATTAGAGGTAGTGTAAAGCTAATCTAGTGAGATAGGTCCCATGGGAGAGGGGTGGTGAGTGATCAGGATAAGCTACAGTGAGTGCAAATGCAACATGTATCTAATACTGAATTGTTGGGGAGAGAGACATGGGATGATAAGAGTCATAAAAACATGTCAAGATGGTGCAGGAAGAGGTGTGTGTGGGGTGGAAAGGGACTTGTACAAGTCTACAGATAAGTTGGGGGCCCAAGGCCATGAAATATGGAAGGTAGGAAAGCCCAGGGAGTGTACTTAGGCTCTAAATAGATTGTGGGTGTGTAGTCCATCAGAAGAAGACCCACATTAATTTTTTCTACTGAATCCTAAAAGCTAGGAATGAGTTTATGAAGAAATTGTTGAGGAATACAAGGATTTATAGTACAATTGGTGAGGGATAAAATAAATATCAAGATTCCACCTCAGAGATGTAGTCGACACTAGAGTGAACCACCTGTGGGATGCATCCTACGCTGGGATTTAGATTTTTGAGTTATGCCTCAATGATAATATCTAATGATCTACCAATGCATTCATGGGCATTGTGCAAACCCTCCTGTGTCCCTCCTCTACTAATGGATTTGGATGTACATCGTCTATTAGGGAAGTTGTGGGAGGAACCTTCACTACAAGAGGTAAGCATAACATCTGATTCTGTTACAAAATTCATAGACCAATTAAGAGAAAAGATGCCATTAAAGGCAGATGGGGTGGCCTAGATAGGAGGACTATGATTCACTTTGAATTCTATGAGGGAAACATCAATTGTCCCATAGAGATTCATGCTGCAAAGGAATAAAGGGATAGCGATTCTAGTGAGGAATGTTTTATACCCCTGCTAAATTTGTATTTATGACATCTATATTGGACATGGGACTGAAAAAGTCAAGGGGTACATGTGATATCACGTGATAATTTCAATATTTATTTTGTGTAACAAAAATGAAAGTAATCTGTGTATTATTACTCTTGAAGATATATTAAAGGACATCATGTGTGATAATTGAATCCTAAATTCTAGGAATATAGTTGGTATCAGTTATGCCCAAGAATGGGGTAGGAACAAAGAAAGAAGAATCATGCTTTTTGTCGAAGATAGCTAGAATGTTGGTTGAGAAGACTACCAAGAAACACATGACTACAGTTAAATGTCATGGATGTTAGTTGTTTGAGAAGATTGCAGGAGATAAATGTAGTTAAATTAAAAGAAAAGGCCAATAGGAGAGAAAGACCTGGCTTAAACCTCAAAATTTGCAAGTCACTACTAGGGATTAAGGAGATGAAGCTGAGAAGAATCCTAAGTTGTTTCCCTATTGGGGGGAGCAGAGCTTGGGGGGAACTACTAAGAAACATAGTTCACAGTTGTGAGGAACATAAAATCTTTAATATATTTCCAAGAAACCTTTATGTAGGTATGTGAATGTCTCGATACTTTTGTGTTATTCATGTTATGTATGTCTATTTTGGGGTTATGAAAGAATGGAATAAGATGCTACTATTATGATTTTATATGTTTCTACATATTTTTAGTAAAATGGATGGATAAACCTACTAATGTTCCCTGAGTAAAAATATGTGTGTGTGTGTGTGTGTGTAGTGTATTTATTTTTCTTTATGTTACATTAAAACTAGTGGTCATAGGCACAAAGTGAGTGTTCCCTCTACTAAAAAAAATTGCGGAAGAGAATATGTAATTAAAACTAACCCTGGTGTGCACTATATTGGTGAAGGTGAAAGGAAGAACATGAAGGTTTGACTAAGTATTATTTGCCTAGTGGGAATGGAAATAACACAAATACATGCCATCTATAGTAAGTATTAATTTTATATTTGAACAAAAAAATCAGTTCATTATAGTCTATAGTAAAAGAAAATTATTATTACAAGGTAGTAAGTAATACAATTGATTAGAAGTAGAAAAAATTATATTCCTGTGTTAGCTTGTTGCAGTCCCATGACAAGGAAGGGAACCTCGTCAATTAACCAAGAGACATGTAGTCCTAGGCAAGTGAATATTAAGGCCTAAAAAAATTCTTGGGTTCTCTCCATGATAGGAGTCCACTAGGATTCTAGCCTAGTTTGTGCCTTCTAGATTAAATAATAACCACATAATTTGTATGGATATATAGTCATAATAATACATAAAGTTTCAATAAAATAACATTGAACACATGCATGGTCATAGGAAGGTAAATAAAGCTAACAATGCTCTGAAAGCCAAGATTTCCATTATATTCACATATAGTATGGTAAAGAAAATATATACTTATTTCACATTCTTTATAAAGGAAAGGAAAAAAAATGACAGCTATGACCATGTGGGTTTCAATTGCAAAGTCAAAATAATGAATTACAAAAGTATTCAGTTAACAAGAAGGAAAATCACCCTTAATTAAAATAAAGTTACAAGGCTCTATCCATCAAGACTCGCCCTTCTGGCCAAAAAATTTCATGGAAAACGTAAGACAAGATATAGTAGAGATATTTATAACCCCAACCAGTCTAGGAATTTTTCATATATATATGAACTAAAAATAATTTTTATGCAGTCGGTGAACCATGCTTGAGTGGATGATACCGCCAAGGGCCTGTAATAAGAAGGAAAACATCAGTAGCTTAAGGGATGAAGTTGAAACAAGGCAATTTGTATGTAAATAAACCTTGATAATTATTATTGGTAGAAACCCTAGTTATCGTCGAGGACTAACTTATAAATAGAGAAAGGAACCATTAGTTGGTCTTGTATTTCCTAGAAATTCCTTATAAGAATATCATAAACCATTATATGGGAACTTGTGTCTCACCTTGGCGAGTGGTGGAGAATAAGTAAAATCTCCACTTCATATTCCCTACTACATTCGAAAGATGCAATTATAACATTATATTTATGAGATGAAATGATCCAGGAGGGTATGGAAAACCTCACAAATTGAAGTGCTCAAAAGTTGATGGAAACAACATCAAGTTGTAGATCTCATCGAGCTTATTCCAATGGCGTGAACATCACTTCAATTAGAATTTGTATGAGAAATTTATTCTCATCGAAAGTTCATGGAAAATAATAAAAATTATGTGAAGGTAGGACCCATAGGGTGCCACATGG
Organism: Pinus tabuliformis; assembly: GCA_031772625.1. Lineage (NCBI taxonomy): Eukaryota > Viridiplantae > Streptophyta > Pinopsida > Pinales > Pinaceae > Pinus > Pinus tabuliformis. The sequence goes on from CM062818.1 coordinate 1,191,282,285, forward strand.
AACTCCCATAGGACACCACATGATAGCCCATTCAATAGACTAAGTTGGGACCCACAACAAGTGATGTGGTAATATAGGGTGACATGATAGCATTGCAAGTTGATACATGGCACTCACTGGAAGGTTATGTGGCATGGTGACTGGGTAATTGTGGACCAACGAGATCATACCACATGACACAATCACAAGGTGCCACGTGGCACTTGAAATTAGCCCAAGCGGTCTTGGAATGCAGAAAATCTCTAATTTTGTATCATATGAATGGTTGGTATGGTTTGTTAATGTATGGCCAAACTAAATATTACAAATTTCGTTAACATATGGACATGTTGACAAATTGTTTTATATTTTCCGAAACAAAAGTTTAAAAATGAGGCCCACGAGGTTTAATCCCAGGACCCCCTTAATAACCAATCCCTTATTATATGAACACCAACCAATATGCCCGATGATCTTGTCGAGATATCTACCTGGGAAAAATATATTTAAACCAATAATTTGCTCAATTTATGGGCAGAAATATTGTGGAGAGTGGGATGCGTGCACGGGTGGAATAAGGTAGCGAAACCACATCAAAGAACTATTCTTGAGGTAGAATATTCCATGGAATATTTTGTGTTATATTAAAGGGAATATTCTAGTATATTCTTATGTTATGGAACCTTAAAGACTCTATGGAATATAGAGGTGAATGTTACAAAACCTAATCAAGTTTATACTAACCTTTCTCATAATTTCACAAAGAATACACTCGTCTAGTAAGAATGGTGATCTGAGAAGTGGATTTGAGGGCTTATTGAAGAAGCCCACATGTTCCATTAAATTCTTGGAATGAACTTCAAGGCAGCCTTGGTGGAAAATGGACGGATAAAATTGTTGCTAGAGTGCAACATGACCTAGGTTTTGATTCAGGCAATGAGATGAATTTCACTACTATTGGAATTGAAAATGTTGGACCACAACATCAAAGAATGCATGGTTCCAAGAACTCGAGGAAATCAAATACAAAAATCAAGTAGAGAATACTGAGCTGAGGAGATTTCTACAAGAAGTAGAAGAGGAGAAGCATGGATTGCAACTTCAGTTATAAGCTAGAGAGGTGGTCTTCGTAAAGTTGTAGTGCAATGGAGGCTTATCAATTCATCCACACCCACCCTAGAATCAGAAACTAAAGGAATTGGTTCAAATTTGGTAATGAAGATGGATATGAAGGAAAGGGCCTTAGGATTAATGGCCAGGGAATTTTGAATACCATCCAAGTGGTGGAACTAACTTGATATGCAGGACTAGGCTATGTCAGAGAGGAAGATGGAACATTATCGAAATACATCAAATAAAGAAGCCTCAAGATCATCCCCAAAATACACTCTAAATCCATAAAAGAAAGAAAGTCTGAATCCGTGCATTCTGAGGGAACATCACACCATTATAGTGACTATGAAAGAAAGCATTCTCCAAATGGAGGTGATCATTTTAGAGGATCAACGAAGTCAAATTCACATCACCAGAGCCAAATCAAAGACACCTATTTAAGGAAGAAGACACAACATAAGCATCCCTCTCTACATTAGAAGAAAAACAATATGAAGAAAGTATGGGTGAAGAAAAACCATTGCACCTATTGCAATAATAGAGGACACTAGAGAGCTACATATTGGAATCTCCATCCAATGTTTCATCTCAAGAAGGACTAGAAGCTTATGAAAACACATGTGAAGGAAATAAATGATGAACCAATTCATGAAGAAAGACAACTATAAGAAGAAGGCCCATTAACTTGGTTAGGTAAGAAATGGGTAGCCATTTTAAGTAGTTGAGTGTGACTAGCATTGTAAATTACATGTTGGATTTTGAAGACCCCATGGATGGAAATTTAATTGTAAAAGTGATGAAGTGTATACCATCACTTGAATATGCAACATAATGATAATTTGGCCTTTTCTTGAATTATGGGTAGCAAAGGGCATGGGTTCTGTTGTAAATATGAGAAAACATGTATGAAATTTGTATGTAAATTTTGAGATGTGAAAGTCCTTTAATGGGGAAGGATGATCCAGGTGGCTATGGAAAAAATCAAAAATAAAATTGCTCAAAGTTAATGGAAACAACATCAAGTCATACAACTATACGAGCTTATTCCAATTGTGTCAATGACACCTCCATCGAAATCGGTATTAGAAAGTTATTCTAATCTTAAGTTCATGGCAAACAATAAAAATGATGTGTGGGTGGGATCTAGAGGGTGGCGCTTGGCACTCCCACAAGTTTCCATGTGGCAGCCCAATCAACAAGCCTAGGTGAGACCCACAATAAGTGATGTTGCACAATAGGGTGATGTGGAAGCATTACACAGCGACATGTGTCACCCACTTATAAGTTATGTGGCATGCTGACTGGGTAATTATGGACCAATGAAAGTATGCCATGTGCCCTAATCACACGGTGTCATGTGGAACCTCAAATTATGCCAAGTAGCCCTCGAATGTGTGTAATATCCAATTTTCTCTCATACAAATGGTTGGTATGGTTTATTAATGTATGGACAAAGTGTTTTATATTTTGTCAAACTTGTCAAACTTGTGTTTAAAAAAGGAGGCTCGCGAGGTTTCACCCTAGTACCCACTTAAAAAGAAACATATTTTTATATACACACTAACAAATGTTCCCAATGGTGTTATTGGGTCATTCTCCTAAGCATAATATATTTAAACCATTAGTTTTCTCATTTCACAGGGAGTCAGATTGAGGAAATTGGGACACGTATGTGGGTGGAACAAGGCAATGGAACCACAACTAAGCATAGTTCTCCAGGTAGAATATTCCACAAAATACTATGTGGTATATTTCAAGGAATATTTTGTGAGAATATTCTATTATATTCTAATGCTATGGAATCTTGGGGATTCTCTAGGAATCCAAAGGTGAATGTTATATAACCTAGTGAAGTTTATACTCATTTTCTCATAATTTCACAAGGAATCTATACAATGGTGTAGTCGAAATGGTGATCTAAACAGTGGATCTAAGGGCTTATGGAAGAATTCCACATGTGTCATTAAAGGCTTGGAATGAACTTTGAGGAAACCTTTCACATGTCAAAAGGTGGTCTTGTTTATACTCTAAAGCTGCATAATTTTGAGGTTGAGTGGATGGTATGGAGTATGCTGCACTTTGAGTAACATATTTCTGGGTCATTCCCATATGTGAGGTATTTGCATTTATTTTTCCATGTACTTCACATTATTTTGCTAGGAAAAATATAGAGGCCTCCCCACTTGAAGCAGGGCCCAGAGACGTAGCTAACACATTGTGAGTGAAATCCATTAAAAATTCTTGGTGCATCATCTATCTTACCTTATTTTTGTGTTTCTTCTTCATGTATGTTGAATTTATGATATTTTCATGCTCTTTGAGTATTTTTGTTTAACATCATCGAAGGAAATTTTCTGGATGAAGAAACCCTTCTGAAAGGAATAGAGTTAGGGTTTTTAATTTAAAATTTGGTTTTGAAGATTTATCTTTGAAGAAACTATGAGTAATGCATAGCGTCATTGAGTTCTGATGAAGGGGAGATGTTGTGACATAACCTACAACAGAAGCCTGTGGATTAACCTACAACTCATTACCAAGACAAATGAAAATTAGTGAATATCATCTACGTGAATTTTAACCCATGTTCATAGAAGATAAATATATATACAAAATATCCAAGTAAGTGAACATATTCAAAAGGTTTATTCTACGACCTTATGTGAAAATACCACCACGTTCGGTAGGTAACCTTTATTCTCTTCATAATGTTAGTGAGAAAATTCATCTTCAATGGAAAGCTATTCGAATGCAATCATAAACCCTTCTCATTTTGCCCAAAACTCCTTGTGGTTTCTGAGGTCCTCCCTTAACATGTGAAATGTAAATGAGACCAATGTGGTGGGAGGCTTAGGGTGGTAGTTACCCTAACTTTGCAATGAGAATTTCCATCATCGACCAAAATCATAACAATCCTTACTATTAAATTAAGACACATGTCTAAGTTTTTGTAGGCTACGCGGATCCCTTCCACGTAATTTTGATCACGTGGACAGAGTGCTGACTAGATCCATGTGTACACATGTGTCATGAGGCCCTCAAGCTCTAGAAGCTTCATTGAACATTGAATATATGTCTGCCTATGGATTTTAATACGATGGTAAATATATATATATATATATATATATATATATATATATATATATATATATATATATATATATATATATATATATATATGTATGTATATATATATATATATATATATATATATATATGTATATATGTATATATATATATATGTATATATGTATATATGTATATGTATATATGTATATATGTATATATATATATATATATATATATATATATATATATATATATAGAATATTCCACAAAATACTATGTGGTATATTTCAAGGAATATTTTGTGAGAATATTCTATTATATTCTAATGCTATGGAATCTTGGGGATTCTCTAGGAATCCAAAGGTGAATGTTATATAACCTAGTGAAGTTTATACTCATTTTCTCATAATTTCACAAGGAATCTATACAATGGTGTAGTCGAAATGGTGATCTAAACAGTGGATCTAAGGGCTTATGGAAGAATTCCACATGTGTCATTAAAGGCTTGGAATGAACTTTGAGGAGACCTTTCACATGTCAAAAGGTGGTCTTGTTTATACTCTAAAGCTGCATAATTTTGAGGTTGAGTGGATGGTATGGAGTATGCTGCACTTTGAGTAACATATTTCTGGGTCATTCCCATATGTGAGGTATTTGCATTTATTTTTCCATGTACTTCACATTATTTTGCTAGGAAAAATATAGAGGCCTCCCCACTTGAAGCAGGGCCCAACGACGTAGCTAACACATTGTGAGTGAAATCCGTTAAAAATTCTTGGTGCATCATCTATCTTACCTTATTTTTGTGTTTCTTCTTCATGTATGTTGAATTTATGATATTTTCATGCTCTTTGAGTATTTTTGTTTAACATCATCGAAGGAAATTTTCTGGATGAAGAAACCCTTTTGAAAGGAATAGAGTTAGGGTTTTTAATTTAAAATTTGGTTTTGAAGATTTATCTTTGAAGAAACTATGAGTAATGCATAGCGTCATTGAGTTCTGATGAAGGGGAGATGTTGTGACATAACCTACAACAGAAGCTAGTGGATTAACCTACAACTCATTACCAAGACAAATGAAAATTAGTGAATATCATCTACATTAATTTTAACCCATGTTCATAGAATATAAATATATATACAAAATATCCAAGTAGGTGAACATATTCAAAAGGTTTATTCTAAGACCTTATGTGAAAATACCACCACGTTCGGTAGGTAACCTTTATTCTCTTCATAATGTTAGCGAGAAAATTCATCTTCAATGGAAAGCTATTCGAATGCAAACATAAACCCTTCTCATTTTACCCAAAACTCCTTGTGGTTTCTGAGGTCCTCCCTTAACATGTAAAATGTAAACGAGACCAATGTGGTGGGAGGCTTAGGGTGGTAGTTACCCTAACTTTGCAATGAGAATTTCCATCATCGACCAAAATCATAACAATCATTACTATTAAATTAAGACACATGTCTAAGTTTTTGTAGGCTACGCGGATCCCTTCCACGTAATTTTGATCACGTGGACAGAGTGCTGACTAGATCCATGTGTACACATGTGTCATGAGGCCCTCAAGCTCTAGAAGCTTCATTGAACATTGAATATGTCTGCCTATGGATTTTAATACGATGGTAAATATATATATATATATATATATATATATATATATATATGTTATGCATAGACTTGGTAGTCAAGCTCGAACATGATACATATATGTATTAAGTTTGACATAATGATATTTAGTTTACCATAACTATATTTTATAGGTGGTAAGAAATAATTTAATGAGATTGGAATAATATCTCATAAAGAGAAAAAATATATAGATAACATTAACCCTTAGCTCTAGGCTTAGGTAGGAATATATACCAAGGCAATAACATTGTAATTACATCATCTTAAAATTGTCAAAGGATACATGTCACAGACAAAGAGGTATATGAGTTAGGTGAAATTCAATGTTCAACCCAGTTTGGATGTTAACCCAATAATTTAAAAGTAAATACTATATATATATATATATATATATATATATATATATATATATATATATATATATATATATATATATATATATATGTATATACATATATATATGTATATACATATATATATATATATATATATATATATATATATATATATATATATATATATATGTATATACATATATATATGTATATATATATATATATATATATATATATATATATATATATATATATATATATATATATATATATATATATATCATCGTGTATCTCCAGACGTCCATGTTACGGTCCGCATTGACTAAAGATGATTGCAGCAGGATTTGGCATCACTCCCAACCCTACCGTATTATTGGCGATACTTTATACAGTGTCAGTGTCGATTCAGTTCTTCACCAATGTCTTACAATCGAGGGAGCTGAAAGAGTTCTCAATGATTGCAAATATGTCTTATTAATCACTTGTTGTAGAACCAACCATTTCTTTCATAGTTTGTCCATCATTAATTTTATCTCAATCCAAATTTAGTAAAATAGGAATGAGCTAGAATCTATAGTGATAAGACATATCACAACTCAAAGAAAAATGGACACATGTAAGAAGAATATTGAATACATTAAACATTCTTGTTTGGAACATTTAGTGATTGTGTTGTTCCTTAATGTTGATAATTTTGATTTAGTAAGTTTGAAAACTTTAACTAAATAATACATAATACTATATTTCTTATTCTTAATTAAAAGAAATAATTTAATATAACTTAAAAATAATTAAAAAACTAATTTAATACTATTTAAAAGAGATGTGAGTTTAATAATTAAAAACATATCCCTCTTAAAAAATGTTACACCTATTTAAATTTCAATTCCATAATTAAATAAATAAAAGAAAGCTTGACTAGAGAGTAAGAAATATTTTCTCACGCTATAGAATCCTAACCTTTTTAAACACCATCACTTTTATTTAAAAATAATTAACAAAATCCTTTAATTTTCACTAATTTATTCCGTCTTTAAACAATAAACTTCAATAATTTCACAAAGTTCAAGTGGATCGACCCTCATCACATTTATATATCATTTTAAAATTTACACACTCGTACAAAGATGAAGATAATAATTTCTCATTTTAATATAAATTATTTTGGAAAAGGATGATGAATCTGCACCACTAAATTTATGACTTTAAGGGAGATTTCCCAAAGAGAAAATGTATCCACCTGAAGAAGTTTGTCTTTTGTTAAGAGTTTTGCAGAAAGAAAACGAATCTACTATAAGAATCTGATATTGATGTGACTTTTGTTAAGATTTTTGTGGAAAGAAAAAGAATCTACTGTAAGAATTTGGTATGGATGGAAATTTTAGGAAGAAGAGTTCAGCGATGACGAACTGGTATTGTCGTTTAGCACATCGAGTGTGCAATAATGCAGGGAGTGTAGATCCCCGCCAATGTGTTCACAGCATTGAATGCAAGCTACCAATACCTCTGGGATTTTACGATCTGCTCCCTTCTGGTCTCACCATAATTATGGAGTCGTCGTCGTCTTCACCAATCGTATTTGAACTTCCCAGTTTTATGAGAGTCTACGAAGATGGGACGGTTGAATGGTTGATGGACAGGGGAACGGTACCCCCTAATTCACATGATGATAAGTTTGACGAGGAAGTGGCATCCAAGGACGTTGTGTTGGATCCTCAGACAGGCGTCTTCGTTCGGCTCTATCTCCCTCCTCTGCAGGTCACTGATGTAAAACAAAAAGTCCCGGTACTTGTGTACTTTCACGGAGGGGGTTTCTGCGTTGAATCGGCTGCATCGCCACTTTATCACAGCTATCTTAATAAAGTAGCTGCAGAGGCCAAGGTGATTTGTGCGTCCGTGGAGTACCGGAGGGCCCCTGAGCATCGCCTTCCTGCTGCTTATGACGATTGTTTTGGTGTTCTTGAATGGCTTGACAGTGAGGCAGTGGCGCTGGATGGGGTGTCTGTGGATCCGTGGCTCGCTTCTCACGCAGATTTTAGCAAGGTTTTCCTTTCAGGAGACAGTGCCGGGGCCAACATCGTGCACCAGATGGGCATGCGTGCCAGCGGAAGGAATTGGGATGGGCTGTGTTTCCAAGGGGCCATTCTGGTCCATCCCTATTTCGGCGGAGAAGAACGAATTGAGTGCGAATTGGCGGCTGAGATGCAGGGTTTAATTAAGGCGGTCGATGGAATGTGGAGTATCTCTCTGCCGGTGGGAGCGGGCAGAGACCACCCTTTTTGCAACCCAGATGGAGCCCGTTCTCCGGCTCTGTCCACTCTGGTGTATCTTCGGACACTTGTATTTGTGGCAGAGAAGGATTTTTTAAGAGATCGGGGTATATTGTATTACGAGGCCTTAAAAAGGGCGGGCAAAGATGTCGAGCTCGTTGTGACGGAAGGCGAAAACCACATCTTTCATCTCCTGAATCCAAAGTCTGAGAATGCGCCCTTGATGATGAAACGGATTTTGGATTTCATGGATTCCTCCTCCGATAAGGGAAACTGTTGAGACAACTGTGAGTATCATCATAGTATATTATTCCATCCGCATGTATTTGTGTGGACAGGGTTTCAAATAGGGCTTCAGTTTAGAAATTGTAGAGGGTAATAGCTTTTACATTCCGTTGATTTAGCTGCAGTATAATGAAAATGCATTAAATTAAAGTTTGTGATTATCTATGTATACGAGGGAGACACATATTGTAGTTAATCAGTTTCTGCTTGGCTTTTGTAGTTCATTAGCTTTATCGGCATAGACAACTGAGCGATAAATCTTTCCAGTATGGTCAAATCTGTGAATATCATCTAAACGGAAAAGTTACCGTATATCGGGATCAGGCCTGGAATTTCAAATCCTCTTTCCCTGTCAAATGAAAATTTGATGACGTTTTTGAACTTTTCATGCCCTTCATTTTACGTTCTACTCAAATTTTTGAGTATCAATCTAGAAACTACTCTTACATCTCAGCATCCATTAATCTCCCTCTAAAAGTGCCTTGTTTTTAAATAACATGCAACCATACTTTTAAGACTTTATGAGATTTTTTAACTTTTGAGATTAATAATTTTGATTATGTACTTAAATGTTAACATGTAAAGAACACTAAAGAAAGCCACAGGATTAAGATGATAAAAATCCTCAATCACCATTATTTGATGAGAAGCTGGAAAATAATAACACATTATAAAAGTATGACATTTAAAAAGACAACATCCCTCGTGATCAATAAAAAATATTGATATGATGAAGAAAGAAGTTGGAAAGTAAGTTTTAACAATATCTTGATTAAACAGAGCATTTAATAAGCCTCACTCAATACATTATAGATCAATTACTCAATTCTCCGTTCAATGGTAATATGAATATGGCTTTTATAGGTTTTTCTTCTTGTACATTGATGATTTCAATTAGAAATACTTTTGATGGTTTCATGCTTTTGAATGTTTATGACAAAATGATGAGGCATCATACTCTACAAACATTGGGAGTTGGAGAACATGTTAGATGTAATTAGGTCCATTGTTCAACTAATTCGGTATCAATTTTAGATCTTTCTATTAAAGAAAAAGACAATATATAAATATATATTAAAGAAAAAGACAACATATAAATATATATGAAGAGTGCATTTAATCTTCAATCTAAGTTTTTGTTATAAAAAAGAACCTCAACAGCTAGTTATGAGTGGCAGTGGCAGGACACAAATACTTTCTCAACATATGTATTTATTGTAAAAATGTTTCAGGCAAAAATATAATCGCATGTGTTTTATAATATATGGATTTCTATGTGTAAGTATCATATTACATACAATAGATATTTAAATGTCATCTCAAAAGGAAGCGTTTGGACAAAGTGAGTAGACAATCAAGCTTTCAAAATATCTTTTGATTTTTTATTTCTCAATAACATAACATGAAAATTATTTACTGTAATTAGTAATAGAAGTACAAATATGTCACTGGTAAAAATTTGTTTGAATCAATTGTAATAATGGTTTCCATCGATTGTAGTAGTAATTTCTAAAATCAACTAGAATAATTATGGGTTTCAGACGTCCTAATTAAATTGCAGCAAATTAATAATAATAATGAGTTTGAACAGCTATAATAATAACAATGCTTGAAATCGAAAGTAATAATAATGAATTAGGGCTGGTGGAAGATCTCATCGATATCTTGTAAGAGAAGCATTTGCAATAAACAATGTTTAAGACATAAACGTGAATGGTTAAGACTATAATGAATCTTTCACTTTCCACACAGTTATAAATAAAAGTCAAAAGCTAGAGACTTTTTTACACAAAACAAAACATTGAAAATATGATTAAAAGTAAAATGATACATTGAGCAAAGTTCAACGAATGATGTACAAGTTCCGACTTAAAGAAAAGTGTTGCGGAGGACTCCTGTTTTAGCCTGGCTTGTTCGTCAAAATTTTCACAATTCCTTCAACGCAGCCTGGCTTGTTTGTCAAAATTTTCACAATTCCTTCAACGCAACCAGCCATGAATAGCAGGTTTCCTTGTTGCTTGTCCTTTGTACGTGGTGGAGAACAAAAAAATGATGCAATTACCATTATGGAACAAATAATCTATGTGATGTCGAGTAGATGTTTAATAATAAAATTAATTGATGTCATTGGTTCCATCAGATACTTGAAAAATGTATTTATTTTACCTTAGGCTGTTTGGATGTGGTTCCATGATGCAGTTGTCTCCTCTTCTCCAGTCAACATCAAGTACTAACTTTGTATCTTGATCTTGCTGCAACTCAATTTAATATCCAACTTCACCCACTTCAAGCCTTACTAGCCATCAGGCCTGGCATTTCAAATTAGGCATGCAATCGATATCTGCCTTTCCCTACTCCTCTCGTTCGTCCTTCTCTCCTCTTTCCAAACCAAAACCCTACACTCTACGAATTCGAACTCTGTTGTGTACCGGTCCCTGGCTAGCGTTACTAACTCAAAACAGGTATCATAAATTTTGACGGATGAAATCCAAATATAAACGTCATTTTGACAGGTTGGAAATATCTAATACACGTCAAGCTTGACGTGGAAACATTTACACTTACCGTCAAATACGTCCTAGAATTCAAAATACGTCCTACAGGACGTCAAATTCCAGGCCTGATCGGGATTGTTTTAAAGGTTTTATTATTCCACATTAAAATAAATTATTTAAAAATTATTTATTTTATTATATAAAAAAAATTATTTAAAAGATTATTTTATTATATAAAATACTGATTACATAGTAATTAGTATTGCATCATATTTTAAATATAGTTTAATTAAATTAAAAAATAATAAAGATAAATATTTGTTACAAAAATAAAAAAAATAAAACAACAAATTATTGTATTATTGAATGTGATTACTAAAAATTACCAAATATAATAAACTAATATTGTTTATATTAACATAAATATTCTTTAGTATATATGTTTATTTTTTATTAACATATATAAATTTGTATAATTAAATTTATTAAAATATGTTTTTGATGATGATGATGATGGTGATGATGGTGGTTAACATCCACTGAGACCAAATTGGTCTATTGGACCTACAATTTTCTTAGCTTTTAATTATCTGGCTCCTCATCTTTCTTGGTGAAATTGGTGTTGTAGCTTTCTTTTTTTTTCTATGGTCTTCCAACTTCCTTTATCTTGCATCTCCTTCATCTCTTCTAGTTCTTGGGACATTGGTGTCTTAGCTTCGCGATCTATTGTGTTCGTCTTTTTGAAGATAGTCAGAGAAGAAGTTTGGTCTAGGAGATCTGCTTTGCTGTTAAATGAAGATTTATTTTGTGCAGTATTCGAACCCTCATAACTGTTGATTTGTTGGGCGGGGCTTTCTCCCTGCTTGTCTTGAGAGTTGTTTATTTGTTACCTGATTTCTTGTGATTCAGAGCTTTTTCTAGAGTATTCTTCTTTGATGATAGTGTAGTGTTCTTTTTGTGCTCCTTCCCACCATGTAGATCTGTGGTGGTTTTTTCTTGCATGATTTTCCTAGGAGGTTTTTGGGTAATTTTTGGCTAGATGGCCTGTCTCAAAGCAGACTCGACATCTAAAGAGGACACTTTCATAATCGAGTTTCTGGTTCTACACATAATCTTTACTTGTTAGGTTTATTTCAGCTGGGAATCCGACGCTGAAGTCGATTTCCACACAGATGCATGCATAGGTGGTTCTGGCATATTACTCTGTTTCTGGGCACTTGCAGTAAAATTTCCCAATTGCATTTCCAATGGCTTTTAGCGAGGAGAGATTCCAAAGATGCAAGGATAGGCTTAGTAATCTCATCCAAACTGGTGCTGAGGTTAGAAGAAGAAGAAGAAGAAGAAGAAATTATTTTAACGTCCACAAGGCTAAATATAGCCTATGGGACAGATTGCTTCTTCATCTGCTTGATGTATTCAGCCCTTTTTTTGTGAAGCTTCACAATAAATGCTCCCATCTTCTCGACACACCCCTTGTTAAATAGATTATCCCAAGAGCTAGCTGCCAGCGTATTTGCATAACTTTCCCTATTGTCTTTGAAGGCCTCACATTCTAAAACGAAATGTTTTTCTGTTTCCACTTTTTCGGAAGAACAAAAAATGCATACCCTTTCCTCCCACACTTCCTTTGGCCTTTTCCAGCGCCCTGTTTCACAACGGAGTTGATGAGAATTAGTCCTTAACTGAGCAATAAGAATTTTGGCTCTCCAAGAGATATTGGCCTCTATGTATGCTTTTGGTTAATGATTATGAGTGGGATTAAACACTTCAATATAGTAATTTTTCTTTCTTCCTTGCTCCTTCTCCCAAGTACGTTTGTGGAGCTTTTCCATAACAAAAGCTTTTATCTCTTTGCTGTTTATGGGGCACGCGTTCAAGCAAATATCCCATTTACTAAACCATTTGTTATTTTGCTGCATCCAAGCTTTTTTGCTCTTGCACAATCTATCATTAAAGACAACCTTAGGCCATCTACCCTCTTCCATTTGCTCAATTTTTTTTAAATACCTTGTTACTCGCACCATAGCAATTGCTTCAATAGGAGCAGTCCCTGTTTCACGTAACAAGATATCATAAGGAACTGCACTTTTAATCTTAAATTTGTTTGTAATCAAACGCTTCTGAATTTTCTCAATTTGTCTCCACTGCATGTCGGAAGTACTGCTAGCCCACAGTTCATAACCATATAGAATCACTGGAATCACTAGAAGCCCAAAAAGAGTTTGACTGCTGTAGAGGGATCGAATGATGGGTTCCATGGCTTCATGAGTAGGCCTGATTTTTCCGAAAACTAAGGGCCAAAATCTAGAGTACATTGTCTGCTTTCAGGATTTTCAAAATCTACTATAAAGAAACCCCTAGCACAAGGGTAGATATTAATTTCATCAGAAATGACAGGCTTCCATACCTCCGAGACCCAATTGTGGAGAGGTGTAAGCCGTGGCAAAAAACCATTGAACCGACAGATTAGGGCACTTTTTGAAAACTTCAAAGCCTCATCGAGTGAGGCCTGGACCACTTGGACAGTGGGAGCTGGGGCTTCACTGATGATATGGGTAGAAGCTAGCCATCGAGAAGCGGATGAGCCAACATCTATTTTCGCGAAGCTGGGAGCCATATTTTACTTGCCTGTAGAACCCAGAAATAAGACAGAAGATAAGATTAGATCTAGATCTAGCCGCAGAAGAAAATTGACTTTGTAGCATGATTGTTTTCATAATTGATGAAAATAGAAATAATAGAAAAAAAAAATTAATTAAAAAAGAAATAAAATAAAAAACAAAAAATTAGTAACTAATAGAAATGGAAGTTACTAAAAACTCATTATAAGATGTCAATCAATTACCTTACAAATAAATAAATTTAAATAATAAAAACAACCAAATTCTTAATGTTAAACTATGAATAAGCTGCATAAATTTAATACACAATCAACCCAAAACTAAATGTCGCAATACCAGTAATACCATACAAATATGAAAAAAAATATTGGTTAATCGACATCATTTTAAGTGGTTAGATATAATAATTATTATTTTATGTGGTTATTTACAATGATTATAATCTTGTTTAAACTTGAAAAAAATATTTTCAAAAATTTATAAATTATAAATTTTTATTTTAAATATTTATGAATATGAATTATAAATATTTTTTTAAATATATATTTAAAAAAATCCTCTCTCGAAAAAAATTGAAAGTGAAGATTAATAATTTTTAAAAATAATTTAATATAATTATAATTTTTAACATCAAAATTTGTAATCTTTGTTTCTACATTCATCATTTTTTTTTTTTTTTTTTTTTTTTTTTTCGTAAAGAAAATTCATAATTTCATAAAGAGAAATTACATGTTGTGGATGCCCGAAGGCATATGCTGTAAACGTGGCTTTTTGTCCACTGTCAAAAACAAATATATACATAGAAACCCAAAAGGGTATGCTGTTCTGATGCAAATAACCGCTATGTAAAAAACCAAAATTCACCCACACAGGGGTAGACAAACATATTTACTATTCTGTTATATACAGAGCAAAATTCTATAAATGTTCAGTATCAAAAGGCTGTGAAATTAGGGGCTGTTGCCCCTTTATAGTCCCTCATCTATATATGGCCTGTGAAAATAATGATAGATCCCTGTAGGTGTATGTTCGGCGATCATCCACTCTCCAAGAGGACGATGCGTCGCTTCTTTCGATAGCTTGTCAGCAGTTTCATTTTTTTCCTTGTAGATATGAGAAACACAAATCTGATCAAAGAATGTTTTGAAAAAAACAATTTCTTCCATAATAGTTCTCAAAGAGTATGTAGAGCAAATAGCTATATTGTTAAACCAATCAGTCACTATCTTTGAATCTCCATAAATTTGTATATTTCGACATTGTTTCAGAATAGCAAAGTATAGCAGATGGCGAAGTGTTATCAATTCAACATGATTTTTGGTGCCGGGTCCTAGACCCAAACAAATCTGGAAGTAGTGTGCTTCAGAAAGGTAGAAGCAAATGCCACCCCCACAGCCATGCCATTGGGCAGCACCATTATAATAGGCCCATGGGATCAATCTGTTTATTTGTTCATGTTGTATAATTCTAGGTCTCTTTTGGTTGTCATCGTTTGGAAGTTCTTCATATGTAGCACAAATTTGTGGGGGGAGAAGATTCCACTTTACCAATTTATCTTCAAAGATTTTATTATTTCTCTTGAGCCAGATGTACCATGAGACTAGGAGAGGAAGGTTTCTTGATTTTGCCATAGCTGCTGTACTCCACCAGTTTTCCCAAGCCGTTGTTATATCGACCCCCTGCCAGTTCATAGTCATATTTAGAGATAGTAGGACTTGTGACCATATACTCCTGGGGGTTGGGCAAGTAAGGAAAAGATGCTGGGTCGATTCTTCTTCTTGGAGGCAAAGTACACACCGGGTAGGACCCAAAAATGCCCTTCTTTTCAGATAGGATCCAGTGGGGACCTTATCTTCTAATATGTTCCACATCAACAGTCTGGTGCGTGGAGGAGCTTTTAATTTCCATAAGGTATCCCACTAGCTTCTTAAGACCTCCAGTTTTTTGACTGCTATTATTGTGTCATACCCCTGTTTCGGTGTGTGTTTCCCAGTTTTTGAGTGGGCTCAAATAAGTTCATCCTCAACATTCTGTAATCTAACATGTGATTCTGTAAGTTCCTGAAGGTATATTTGCCAAATTCTACTCCATTCAATTGGTATATGCCAGTGCGGATCAGTTAGCCAGGCTTGTGTATGGAATGTAGAATTTTGCTGGTCCCCAATCTGTCCCAGAAACTTTATGCCCCTATTGTTTAGGTGTTGTATTAGTCCAACTAGTAGTAGATGGGAGTTACCACTACCTGTCCAAGGATCAATGCCAATTTGGACCGAGGCACCATTGCCAATTTTCCATAGTAAGCCATCCTTGATGATAGAAGTAGAACTGAGTATGGCCCTCCAAATCACTGAGATGCCCTTCCTGTTCCAAGATGGGCTTCTAATCCAGTCTATGATAGTCAACGACCAGATGTATTTATGAAGAATAACCTCAACCCAAAGACTATTTTGTTTTAGTAAAAGCCAACTCTGTTTGGCTGCCAAGGCTTGAGCAAAGGCAAGAAGTAATTTAAGTCCCTAGCCTCCCCACTTCTTAAGAGTAGTAATTTTTGCCCATTTTACCCAGCAAATGGTTTACCCTCCTTACTTCCATTCAAGAGGAATTTAAAACAGATTTTTTGAATTCTGTGAAGAATCCCTCTTGGAATCCAGGCAAGTGACATCTAGTACACCGGGGTGGCTTCGAGGACTGATTTGATAAGTATCAGTCTGCCTGCCCTAGAGAGGAACCTATGACACCAACAACTTATTGTCTTCTCCACTTTTGTGATGAGCCAGGTCCAGTTAGCAATCTTATAACCATCTGGTTTTAGTCTGAAGCCCAAATATTTCAATCCCCCCATCAATTCAGTTGCTTGAAAGGGAAAATTTTGAGTGGCTAACTGAGATTCCTGTAGGGTACATTCAGATAGAGAGATGGTGGATTTTTCTCTGTTGATCTCCATTCCTGTGGCTCTGTAGAACAAGATCAGGATCTCATTCAATGAATTCGTGTCCCGGACACTCCCATTTAAGAAGATCAATATGTCATCTACAAAAAGTAGATGTGTCAAGTAGAAATGTTCCATAATTTTTAGACCTTGAAGGCCCCCCCTTCTTTTTTCTGTAGCTATGCATCTGCTCAACCCTTCCATGACCATTAAGAAAAGAAGTGGTGATAAAGGGCATCCCTGCGTTATCCCTCTATCAATATTGAAAGTGGGCGATGCTGAACCATTAATGAGAATGGCAAAAGAAACAGAGGAGATGCAACCCATGATCCAGTTGATAAGAGCAGGGGGGAATCCCAAGTGAGTGATAATCATCTTGATGTACAGCCAATTCACTTTGTCAAAGGCCTTTGCCAGATCAATTTTGAGAGTGAGTCCCTTGAGATTTTTGAGTATGATGGAGTGGAGGGCTTCCTGGGCTATACCAATGGCATCCTGTATATGTCTATGGTGGAGGAAAGAAAATTGCTCTTGAGAGATGTGGTTAGATAATATAGGCTTGATGCGGTTGGTGATGATTTTAGAAATGATTTTGTATAGACAGTTGCAAAGGGATATAGGCCTGAAGTCATTAAAGGAGGATGGCGAATCTGTCTTAGGAATCAAGGCCAAGTAGGTGAAGTTAATGGGGGGATGGATGTGTCCAGTGGTTCTGCTTTCTTCAATGATAGCAAGTAGGTCCCATCCCAGTAACTCCAGGAAAGCCAAATAGAACTCCACTGGCCAGCCGTCCAGGCCAGGACTCTTATCTTTCTTGAACCATTTGAGAGTTCCTTCCAATTCCTCCATGGTGACCGTTTGAGTTAAATCCTCTGCAGCATCCTGTTCCACAAACCTTGGAAAGTGGCCAGCCAAGTTTATGATGTCCGGGAGATTGATGGCTGCCGATGCTGTAAATTGTTTTTTGAAATGTGTAATCCCCAATCTAGCTAATTAAGGGTGAGTTGAGGCCCATCCATCAGGCTCACAGGGCATCTGCCATATAGTGTTGGTGGCCTTTCTTCCGTTTGCAAAATTGTGGAAAAATTTGGTATTACCATCTCCCGCTTGAAGCTAGGTGGCTCTACTTTTCAATCTCCATTGTTCTTCCTTTTCCAGTAGTATATTATTCTTTTGGTTCTCCAGTGAAACCAGATGTATTTTAGTCTCCTTCGATAAGAAACCCAACCTCTGTTCATCCGTTAGCTGTGCAATCTGTAATTCAATGTCAAAAAGATGTTGTTCATCTCTCAACTTCTTCCTCTTTGACCACTGCTCTGTCAATGTCCTGAGTTTGTTAAACCTAATACAGAAGTCCGCAGCCAACTTGTGTTCCCTCAGAGGGGGTTGAGCTCTCCAGAACTCAGTCACCAGGTTGATGTAGTCAGGATCTTTTAGGTGTCCAGTAAAGCATTTGTAGGGGGAATGCGGCTTTTTTGATGGACCGGTGATTTGGAGAAAAATGGGTAGATGATTAGATGATCCCCCAGAACCCACCCATTGTCGATATAGGGGGATGTAATGGATGAGATCTTCATGTATCAAGAACCGATCCAATCGTCGACCCAGGGCAGCATCCTCCATCTGCCTATTATGCCAGGTGGGCAGTTTCTTGTTCATAGGAACATCAACTAATTTTCTGGTATCCAGTAGAGTTCTCATCTGATCAGAAATAGGGTCGATTTGAGCATGATGTCCCCAGGATTATTCTATGCCCAAGGAAAAGTTTAGATCCCCTCCAATAATGGTGGTGTTTGAAACAAGATTATGTTCCAACAAATTGTGCTAAAATTCCAATATGTTCTGATTAGGTGCATAAATGTTGATCAGTTTTAATTGAAGTCCCAGCTCCCCAAAAAATATGTCCATGCCAATAAACCCCATACCGCCCTAGGTGGATATATGCTTGAAAATTTTAGGATTGATGCCAATTGCAAGACCGCCAGATCTGCCTATGGCATCCATGCCTTGGAATACCCAGCCCGACAGAATCGAGAGTAGGGTTCTGGTTATGTTATCAGAAGTGCCAAGGGTTTCCTGAAGGAAAAGGATGTCACAGTATGTATCCTTTAACAGCCTTTTGATAGCCAATCTCTTCTGGGGGTTGGCTAATCCCCTGCAGTTGTAGGAGAGCCAAATCATGGGGAAACATGGGCAATGGGCTCCAATGCTCTAAGCACCCTCTCAATGGTGGTTTGTTGGCCCCTCGCTACATCTACCACCGCTGAGTTTATGGCAGTTTTGATCTTGGATGGGTGCCCTTTGGCTGGTTTATGAAGCTTGGTCCTTCCTTGGGAGAGGCCCAATCCAAGAAGCGGAGGTTTAGGTTGCACTATGGATCGGAGGTTGTAGGGATGGGATCCTAGCCCAGAAGGGGAGGAAGTGTGAGAAGGGGGGGTGGAAAATTCCCTGAGGGAAGTAGGAGTGGTGAGAACGTGGGTGGGGGAGGAAATAAGGAACAAGGGATGGAGGGAATAGTGCAATGTACAGATGAGGAGGGATGCAAAGATGTATGCAGTGCATTTAACATAACACCTGAAAAAAGAGCAGCGGATATTGGGAAAGACTCATTACCCGGTAGAGAAGTTGCTTTCACTGCAGATTTGGAGCGAGTTCGAGGTGGTGAGGACGAAACTTTTCTCCGGTTCCCAGCCTTCTTTGTAGCGCCCACCACAGCTTCAGATGGTGCCTCTCCTTGTTCCTGTTCTCCCTTGTTCTGCTCTTCAGAGGTCTGTTGCTTCGTCCCCTTCGAGATTTCAGTGGTCACCGAAGAATGTAGAGGGAAATCCTTGTATAGGTGACCCACTTTGTGGCACCTCCTGCAGCGGAATGGGACTCCTTCATAGTCCAGAAGTTGTTTACGTGAGAAGTGCCTCCTGTGAAGAGTAATTTTTTCCTCAAGTCCTGCCCTGGTGTCAAGGTGTACCAATATCCTTGCCATAGTCATGATTCCTGTTTTTTCAAAGGACTTGTCATGTTCAAGGTAGGTCCCCAGTGCATCTCCAATACGTTTGAACACCTGAGGGGTCCAAAATTGCATAGGTAATCCAGGTAGTCTAACCTAGATAGGTCCTGCTCCGGATCGAATGGAGGATCCCATCGCTTTAACAGAACTGGTGCAAGCTCAATATGCCAGTAGCACGATAATATCCAATCTGTATACTCCTCCCTATGAAAGCGGAGGGCAAACCATCCTCTGGCCAATACCCTAATAACAGGAAGTTCTTTCAGCAGGGAGCCCCATATCTCCACTATCCATTGACGCAGTCTCTCCACCGTGTAGTTCCTACCTCTAACACAGCCAACAAGAACTTTCCTCGCCGTGTCCATGGCATCCACCATTTAAACGTCCTCTCTGAAGGTCAGGTTGATATCAGTGTCCACAGCTCTGAGACACCGGCCCTTTTTCAGATTATCCGAGCGCCATCCCGTAGGGTAATCTTGAAGAAGGTTCCGACATGGTTCCGAGGAGCTATGCTGCGCCGAATGAGTAGGTCGAGGATTTGGGATAGGTGAGCTGAAACAACTAGAGTGAATTGGGGAATGCGGGTTGAGATTGCACGAGCGCGGGTGAATGTAGGATTGTGCAGGTCGCGGGGGGTTGGACGGGCCAGCTTGTGCCAGGGAGATGGAGGGAGGGTGCATAGGCAGGGAGTGCTGTGGGGGAGGAGGAGGGGGATGTTGTGGGAGATATGGCAGGGGGGAGTCGAAGGAGGGGGAAGCCTGTATACTGGAGCCGAGGAGATTCAGGGTTGCCGGAGAGAGGGGGGGACATTCCAAGCCGGGAAGGTCCGCAACATTGATAGCAGGGTGCTGGCGCTTTCCGGAAATGGGTGAGTGTAGCGTCGACTGGACAGCAGCTGTCGTCCGACCCTGTTTATGCTACCAGGGGCCCTCAAACGGTGTAGATTGGTGCGCCCAAATCTCTTGCTCAGGCATGGGGTCCTCCTCGTAATCCACGAGGTCTTCTTCCACCATTTTAGCCGATAGTGATACCTGACCTCCTTGTGACCAGTGGAAGGCAGGCTGTAATGTTGAAAGGAGTTGACTGTGTTGTTGAACGGAGTTGAGGCCAAAAACAACGGGCAATACCACGCATCAGACAAAAGAAATCCACCGACAAGCTCAACTGTAGAGAACAGAAATCATTAAAAAACCAAACCCGTGGTCAGACCTGCGTAGATAACCATGCTACCATGTCCACAGAAAGCTCACTATTGGCAGAAACCGTGGAACTATAACCTGAAACCCTAGGGTTCTGCCATGGTTAGGGTTCTGGAGCTCCCTTCTGCCGCTGAATCTGTAACTCTATGTCAACATGTCTTTCAATTTAAGAATCTGCAAATCAGTATAAGGTGAATCAAATCTGAGATCTCATTCATCATTATTATTTTTAATATAATTCCTTTATATGATAAAAAATATAATTCATTTATATTATAAAATAATGCTTATTTATAAAACATATACCTTACCAAACCAAATAAAACAATGAAATTGCAAGTTTCAAAATAGAAAAATTTTAAATTTCTATTTTTAATATTATTTATTATCAAATTAATATTTTAATTCTTTTAACTATAGTTCCTTTTAAGTAAGGTTGATCATCATTTTGAACATATTATTTGATTTTTTTCTTCTTATACCGTTTTAAAACATTTTATCTCTCTATCATACTCATTACTTGAATATCAAATATTGAAGATATTATTATTTTTAATTTCCATAAATGTATTATATTTTAATTATTTTTTTTCTTTTGGAAAAGTTTATTGATTTAATTTTTTTTTTGGTAAATTTCTTGAAAAGAATATATAAGATTATAATTTTTTTATAGAATTTACTAGCATGTAACATTTTCAGTTATTTATTCTATATATTTCATGAAAAAATATATAAGATTATAAATTTTTTGATAGAATTTACTATCATGTAACATTTTTAGTTATTTATTTTATATTTTCTCACTATTCATTAGATTAAATTTGAATCATTACATTGAGTAACTTTAGAAATGGAATAGCAAGTCACATGACATTACAACTATTGTGGGAGTAAATTACATAAGATTTTTGTTGTAAAGTCACATCATTATCATGGATATTTTACTTATGCTAGTTATCCACATATTTAATAATGTAAATGTTACATCATCTAAGGAAGAAACATCATTAGCATGCCACAATACGGAAATACACTATTGGACACTAATATAATTTGGAAACCATGTAGGGAAAAGTCATCAAACGTTTAATATTATTAAACATATCGTGAGCATGTTCATCCCTTACTCAATGGCTGTAAGGGAGTCCATCTCTTGAGCATTGTCATAAAATATTACAAAGAAACATAATTTTAAATACAACATAACTTGGTAGAAGTAATCACATTAATCATTATATCATTTACCTATGAATCCTCAAACATTTTGACTTTGTAGCATGGTTGTTTTCATAAGTCAATTATCCTGTAGTGAACATTCCTTCAATCTACGTTGACCACTAGTTCTTTCATTGCCATAATGTTAAATATAATTTGTCCTTCACATGCGTTACAATCATTTCCTGCAAATACAAAATATTTATTGGTGAAGCTTCAAGCATCTTTTCATGTACATAAGACGCATATAAAATATTGATACATACCTCTTTATTAACTATATACATGCATGAATTAAAGTATAGAACTATCAAAACATGTCTATTTATCTTTACACATGTATGGTTATGAAACATGTCGGTCCATCCATAACTCAAATGCATAGGATAAAGTACATAAGCACTACATTTTACTATCATTTCTTTCCAAAAGACACATTATTTTCCTACAGAAAACCATCACAACTATCCATATTATTTTCAATTAAAACTAGCACATTAGCTATGACCTTTGTGCATGTGAATTCATATTCTTTTTCCACAAGAAATTAACCTAACAACTATTATCTTGATACATGTTATCACATATTCTTTTCCAAATGAAGTGAATACCATAGATATTATTCTTGCATGCAAATACATAATATTTTCTAACTAAATCTAACACAATCTTGCATGCAAATAGATAATCTTCTTCGAAAGAAAGATAACCCATTCTTGCAAGAAATTATATAATCTTTTCCAAAGTAAAGCTAACATAATTTTGCATGCGAATACATAACCTTTTCCAAAAAAGTCTAGCCTAATAGTTATTTATCTTTGTGCATATAAGCATACATTCTTTCCTCACGAAAACTATCATAGTAGTTGTTGTCTATGGGCTCAAAAAAGGTTAATCAAACTACATGCCCTTTAAAAAGAATAATAAACTAAAAACATTTACTATCAAGCTCAAAACAAAATCTAAATAATGAAATATACATATATTAAACGCCGAGAATATTCTTCTAATCTATGGACCTCAAAGAATTTCTTGAATGAAGTGTTTATCAAAAGGTATGTGTCATTTTCTACGAAGAAACTAAATGAAAGCATCGTTATTAAATGTCCATACTTGTAATATTACACCTTTTATGTAAATTATAATTATAAATATTAAAAGAAAACTACCACAACTTATTTCTTTGTGCATGAGAATCCATGGAAGTCTTCCAAGAAGGACACCACCGACAGTAAAAATAACAAGCTCTAACAAAGATTATATAGTAACAACCACATACGTCTAGAGAAAACAATAAAGAGAGGGCTTACTACACTTAGTTGTGGGCCCCATCTTTATGCATGGCACCTGCAAATGAGTTTGAAACTTACTTGGTAGAGAAAAGAAAATAAAAATTCAGTGGAACAAGCCTTTGATATACCGCTAGGCTCCCACTCGTCATTCAAAATCACAAAGCACACATGTGCAAGTCCCTTGTGGATCACATCGTAAAAAACCCATATATTTGATTGACTGTCTTAGGTGAATCCATGATGCACATGAAAACCTACACCTGTGGTGTGGATAGAGCCCACACAGCTCCTTCATGAAACCCTTAGTTTGACAGGGTAGCACTCAATGTGGATTCACTTTTATACATCAATTTTTTACACATTTTCATCTCCACTTCTTGGTGTACACATGCAAATAAGGAAATGTTTCTCGTCTTTCATGTGCTTTCTCCTGGCATCTTTGATACCCTCCTATAAAGCTCTGCTTGACACCAATTCATAAGCATCATATTTTTAAGAGACACGTCATGAATCCTTTTCTTTTTTCTTTCGAAGTCGGTTGGGTGGTTATCATAGAACCATAATTGAATTTGGATGCTAATTTTTCTGAGTTCTTTATTTTATTTAGTTGTTAAATGAATAAATATCATGTTTTGTAAATATAGGGATATTATATACTCCCCCCCCCAAAAAAAGACAACACCATCCTCAATGTTCATCACTAACTTTCACACATGACATCCATCTAGAACCATCAAAAGCCGTTTTTCCCTTTCAAAATGAAGGATTAGTATGTTCAATAACTAAAATCAATCATGTTTATCAATAATTATAAACATTTATACCTACAAATATATTCAATTTTTATTCCAATCACTTAACCCTTATCCAATTCAATAGAAGCCAAAATAAAGTCTCTATACTGCCTTATTGTTACTTGCCAATTGCTCTTGGAAATCATGGTCACTTTACACAATAATTTTAACTACAAGGGGTTTATCATTATCTGTTGTGGTAAGAACTCCAAGAGTGGTTTGACAACCTAACAACAAGCACCTAGGGTGGTTCACAACCTCCATGGAAATTACGTTGTAGCATATGACCAACAAATCCAACATAATTAAATTAATCACAACATTTTCAATCATTAATTATTTATGCAATGTCAGATGATATTTTATTCACAGTACTTCAACAAGTACTGAGAAAGAACTTTACTCTCTAATCATAAAAATGACCAATAACTACACCAAGTGCATATTGTCTTAGCCCCCGCTAAAGCAATCCACAATATTGATAGCACAATAAAGTAACTACATTTCCAGTAATTCCTTTCTGAGCACTAGGCTCCTTTCCTGTCAAGATGTACATAATTTTTTTACATAATAATACAAAAAAATCACATAACTTATCATATTAGTTAACTTGGTTTACCATAGAAACCACAGTGGGCAAAAGAATTCTCCTTCCAACCAATGGGAACTAATTTCCACAACTAGATTGAGCCAATTTCACATCAAACATATTTCCATGACAGTGACAACACTTGGTCTAACACAGGATTCCTCTTAGAAGGGTCCTACCAATTCCTTTGACAACGTCAGGTCTTAAGGAGTTTACAGCTCAAAAACTCACTCTTTGGGCCTCCACCAACATGCTTCGAAATCAACAAGGTTGCATAGGGATTTTCCCATCTCACCATCTTGGCCAACCTTTTTTTGTTAATGAGACCATCTATTTCTAGGGAGAGGAAACCTCATCTCAAGGCCTCCTTTCCCCTTCACAACTATCCTATAACTGTTTGAGATGTGAAATTATCTTTTAACACCTTTTTCCAACTGTAATTTATATAACTGAACATATGCACATTCACATTAAAGAAGAAGGAACATTTATGTACAACATGCCTTCATACTTGACCCGCAGCATGTATCCCATAGTCTGTAAAATTAAATTAATAGGAACTCATGACTGACATCACATGTCTTATAGGTGGTATTCATTACAAATTTTCCACATATAATC
Organism: Pinus tabuliformis; assembly: GCA_031772625.1. Taxonomy (NCBI): domain Eukaryota; kingdom Viridiplantae; phylum Streptophyta; class Pinopsida; order Pinales; family Pinaceae; genus Pinus; species Pinus tabuliformis. Next base: position 1,191,307,728 of record CM062818.1, read on the forward strand.
ATCATGCAATTTACAAAAACATTACCATATCTTGCATATCATGACATGATACCTTCTCATTTGCAATTGCAAATAACATTGCAGTATTTTACCTTTCGCAGGTTCTTTTGTTCCATGTTACTAGAATCTTAGTGACATCACTATGCTTCCATTGAGCCTTCCCTGCTTAGTCACTCTAGAAAAATTAGTCACAACTAATTTTGTTAAAACCACACTTTCTATAAAATATTGGTATGCACAAAACATTTTGTCAAATGCATTCAGGATGCATTTTACTTTCATAGGAATCAATTCTCTTAATATTTCAAGAATGTAGAAGGGTATTGGTCCTATCAATATTTCATAAACCATTTCGATGCATAACAAATAAGGCTACATCTAAGGAACTTTAGGACAAAGTTTCCATGAAGTTATTTTTCCAACAACATTTAAGGGAAAAAGACCTTGAAAAGTAATGTAGTCACTAATTCTTGTAAAATGATACTTCATTTACACATATGTATCTAATCAACACTCATTATGCAACATTACCAAATTCAAGTCAATCACACAAACATTTCTAAATGAAATAAATCAGTAATGTTAATATATTCAAAGTTCGATCCATTTTTTTTTTAGTGATGACAACAGAGACACGACATCTCCACAACATAATGAAATTAACTTATTAGATTTCATAAGTAATGTCACCACAATATTCACATGCACTTGATGAATATTTTTAAATGGTGAAGTTAACATATTTCCTAAATGTAAAACACATACCAACTTGCATCGTCATTAAGTCATCAACTTGTAGAGTTGTGAAGTTTGAAAAAAAATAAAGTAATCATCAACATCTGATTACCACTAGTTGTATATTAAATTTGTCAAACATACATAATCCATTTCATGCATTTCAGTATATTATCATACGATTAAATAATCTTAGTTTCTCTCATCCTCGTAGTTGTTATTTTTGTATGTTCATATGCAAAGCTACAATCCCTCACATAACAAAACATTTATATCAAACTAATCTCTTTAACGACACTACTGTATCATGATCTAAGTTTTTTGTATCATTCAAGAACTTGTAGTCTTATGTATGCCTTGTTGAATAAGAATCCACTTTCGCAATAATGTCTTGCATATAATATTGTTATGTGTAAAAGCCTATGCAAAGCTTTAATCATACAAAAACACTAATTTATTATTAGTAAGTAAGTGTTGATAACAATTAATGTAATAGTCCAAACAACCGAAAATTCAACAATGTATTGTCACCATAGAATAATATATTGTGATCACATTTTTTACCATTTTGACAATGATCTTGAATTAAGAATTGAATGATGCATATTCCAATATAGTTTGTCAACTGACCACAAACAATGGTGTAATGAAATAACAAATAATAAATGTTACTAACCATCATAACTCAATCAAAATCCATGACAAAACTCAATTGTCAATTAGTCATTATAGTCAAAACCATAACACTCGACTCATTGTTTATCTTTAACACCCAAAGGGGTTCTTTCAATGTTCTTTTAAAACATCATATTGTCCTCTTCAAAGACAACCCCCACTTTTGTACATTCCTTCGTTATCACACAAATACATGCATTGATTATTTTCTTATAAGAAATGAACTGTAACTCTAAACATTTTTTCTTGCTTTAAATGAACCATTAAATATGTCATAAGAATATACATGCAAAGGTTGATAATTAACTCACACTATCACTAATCACAGTGTGATTATTCAAAATTATTCATAATTTAATTCAAAACATTACAATAGAATTCCTTATTGTCTTTTATTTGCATAAAACTTCAAATGCCATAAGCACACTTATTCTTTGAAGTAGACACTAACCCTTATCATTATTTAATGCGGTTATTAACACCACCATGCATCTCATGTGAAATGTAGTATACTGCATACATTTCCATGGAAATTTTGTTACTTTCATACTTGAATTGATACTCATTAACATCATACCTCTATTCATTTTCCACTTACGGATTCCCAAGAGGTGTTAGTGCTACAAAATTTTGCTCTAGTACCACTTGTAACATCCCACGATAATCCTTGTGAAAAAAATACATATGATTAGACAATTTTTACGGAATTTACTAGCATGTAAAATTCTGAGTTACTTATTCCATATTCTCTCACTATCCATTAGATTAAATCTTCATCATTACATAGAGTAAATTTAAAAATGGAATAGGAAGTCACATGACATTACAAACATCGAGACAGTAAATTAACAGAAGCTTCCTATTGTAAACTTACATCATTATCATGGTTCTTTTATCTAGGCTAGTTATTCACATATTTAAAAATGTAAATGTTAACATCATGTAATAAAGAAACATCATTAGCATGAAACAATAAGAAAACACATCATTGGACACTGTTATGCCCTAGAAACCCCGTAGGGAAAAACAAGAAAACTTTTAATTTTACTAAACATTTCATGAGGGTGGTCCCCCCTCACTCAATGGTTGTAAAGAAGTCCATCCCTTCACCATTGTCATAAAATATTACAAATAGATATCATTTGAAGTACAACATAACTAGCTAGAAGCTATTACATTAATTATGATATCATTTACCCCATATTTACCCACAAATCCTCGAATATTATGTATTTGTGGCGTGGTTGTTTCCATAAGTGGATTATCCTACGACTAATATTCCTTTAATCTATATTGAATACTAAATCTTTTGCTTCCATAATGTTAAATATAATCTATTTTTCCCATGAGTTACAATCATTTCTTGCAATTACTATTGTCAACAAACTCTGACATCCAAATAATAATATTTACTGGTTAAGCTTCAAGCCTCTTTTTCATGTACATAAATGAAACACAAATAAAGTTTTGATACACGCCTCTTTATTAACTCTGCACACACATTATTTAAAAATAAATAACTGCCAAAACATGTCTATTTATATTTACAAACATATGGTTAGGGCACATGTCGGTTCATCCATAACTCACATGCATAGGGTAAAATACATAAACACCACATTAACTATCATTTGTTTGTACAAGACATCACAACTATCCATATTCTCTTAAAGTAAAACTAGCACACTAGCTATCATCGTTGTGTATGTGAATTCATGTCCTTTTTCCATAAGAAACTAATGTAACAACAATTACCTTGATAAATGTAAATAGATATTTTTTTCCAACGAAATCTAGCATCATAACTATTATTCCTGCATGCAAATACATAATCATTTACAAAATAAAACTAACACAATCTTGCATGCAAATACATAATATTTTCCAAAAGAAAGCTAATACATTTTTGAATGAAAATATATAATCCTTTCCAAAAGAAAACTAACATAATCTTGCATGTAAATACATAATTCATTCCGAAAGAAGCTAATATAATACATATTCTTTTCCAAAATAAATCTAGCCCAATAGCTATTTACTTTTGTGCATATAAACACACATTCTTTCTTCATGCAAACTATCATAATAGTTGTTATGTATAGACTGAAAAAATGTTAACAAAACTACATAATCATTATAAAAAACAATAAACTAAACACATTAACATAAATCTCAAAAAAAAATAAAATTCTAAATAATGAAATATCTATAGATTAAATGCCAAAAATATTTTACATATCTATCGACCTCAACCTAATTCCTTGAAAAAAGTGTTTATCAAAAAATGTGTTTCTTTCCATGAACGAACTAAGTGAGAACAATAACAAAAATTATTCGTATGTGCATGAGCATCCATTGAATCCTGCCAAGAAGGTTACCATCTACAATAAAAATAAAAACCTACACCTGCAATGTTGGCACAACCCACACACCTCCTCCATGAAACGCTCTGCTCGACAGGGTATCACTCAATGCAGATTCATTTTATACAACGAGTTCTACACATTTCTCACCTCCACTTCTTGGTGTACGCAGTCACATGATGAACTGTTTCTCATCTCTCACGCACTCTCTCCATTATGGAGATATTATAGTGAAATACTTTTAAAAATTTCCAATGAGGCTGACCGAATATAAAGATTGAAGATATTCATTTTCTTTTTAATTATCATGTAAATTTATTATTTTTAAGTTTAGTATTTTTGTTAAATCAAAATGGCATATCCTAATTTGAATTTTCACTTATGAAGAATTAATTTTAAAAATATAAATTAAGAATTTTTTTTGAGGTTTACATTGAGTAATGCAGAATTAAAAATTTTGCTAAGTGGAATCCGTATTGAGTAACCCGAATCAAAATTATTGTTTGTTTAAGTTTATAATGAGAGATTTTTGTTAGACTCTATGGAATGGTAAACATGTGTGTGCTATTTCATAATGGTCATATTATATATATTATGATTGTGTTTTTATTTTTTTAATTTGATGTTTATTACGAAGTGTTTTATTTCATTAAGAGTTTTAGTAGTTATTTATCATGATATTTTAATTCAAGTATATAAAAAACATAAAAAAACATACGAGGTAAAATACAGATCAGATATTTAATATTTTATTAAAAATTCCAGTAGTTATTTATCATGATATTTTAATTTTTAATTATATTTTCTGAGATATTAATATTTTTAAACTTTTTTATATTTGGATATAATTTATATATATATAAACAAAACATATTGTTTCTTTCTATTTTTATTTTTTCCCTAATCTATTTTTATTATTTAACTAAATAATAAATTTCAATAATTTTAACCTACGATAATATTATACTCCTTTAAATTATACCAAAGTTGAGGCAAGGGAATGTCCTCCTCCCTACCATAATATTATGCTCCTTTAAATCAGACTAAAGTTGGGTAGAGGAATGTTCTCCTCCCATTTCCTTGCTACATATATCATTCCTTTTCCCTACCATAATATTATGCTCCTTTAAATCATACCAAAGTTGGGGCAGAGGAATGTCCTCCTCCCATTTCCTTGCTAGATATACCATGTTGGTCGACTTCATCTGAAATATTTAAGTAGGTGGCCAATTGAAACATTCCTACATGCCTTTCGTGGTATTCTTCCCTAAAATGTCTTTTGTGGTATTCTTCCCTAAAATGTTAACAAGTGTTGGATATGACAATATTTATTTATTTATATATAGATATTAAAATCAATGAGGATTCAATTTTACAATGGTGGTAAGAAATCTTATTAATTTTATAATATATTCTTTATCACTAGTATTATGCAGGGAGGAATAATCAAAATTTATCAATTTCCGATTATGTGAAAAAGTAATGACCCACCATTTCTTTGAAAAATGCATCAAGTTTATTTACTATGTGTGAAAATAGTTAATAATGTATTCCTTCAATTTCATGACTTTCTTGAAGTTTTTCCTTGAGATGTTAGGATGCGATGAGTCATGCCCCCAGGCTGGCGGTAGTCTTTCAACCGCTTCTGGCAAGGTGCGGTACCACCGAACACTTTCTTTTCACCAATACTTATGTTCATGGACTATGCCTAACCATGTGTCCTACTTAGTTTGTGTTTCGCAACCAAGTATTATTACTGTTTCCTTTATACCAATGAACACTCATACACATTCATTATCATCAACAATTATACAGGAGAACACAATTGCACAATATAATGGGAGGGGCAACTCCCTGAACAATGAGTTTGCCCGAATAATATATTATACAGTCTTTTACAAAGTTACAATGCTTTACAGGTATACTTGGAAACCCCAAGTTTCATACTTAGCCAATTTTACAACTTCGTCACACCTCCGTGTGATAACCAAGATCCGTTTCCCAAGTCGGGTGGGTGCGCCCTCATACGAGCTACCTTCTGCACTTCACAATTAAACCTTGCTCTTCCTACACGACAGGCGGGTAACCTCGCCTGAGTCACCCGTGCATGCCTTCGCACAACCGACGGGCGACCTCACCCAAGAACACCTTTGAACGATGGGCGGGCATGCCCTCACACGAGTTGCCACCTGCCCCAAACAACTGGCGCCTTCACCCGAGTTCTACCACACCATTTACTCCTACACGATGGGCGGGCGACTGACCCGAGTCTCCACCCACGACTTCACCCGAACACCGGGCAGCTTCACCCGCACCTTAACCGATACGCCGGGCGACCTCCTACCCGCGCCTTCACCCAAGACTTAAGATTCTACGTTTTCACCTCTGTGCGACCTCGCCAAAGTCTAGGTGCATAGAACTACGCCTCACCTTCCTTTGTTGCAGCTACACTATTGAACTGCGCACTTCTCCTTTGCTTGAGTACCTTGAGCGACGTTCGAATGTGCTCCAATGTGTCCATGCATCATTGTATATATATGCTATGCTGTTTGGTCGTGCCATTGCTTGGCCGACTCTTGTTTACTCCAAACTGACGCCCTTTACTTGCCGACTCGTGTTTAATCCAAACTGACGCCCTTTACTTGCTTATCGTTCAGTCGGCCCATTGCCAGCACCTCAAACGTAACTATTCTTCACCATCAGCTTTACAAGTGAATGCCCACGCTATCCACCGTATAATTATGTTCGCCCTCCACTTCTGATGCGCATTATAACCATGTTCTTCACGTGCACTTTGGTCGTAGGACTTCACACTGTTATGTTCTCCACTTCGCTCGTTCACCCAAACGAGTTGCACTTTGCAGCGGTAATGCCTTTGGACCGCAGGTCCTTACATCCTCCCCCACTTGAAATCATTGTCGTCCTCAACAATATCTCATCCCGACAACCATCTGTCACCAAGATCACCATACCAAGGTATACACCTCATTGGTATGTCATACACCGGAAATCATCTCAATCCATGACCATTGACCAAATCGCCACAATCTCCACATGTTGCTCCCCATCGTGGAAGGCTGGTCCCTCCATCTCAAGCTACATGCTTCCTGCAACCTCTCGTGTCAACCTCATCATGTGTCATCCTTGTGTGAACTGCTGCCATGATACTCTAACACAATGCTAACACATCTCTGTACATTGAGCTCCCTCATGTTTGAACTAGTTGGGTAGCTAGTCCAACTATCACGCTCAAACCATGAGAATGCACATCCTCATGCCATCATTAGTCGTTTCTCAGAGCATCTCGTCGCATCCCCAACTCGATCAAGAATCCATTTTCATATAAGTAAGCCATGCTTAGGTCCATGATGTAGTCCTCATCTCATCTGCAACATGCTGTCCATGACGTTTGGTGTTAATGTGCTGCATGAAATCAGCCGCATCTATCCCAACATCATCCATCTGCAAAACATCCATCTCCTCAAACTCCGACTCTCGATGTGCCACATCCAGGTCCATGAAGTCACCTCCATCATATCTGTATGTGCCATCCCTCAAGTCTGCCATAGAAACAGGTATACACCTGTCTCATCTATCCATGTGCTACCCATGATCAAAGACCAATCAGCTCCGATGTGTCAAAAGTGGTTAAGTATCGGCTCAACCCATGCCCAAGTGTTGCCACCAAGGCATCATCGTCGTTGTAACCCCATCACTCCAAAGTGTCTCATATCGATCCTCCACATCAAGTCACTCTTCCAAGCCACACCCATACATGTACTCGAAAGTATGCACCCCATCTTGCACCAAAGTCTCTGACCTTAGCTCCTCAGTGCATCAGATCCTCTATGTCCACCATATATGAAGTCTCCAAAAGTCACAACCTCATGTCATCATGAGCTCCATATGCCATCCCCAACCAACACTCTAGCAAGCATACAAGTCTCGGCCCAAAGGTTTCTACAAGATGCCTCAGCTCTCCATGTAGTAGTAATGCTCCATAGTCTGCTCACAACTCCATCCAAGTCCATGGCCTTGTTGTATAAGAGTGCACAACCTCTCCATAAAACATCTCCATGTCACACCAGCAAATCCACCTGTACAACATCCCTGCCTTGGCACTCCTCATTGGATGTCCATAAATAATGCCTACACAAGTGCTCCTACATCATGTCCCTGCATAAGACTGCCATGCTCCATGTCTCCAGCCTGATGTCCATGACTAAGTTGCCCATGTAGTCTAACCAAGTAGACTCATCACAACAATCAGTCATCCTCATCCAAGTCTGCAATCTTCGGTCTAGTGAACTCGGTCACCCAACCATATCATCACCATCATGAGTCCCTTCCATCATAGGTCCCCCACTAAAGGTTCCACCAAGACTTATTCTTGGTCTCGGCCATGAGAAGTCCACCCAAGTATCATCATACCTCAAGTGTGTGCCCTCTTCCAATATGTCCATGAGTCATGCCGGGCACTTAGCCAATTCTCCATGTGGCTAAAGCATGACCCAATCCTCCGCAATGATCATCATGTTCCTCCCTTGTCACGGGCCTTTGTACCTTCTACCATAAGGTCACAAACAACCCCAACAAGTCCTGCAACAGTAAAAAATCCTTGCTTCTCCATACAAGGTCTCATCATAGTCATCCATGGTAAGATCCTCCCTAGCATCGGCAAACTGATTTTTCCCTTCCCTACATACGATCCATCTACCAAATGCTCGAATGAAACACAAGTATCAATAGTACTTACATCAGCATCATGAGGCTCCTCCATGTGAGTATCCTCATTCATCCATGTCTGCAAACTACACGATCATGGTCCAACTTGATCAATATTAAGTTCATCTTCCATTGTTGTCACATCTGCAACATCCTCAATCACCACAGCTTCCTCTTCCTTATCATTGCATTCTGCAGCTTCCTCCTTATGAGTCAAAGCTATGAAATGCTTCTTCTCAAGAGTTAGCCATTTCCACTTCTCTCAAATCAAGTCCTGCCCTATTCCCGTCAGAAATCCCTTCCTTGACCAAAGCATGAAGAGCATCCTTTGCTTTGAACAAGCCTTTGCCCCATTCTGCAAATCTTTGTTCAACCTTCCTTGATTCTTCAAGTAGACTTCCTTCAAATTCCTTGAAGGTTGCAAAACCCATTTCCTGCAAGATAGACATCCTTCTTGATTCTTCACCAAGTTTCCTGCAACCATGAACCAACCCTTGTTCCACTTGTATGTGAAACCAACTTCCTTCACCTGCAAGTACCTGCTTCCACTGTCATCAACTGTCAAGTGCTTACACACTTGCTTCACCCATCTTCCTGTAAGACTTCTCCAAGTCTTCAGACTAGCTCTGATACCACCTGTCATGCCCCTAGCTCGGTGGTAGTATTTCAACCGCTCTTGGTGAGGTGCGGCACCACCGAACACTTTCTTTTCACCAATCCTTATGTTCATGGGCTACGCCTAACCATGTGTCCTACTTAGTTTGTGTTTCGCAACCACGTATTATTACTATTTCCTTTATACCAATGAACACCCATACACATTCATTATCATCAACAATTATACAAGAGAACACAATTTCACAGTATAAAGGGAGGGGCAACTCCCTGAACAATGAGTCTGCCCAAATAATATATTATACAGTCTTTTACAAAGTTACAATGCTTTACAAGTATACTTGGAAACCCCAAGTTTCATACTTAGCCAATTTTACAACTTCGTCACACCTCCGTGTGATAACCAAGATCCCTTGCCCAAGTCGGGCAGGCGCGCCCTCACACAAGCTGCCTTCCGTACTTCACAACCGAACCTTGCTCTTCCTGCATGACGGGTGGGTGACCTCACCCGAGTCACCCGTGCACGCCTTTGCAAAACTGGTGGGTGACCTCACCTAAGAACGCCTTTGAATGATGGAAGGGCACGCCCTCACATGAGTCACCACCCGTGCCCAACAACTGGCACCTTCACCCGAGTTCTACCGCACCGTTTACTCCTACACGATGGGTGGGCGACTCACTCGAGTCTCCACCCACGGCTTCACCCAAACACCGGGCAGCTTCACCCACACCTTAACCGATACACCGAGCGACCTCCTACCCACGCCTTCACCCAAGACTTAAGACTTTGTGTTTTCACCTCCGTGTGACCTCGCCCAATGTTGGGTGCATAGAACTGCGCCTCACCTTCCTTTGCTGCAGCTACACTATTGAAATGCACACTTCTCCTTTGCTTGAGAACCTTGAGCGACGTTCAAATGTGCTCCAATGCCTCCACGCATCGTTGTATATATATGCTATGCTGTTTGGTCATGCCATTGCTTGGCCGACTCTTGTTTACTCCAAACCGACGCCCTTTACTTGCTTATCATTTAGTCGGCCCATTGCCAACACCTCAAACGCAACTATTCTTCACCATTGGCTTTACAAGTGAATGCCCACGCTATCCACCGTAAAATTATGTTCGCCCTCCAGTTCTCATGCGCATTATAACCATGTTCTTCACGCGCACTTTGGTCGTAGGACTTCGCACTGTTATGTTCTCCACTTCGCTCGTTCACCCAAATGAGTTGCACTTCGTGGTGGTAATGCCTTTGGACCATAGGTCCTTACACGATGGATGAAGCAATAGGTAAAAGTTATTTATAATCAAGACTTAGTATCAGTTAGTTGCTTTAATAAAGAGAAATAATTGCGAGATGAAGCAAAATCTATAAATTATTTAACAAGACCTAGTATCAAATAGTTACACTAATCAATCTAAGGAATTTAGATAAATAAAACAAACGGTACTTATTTGGATTCTGGGCAGATATCAATTATTTATTTATTAGTATGATAAAACAAGTTTAAGTGAAAAAGATTGATTATTTAATAATATAATTTTTTCTTAACGTTAAGTTTAGTTTTTTGTTATTTTTAATTATTTTGAGAGGTGTTTTATAGTTCAATATAGGGGAGATATTGTAGTGCTTGTAAATGAGTGTAAACTGTTAAATTTCTACTGAATATGGGAGTGATTTTGTAGTTTCCATAGAATGAAGCATTATATATATATATATATATATATATACATATATATATATATATATATATATATATAGATATATATATATAATATATATATATATATATATATATATATATATATATATATATATATATATATATATATATATATATATATATATATATATATATATATATATCTATATATATATATATATATATATATATAGTAAATTTAAATTTCTATTGATCATTTTTGAAAGCTTAAAGTTACATCCATAGTGACCTATTCTTGTTTTTGTGGGCACTGGTATGCATCTTGGGAAACTGGGTATTGACGAGAGAAGATGATTTTATATTCAAAAAATTATTATATATGTATTAAGATATCCAAATAGAAGATTTGGTGTAAAATACATGACATCCACAACAACAAAAAAATTCTAGATATAACATGCATGCAACCCTACAACATAAACAAAAGATAGTTCGAAAACATGGAGAAATAAGAGATGGTTCGAAAACATGGACAAATAAGAACTCAAGATGCCAATAAGCTATAAATCAGGTCAGTGTAGAAACATCGATTAGGGATTCTAGAGTGCCAGGGGAGGAAGGCCCCTTGCCTCAGTGGAGGATTCATTTAATTTTTCCCAAATGCATAGCTAAGTCTTGGTGCTCTAGGGATTGGTCTCTATGCTGTGTTATGAGATCATTGAGTTGTATGGGGATATCACAATGGACCTAATGATTTTCTGTTAACAACTGCTCAAGTAAATATTTTATATGCCAATAGAGTTATACCGTGAAAAGATCTTGCTTTTATCAATCTTGACTATGCCATGGATCTGGGACACACTCAACAATTGAGGCCAAAATCTCTGAATTAGTGAACTTGATCAATTTTTTCATTACAGTAGATGGATTTGTATTTAAGATAATTTTAGTTGGTTTTGGAGTGAGGGATTTGAATTATCTAACAACCGAGAAGGCTCTGAGATGAGCTTGGACTTCGCCTATGTGACAGCTCGAGGAGCCCAAACATTATTTTGCAAAGCATAATATGAGACTAATGGGGTATTAGAGGTAGTGTAAAGCTAATCTAGTGATATAGGTCCCATGGGAGAGGGGTGGTGAGTGATAAGGATAAGCTATGGTGAGTGCAAATGCAACATGTATCTAATACTGAATTGTTGGGGAGAGAGACATGGGATGCTAAGAGTCATAAAAACATGTCAAGATGGTGCAGGAAGAGGTGTGTGTGGGGTGGAAAGGGACTTGTACAAGTCTACAGATAAGTTGGGGGCCCAGGGCCATGAAATATGGAAGGTAGGAAAGCCCAGGGAGTGTACTTAGGCTCTAAATAGATTGTGGGTGTGTAGTCCATTAAAAGAAGACCCACATTAATTTCTTCTACTGAATCCTAAAAGCTAGGAATGAGTTTATGAAGAAATTGTTGAGGAATACAAGGATTTATAGTACAATTGGTGAGGGATAAAATAAATATCAAGATGCCACCTCAGAGATGTAGTCGACACTAGAGTGAACCACCTGTGGGATGCATCCTAAGCTGGGATTTAGATTTTTTAGTTATGCCTCAGTGATAATATCTAATGATCTACCAATGCATTCATGGGCATTACGCAAACCCTCCTGTGTCCCTCGTCTACTAATGGATTTGGATGTACATCGTCTATTAGGGAAGTTGTGGGAGGAACCTTCACTACAAGAGGTAAGCATAACATCTGATTCTGTTACAAAATTCATAGACCAATTGAGAGAAAAGATGCCATTAAGGGTAGATGGGGTGGCCTAGATAGGAGGACTATGATTCACTTTGAATTCTACGAGGGAAACATCAATTGTCCCATAGAGATTCATGCTGCAAAGGGATAAAGGGATAGCAATTCTAGTGAGGAATATTTTATACCCCTGCTAAATTTGTATTTATGACATCTATATTGGACATGTGACTGAAAAATTCAAGGGGTACATGTGATATCATGTGAAAATTTCAATATTTATTGTGTGTAACAAAAATGAAAGTAATTTGTGTATTATTACTCTTGAAGATATATTAAAGGACATCATGTGTGATATTTGAATCCTAAATTCTAGGAATATAGTTGGTATCAGTTATGCCCAAGAATGGGGTAGGAAAAAAGAAATAAGAATCATGCTTTTTGTCAAAGATAGCTGGAATGTTGGTTGAGAAGACTACCAAGAAACACATGACTACAGTTAAATGTCATGGATGTTAGTTGTTTGAGAAGATTGCAGGAGATAAATGTATTTAAATTTAAAGAAAACGCCAATATGAGAGAAAGACCTGGCTTAGACCTCGAAATTTGCAAGTCACTGCTAGGGATTAAGGAGGTGAAGCTGAGGAAGAATCCTAAGTTGTTTCCCTATTGGGGGGAGCAGATCTTGGGGGGAACTACTAAGAAACATAGTTCACAGTAGTGAGGAACATAGAATCCTTAATATATTTCCAAGAAACCTTTATGTAGGTATGTGAATGTCTCGATACTTTTGTGTTATTCATGTTATGTATGTCTATTTAGGGGTTATGAAAGAATGGAATAAGATGCTACTATTATGATTTTAAATGTTTTTACATATTTTTAGTAAAATGGATGGATAAACCTACTAATGTTCTGTGAGTAAAAATATATATGTGTGTGTGTGTGTGTAGTGTATTTATTTTCCTTTATGTTACATTAAAACTAGTGTTCATAGGCACAAAGTAAGTGTTCCCTCTACTCAAAAAAATTGCGGAAGAGAATATGTAATTAAAACTAACCCTGGTGTGCACTATATAGGTAAAGGTGAAAGGAAGAACATGAAGGTTTGACTAAGTATTAGTTGCCTAGTGGGAATGGAAATAACACAAATACATGTCATCTATAGTAAGTATTAATTTTATATTTGAACAAAAAAATCAGTTCATTATAGTCTATAGTAAAAGAAAATTATTATTACAAGGTAGTAAGTAATACAATTGATTAGAAGTAGAAAAAAATTATATTCCTGTGTTAGCTTGTTGCAGTCCCATGACAAGGAAGGGAACCTTGTCAATTAACGAAGAGACATGTAGTCCTAGGCAAGTGAATATTAAGGCCTAAAAAAATTCTTGGGTTCTCTCCATGATAGGAGTCCACTAGGATTCTAGCCTAGTTTGTGCCTTCTAGATTAAATAATAACCACATAATTTGTATGGATATATAGTCATAATAATACATACAGTTTCAATAAAATAACATTGAACACATGCATGGTTATAGGAAGGTAAATAAAGCTAACAATGCTCTGAAAGCCAAGATTTCCATTATATTCACATATAGTATGGTAAAGAAAATATATACTTATTTCACATTCTTTATAAAGGAAAAGAAAAAAAATGATAGCTATGACCATGTCGGTTTTAGTTGCAAAGTCAAAATAATGAATTACAAAAGTATTCAGTTAACAAGAAGGAAAATCACCCTTAATTAAAATAAAAATACAAGGCTCTATCCATCGAGACTCGCCCTTCTGGCCAAAAAATTTCATGGAAAACGTAAGACAAGATATAGTAGAGATATTTATAACCCCAACCAATTTAGGAATTTTTCATATATATATATATATATTAACTAAAAATAATTTTTATGTAGTCAGTGAACCACGCTTGAGTGCACGATACCTCCAAGGGCCTGTAATAAGAAGGAAAACATCAGTATCTTAAGGGATGAAGTTGAAACAAGGCAATTTGTATGTAAATAAACCTTGATAATTATTATTGGTAGAAACCCTGGTTATCGTCAAGGACTAAGTTGTAAATAGAGAAAGGAACCATTAGTTGGTCTTATATTTCCTAGAAATTCCTTATAATAATATCATAAAATAATTATATGGGAACTTGTATCTCACCTTGGCGAGTGGTGGAGAATAAGTAAAATCTCCACCTCATATTCCCTACTACATTTGAAAGATGCAATTATAACATTATATTTATTAGATGAAATGATCCAGGAGGGTATGGAAAACCTCACAAATTGAAGTGCTTAAATGTTGATGGAAGCAACATCAAGTAGTAGATCTCATCGAGCTTATTCCAATGGCATGAACGACACTTCAATTAGAATTTGTATGAGAAATTTATTCTCATCTAAAGTTCATGGAAAATAATAAAAATTATGTGAAGGTAGGACCCATAGGGTGCCACATGGAACTCCCATAGGACACCACATGATAGCCCATTCAAGAGACCAAGTTGGGACCCACAACAAGTGATGTGGTAATATAGGGTGACATGATAGCATTGAAAGTTGATACGTGGCACTCACTGGAAGGTTATGTGGCATGGTGACTGGGTAATTGTGGACCAACGAGATCATACCACATGACATAATCACAAGGTGCCACGTGGCACTTGAAATTAGCCCAAGCGGTCTTGGAATGCACAAAATCTCTAATTTTGTATCATATGAATGGTTGGTATTGTTTGTTAATGTATGGCCAAACTAAATATTACAAATTTCGTTAACATATGGACATGTTGAAAAATTGTTTTATATTTTCCAAAACATATGTTTAAAAATGAGGCCCACTAGGTTTAATCCCAAGACCCCCTTAATAACCAATCCCTTATTATATGAACACCAACCAATATGCCTAATGATCTTGTCGAGATATCTACCTGGGAAAAATATATTTAAACCAATAATTTGCTCAATTTATGGGCAGAAATATCGTGGAGAGTGGGATGCGTGCACGGGTGGAATAAGGTGGCGAAACCACATCGAAGAACTATTCTTGAGGAAGAATATTCCATGGAATATTTTGTGTTATATTAAAGGGAATATTCTAGTATATTCTTATGTTATGGAACCTTAAAGACTCTATGGAATATAGAGGTGAATGTTACAAAACCTAATCAAGTTTATACTAACCTTTCTCATAATTTCACAAAGAATACACTCGTCCAGTCAGAATGGTGATATGAGAAGTGGATCTGAGGGCTTATTGAAGAAGCTCACATGTTCCATTAAATTCTTGGAATGAACTTCAAGGCAGCCTTAGTGGAAAAGGGACAGATAAAATTGTTGCTAGAGTGCAACATGACCTAGGTTTTGATTCAGGCAATGAGATGAATTTCACTACTATTGGAATTGAAAATGTTGGACCACAACATCAAAGAATGCATGGTTCCAAGAACTCGAGGAAATCAAATACAAAAATCAAGCAGAGAATACTGAGCTGAGGAGATTTCTACAAGAAGTAGAAGAGGAGAAGCATGGATTGCAACTTTAGTTATAAGCTAGAGAGGTGGTCTTCGTAAAGTTGTAGTGTAATGGAGGCTTATCAATGCATCCACACCCACCCTAGAATCAGAAACTAAAGGAATTGGTTCAAATTTGGTAATGAAGATGGATATGAAGGAAAGGGCCTCAGGATTAATGGCCAGGGAATTTTGAATACCATCCAAGTGGTGGAACTAACTTGATATGCGGGACTAGGCTATGTCAGAGAGGAAGATGGAACATTATCGAAATACATCAAATAAAGAAGCCTCAAGATCATCCCCAAAATACACTCTAAATTCACAAAAGAAAGAAAGTCTGAATCGGTGCATTCTGAGGGCACATCACACCAATATAGTGACTATGAAAGAAAGCATTCTCCAAATGGAGGTGATCATTTTAGAGGATCAGCGAAGTCAAATTCACCTCACCAGAGCCAAATCAAAGACACCTATTTAAGGAAGAAGCCACAACATAAGCATCCCTTTCTACATTAGAAGAAAAACAATATGAAGAAAGTATGGGTGAAGAAAAATCATTGAACCTATTGCAATAATAGAGGACACCAGAGAGCTACCTATTGGAATCTCCATCCAATGTTTCATCTCAAGAAGGACTAGAAGCTTATGAAAACACATGTGAAGGAAATAACTGATGAACCAATTCATGAAGAAAGACAACTATAAGAAGAAGGCCCATTAACTTGGTTAGGTAAGAAATGGGTAGCCATTTTAAGTAGTTGAGTGTGACTAGCATTGTAAATTACATGTTGGATTTTGAAGACCCCATAGATGGAAATTTAATTGTAAAAGTGATGAAGTGTATACCATCACTTGAATATGCAACATAATGATAGCTAGGCCTTTTTTTGAGTTATGGATAGCAAAGGGCATGGGTTCTGTTGTAAATATGAGAAAACATGTATGAAAGTTGTATGTAAATTTTGAGATCTGAAAGTCCTTTAATGGGGAAGGATGATCCAGGTGGCTATGGAAAAAATCAAAAATAAAACTGCTCAAAGTTAATGGAAACAACATCAAGTCATACAACTATACGAGCTTATTCCAATTGTGTCAATGACAACTCCATCCAAATCTGTATTAGAAAGTCATTCTAATCTGAAGTTTATGGAAAACAATAAAAATGATGTGTGGGTGGGATCTAGAGGGTGGCACTTGGCACTCCCACAAGTTTCCATGTGGCAGCCCAATCAACAAGCCTAGGTGAGACCCACAATAAGTGATGTTGCACAATAGGGTGATGTGGAAGCACTACACGCCGACATGTGTCACCCACTTATAAGTTATGTGGCACGCTGACTGGGTAATTATGGACCAATGAAAGTATGCCATGTGCCCTAATCACACGGTGTCATGTGGAACCTTAAATTATGCCAAGTAGCCCTCGAATGTGTGTAATATCCAATTTTCTCTCATACAAATGGTTGGCATGGTTTATTAATGCATGGACAAAGTGTTTTATATTTTGTCAAACTTGTCAAACTTGTGTTTAAAAAAGGAGGCTCGCGAGGTTTCACCCTAGGACCCACTTAAAAAGAAACATATTTTTATATACACACTAACAAATGTTCCCAATGGTGTTATTGGGTCATTCTCCTAAGCATAATATATTTAAACCATTAGTTTTCTCATTTCACAGGGAGTCAGACTGAGGAGATTGGGACACGTGTGTGGATGGAACAAGGCAATGGAACCACAACTAAGCATAGTTCTCTAGGTAGAATATTCCACAAAATACTATGTGGTATATTTCAAGGAATATTTTGTGAGAATATTCTATTATATTCTAATGCTATGGAATCTTGGGGATTCTCTAGGAATCCGAAGGTGAATGTTATATAACCTAGTGAAGTTTATACTCATTTTCTCATAATTTCACAAGGAATCTATACAATGGTGTAGTCGAAATGGTGATCTAAATAGTGGATCTAAGGGCTTATGGAAGAATTCCACATGTGTCATTAAAGGCTTGGAATGAACTTTGAGGAAACCTTTCACATGTCAAAAGGTGGTCTTGTTTATACTCTAAAGCTGCATAATTTTGAGGTTGAGTGGATGGTATGGAGTATGCTGCACTTTGAGTAACATATTTCTGGGTCATTCTCATATGTGAGGTATTTGCATTTATTTTTCCGTGTGCTTCACATTATTTTGCTAGGAAAATATAGAGGCCTCCCCACTTGAAGCAGGGCCCAGAGACGTAGCTCACACATCGTGAGTGAAATCCATTAAAAATTCTTGGTGCATCATCTATCTTACCTTATTTTTGTGTTTCTTCTTCATGTATGTTGAATTTATGATATTTTCATGCTCTTTGAGTATTTTTGTTTAACATAATTGAAGGAAATTTTCTGGATGAAGAAACCCTTCTGAAAGGAATAGAGTTGGGTTTTTAATTTAAAATTTGGTTCTGAAGATTTATCTTTGAAGAA
Organism: Pinus tabuliformis; assembly: GCA_031772625.1. NCBI lineage: Eukaryota > Viridiplantae > Streptophyta > Pinopsida > Pinales > Pinaceae > Pinus > Pinus tabuliformis. The sequence continues at coordinate 1,191,326,246 of CM062818.1, forward strand.
ACTATGAGTAATGCATAGCATCATTGAGTTATAATGAAGGGGAGATGTTGTGACATAACCTACAACAGAAGCGAGTGGATTAACCTACAACTCATTACCATGACAAATGAAAATTAGTGAATATCATCTACGTGAATTTTAACCCATGTTCATAGAAGATAAATATATATACAAAATATCCAAGTAAGTGAACATATTCAAAAGGTTTATTCTAAGACCTTATGTCAAAATACCACCACGTTCGGTAGGTAACCTTTATTCTCTTCATAATGTTAGTGAGAAAATTCATCTTCAATGGAAAGCTATTTGAATGCAAACATAAACCCTTCTCATTTTACCCAAAACTCCTTGTGGTTTCTGAGGTCCTCCCTTAACATGTAAAATGTAAATGAGACCAATGTGGTGGGAGGCTCAGGGTGGTAGTTACCTTAACTTTGCAATGAGAATTTCCATCATCGACCAAAATCATAACAATCCTTACTATTAAATTAAGACACATGTCCAAGTTTTTGTAGGCTATGCAGATCCCTTCCATGTAAATTTGATCACGTGGACAAAGTGCTAACTAGATCCATGTGTACACATGTGTCATCAGGCCCTCAAGCTCTAGAAGCTTCATTGAACATTCAATATATATCTGCTTATGGATTTTAATACCTTGTATATATATATATATATATATATATATATATATATATATATATATATATATATATATATATATATATGTTATGCATAGACTTGCTAGTCAAGCTCGAACGTGATAGATATATGTATTATGTTTGACATAATGATATTTAGTTTATCATAACTATATTTTATAGGTGGTAAGAAATAATTTAATGAGATTGGAATAATATCTCATAAAGAGAAAAAATATATAGATAACATTAACCCTTAGCTCTAGGCTTAGGTAGGAATATATACCAAGGCAATAACATTGTAATTACATCATCTTAAAATTGTCAAAGGATACATGTCATAGACAAAGAGGTATATGAGTTAAGTGAAATTCAATATTCAACCCAGTTTGGATGTTAACCCAATAATTTAAAAGTAAATACAAGATATATATATATATATATATATATATATATATATATATATATATATATATATATATATATATATATATCATCGTGTATCTCCAGACGTCCATGTTTCGGTCCTCATTGACTAAAGATGATTACCGTAGGATTTGGCATCACTCCCAACCCTACCGTATTATTGGCGATACTTTATACCATGTCAGTGTTGATTCAGTTCTTCACCGATGTCTTATGATCGAGGAAGCTGAAAGAGTTCTCAATGATTGCCACTCCGGGGCATGTGGTGGTCATATGTCTGGTTATGTTACTACTCAAAAAAATCTTCGTGCTGGTTATTTCTGGCAGTCTATCTTCAAGGACTACATTCTTGCTATTCGCAAGTGTCACAAATGCCAAATTTACTAACGCAAGATGCATGTCCCACCTGCTCTCCTACACCCTGCCATTACTGTTGGTCCTTTTACCAAATGTGGCATCGATTATATGACATGTAATCCTCGTTCAGCTGGGGGCATGGCTGTATTATCGTCGCTGTGGATTATTTCACAAAATGGGCCAAAGTGCTGCCTACATACTCTATAGATGGTAAGATGGCGGCTCGATTCCTTTTCAACCATGTTATTTCCAAGTTCGTCGTACCTCAAGCCATTGTCACAGACCATGGATCCCATTTCAAAGATTACATGATAGTTGAGCTGACATCTGCATTGGGCTTGCACCACGATGGCTCGACCCCATATTTCCCTTAGGCCAATGGCCAAGTTGAAGCCGCGAACAATGTCTTGGTCACAACGCTTCAGCATACTATTGGGATGCACAAGTCAAATTAGCATCTCATGCTCTTTTCATCACTATGGGCCTACCGAACCTCAACCAAAGATGCAATTGGTTTTACATCATTCCAGCTGGTCTATGGTTTGGAAGCAACATTTCTAATTGAATGCGAGATTCCTTCACTCAAGTTGGCTGTTGAACTCCTCCCCGAAACGTCACTTCAAGAGGAACGCCTCTTATATTTAGAACGACTAGACGAGACTCGTCATCTAGTCGTCTTGGTCATCGAAGCACAAAAGAAATGGGTCAAATACCATTTCGACCAGTCAGTCTCCCCTCATGCATTCTCTGAGGGTGATTTGGTCTTACTCTACAACCAAGCTAATGATAAGCTGGGGCAGGCAAGTTTGAACCCATTTGGCATGGGCCCTACATTGTGAACCGCGTTTTGTAGAAAGGAGACTATGAGCTTATTGATTATGAAAGAAATCCTCTTGATAAGACCCAAAATGGGCTTTACCTCAAGAAGTACTATGCTTAGGTCATCTTGCATGGCTATTTATGTACATTAGTGTGTCTTTCATTTTTGTGCAGTGTGGTTTTGTGTGGTAGTTTTCAAACAGCTTTCCTATTTACTATGATTTTCTTGTTTTGTATATGTCTGCGACTCCCCACATTGGTTTCATTGGTGGTGCTTGCCGTAGTACCCAGAACCTATCATCCACAGCATGGGCTATTTATAAACCTAACGATGAGTTGATTGACCTTCAAGGTATATGTCTAGGTCGCACAACTAACAACATTGTTGAATACAATGCGGTCATCAAACTGTTGTCAAAAGCCATTACTCTTGATATTAGAGAGTTGGTTGTCAACCTGGATTCATAGCTTGTTGTCCTTCAAGTCAATGGGCAATATTATGTCAAAAACCCTCAAATATTGAGAATGTATCTCTATCTCCATCTATTGGAAAGACATTTTGATTACATTACATATCATCATATTCCTAGACGCATGAATACATTGACAGATGCATTATCTAATCATGTGTTGGATAGACATTTATGAAACATGTGAAAAGATAAAACAAACCATTTGTACCATAGTAGACAAGAAAATATATATATATATATATATCTATCTATCTATATCTATATATATATATATATATATATATATATATATGGTGATAATGTTTGATACATCAGAACCCCAAAAAATAATATGTGTGTCCAAAATAACATCGGTGGCTCACAGGCCTCATATATTTGTGGCACGCAGGCCTCAAAAAATGTAAATGTTGGACCTATGAACTAATAAGCATGGTGATTGTGGTAGAATGATATGGCTCATGCAACACGAGTCATCAATCGACGGATTCGATATGTGACTCCCACCGCATGTCTCTGGTATTGACGAGGAATGTCTCCTACCTAAGCATACTCTGGGATGCCACGAGTCAACCCCTCAAGGTTCCTCGCAATCTCCTCCTCGTTGTCACTCCCTTCCTGATAAAAAGCGACAACATCAATAGGGCAGGGGATGCACCTGCCTATAGGGGTGCCACTGTATGGCTAGTCCTCCACGACGTTTTTTGTCGTCGTAGCCATGAAAAGGATGCAAGTCGATATGACATGTGCTGCCCCCCAATGATACTAGGCATTAAATGACTCCAGCGAGCCATCTGCAGATCGCGTGGCATCGGAGAATCTACCTCACTCAGCTGATACTGGAACAATGGTACCCATTCCAAGAAGAAGGTCACAAGCACTGATCCAAAGCAAAATTGCTTCAGATTCCCTGCCTTGGCTTTGGACAGCTAGCGCTTGATATTGATCTTCATAGCCTTGGCCCAGTTGAAGATCGTAGGAGCTGTACAATCAATAGCATAAAGGAACTTTGACTTGTTAGTCTCATGTTCCACCTGGGAACCCGCCACTCTGGTGATGGTCAACAAAAGCACTCTCAATGTCAAATCCCAAACACTGAAAATATGTATCTTCCCACTTTTTGATTTTAGGGCCTCAGTGCAGTGTTCAGCAAGCAATGAACATATGCTTGCCCCAATTGATCGTGACCCATACAAGTTCACTGGTTCCACTCGACAGGACATTCCAGTGATGATGCATATATTTGAAGTTTCCAACTCTAGCTCTTGGTCACCAATGATAAATATCTCCTGATTAATGTCCCAAAGACTAATTAGGTACCAAAGAAACTCGGGTTGGGCCCACATCCCTGGTGTGAGAAAGTATTTGATAAGCCTGCAAGACCTCAAAGCTTCCAGGCAATTTGGGTCATTCGTTGCCCAGGTGTCAACATCCTCATGTTCCCGTTCTTTCCAGTCCACCATTTTCAGCAATTCTTTCCTACAAAAGCCATTAATTTGAGTCAACAATCATGTTTGGCCCATAAAATTTAAGTTTAAATGGTGAATTTTTGAAGAAATAGGGGTTTTCCCTATTCATGGTGACGGTGCGCCTGTTTTAAAAACAGTTGCACCGAATGATGTAGCTGGATTTGTTAATCACCCTCAGCCAACGCGATTCCGTGCCCAGAAGTCGTGCTGACTGAGGGTGAAAAGTTTTTCAAAAACCCCCTCAAAAACTAAAAAAATGGTTAAAAACAGAAATAAAGGCCATGGAAATGGAGTTCAGGGCTTCCCCTTTTACCTGTAACTAGTGGCTTGGCGATTGAACTCCCGGATCTCTTGCAATCTACTCCAGAAAAATTAGGGCAAAAGTGAGTAAAAATTTTTCACAGTAAGGTAAAGTGGTAAATGGTAAAAATATATTTACTTTTCTCATTTTTATTCATTTTTTCATGAAAATATCAGGTTTTTTGTAAATATTTTAACATATTTTGCCTCAGGAGCTAGATAATATACTTTACCTTTTTGTGCAGTGATAGGTGATGGATGTTCGACAATGGTGACAAGTCATGTTTCAGCTCTTTTCTTGATTCATTAAGCTCATATGAAAAGATTGCCTAGTGTTTTTCGTTTTTGACTCGTAAAAAATAAAATGGGGGGTCTGCTTTCAAGCTCTTTTCCGACCCTTTAAAAGTGAAAACATGGCCGAGCCCTTGTCATTTCGAACTCGTTAACAGATGTGAAACGTCGTGTGCCCAATATAATTTTACCCCTTTTTTCAAGCTGGGAGGCACTATTTACAAAAAAGGTACTCCTTGATTGAAATGGTCAAGCGGTTCTCTCAAGTATCATTTTCTACCTTTTTGGGCTCAAGAGGCACAAACATACGAAAAGGTACCATTTGGAATTTTCTTTTACGTGTCTTTTTCAAACTCTCTAAACATGAAAAAGATATTGAGTTACACCTTTGTGAGACTTGTTAAAATATTAAATGACATCGGATGCATTGTCATGACGAACATGAGCTTCTGCTTCCTAGGGCTCGTTAAACTTACTAGGTCAGATTTGTATAGAGGATGAAATTACAGTGCAAGCATATGTTATCCCCTTCAAGCTTGCGATTAAAAAATAATTGGGGTACTTGCCAGGAATGCTGGGGGAAAATTTGGAAATCTATTAGTTGTGTCGGTAGCTCACTCTTGAAATGAAACTTTCTGCTTCGCATCGGGTCGGGATATCCTCTCTTTGTTTTGTTGATCTTCCTGGGTTGGGCCATTCACTTTTGCCTTCCATGTGATCTCTGCCATGTCATCATGACCACCGATGCTATGGATCCAAAAGCTACCAAACTTCCAAGATGTGTCACCAATATGTTCAAGAGTTGTCCTTCTATAGTTACATTTGCCTCTGATTCTCTGTATCATCCAAAATCATTTTGCATCCTTTTGTCTCGTGTCGATGATGTGGGAAACATTATGGCCCTCCTTTGACATGGTCTCTTTCCATCGACTTCAACTCATTATCCAAGAAGTTGACCGAGAGACTCCCTTCCAGTACCTTAGAGCTTGCATGCCCTAATGGCAAGTTCTTCACACTCGATGACAAGTTCACATCATTGGCTTTCGATCGAGTGATTTCACGGATGTTTGAATTTAGTTCCTCCATTCACATTCCATGGATTGTGCTGATAGTACCTTGAGGACCATTTTCATTATTGGTGGTTTCTCTCACACTTGTTAACAATTTACTTCATTGACTGGTAATCAAGCGAATTTCTAGCATGTTCGATGCCAACACATCTATTCACATGTTAGAATTTATACTTTGATCGGGTCGTTTTGGAGCGCAAGACCCTGGGCTCAGATCACAAAATTCCAGGTTGTGAAGTGATGTGACATGATTATGTTGATATGAATGTCTCTTTTAGATGGATGGCTATGACCATACCATGAGTTGTCATATATGATCCTTCTCATTGTTGGATGGTTGTGCCATGCCTTGGTTTCATTATGATCCTCTTTTACAGATGGTTGTGCCCATACTTGGATCCATTTACATGATCATTCTATAGATGGCTACATCCATGCCATGATTATGTATCATTTGACAGATTTCTCGGTTATGTATATGTATATGTACTTTCTTACAAGTTTTTTGATGGCAGACTATGGTTCCTCTCACTAATTCATAAAGCATTTCATCCCTCACTCTAGTTCGTCCTTCATGCTTTAGGGGGCATCTATTACACAAAATTTTGTCACTGTCACTGTACTCCTCATTCCTTGATCCTGGAGGACCTCTATAGTGAACCCTATATGCTTTCCCTTCATGAAGAAACTCCCATTATGTCCCTCTTCATGAGAAGATCAATTCCCCTTTTCACCATTTCCCCTTAAACTTCTGTTTTGCCCAGTTTACAAGACTGGTGCTAATGACCTTTGTCTCCCCCACGCCGATGTGAAGAGATTAGCACTATTCCTAGTGCCGACCAAAGAGACTGAGCTGTGTTTTAGTTGCGTCGGTCCTATTATGGAATGTTCTTAAATTAGGAGCCGAAGCTTCCATCTCTAGAAGCTTTGTAATGGAAGTTTGGTAAATGGTTTGGCCGGATGGGGTCGAGGATGTTAGTTTGGGATCCTTTCCCCTATAATTATGGAACCACTTCAAGGGATAAACCCTTCTCCCACGAGAAGAGGATCCATCTCCCATCCATTCATCCTACTTAAACCTCCCTTCTTCCCAAGCACATGCTAGTGTTAATATTGGTGTGCTAGTGTTATTTTGGTTTGGAGTAAACAACAAGCTATTCTAAGTTGTAGCTATCTAGTTGTATGAGGGAAAAGTGTGATTTCGTTTGGAGTGAAGCCTAAAGGAGAGAGCCTTAAAGCTATTGTTGATTAAGGCCATCATGGAATGATATCAGAAGTGTGTGGGAACCTGGTCTTGTCAGAGGAGAACCGCAATGTCCAGACAATGGTTGTAATCTCACTTTGATATCAATATATATGCAACTATCAATTGATTTCCTACATGTTTTTTCATATTCATGGTTTAATGTTTCTTGACTTGTTAAGTAGGTTGAATTACAATTTGTCTATTATCACGGTTGTTGTTTGTTGTTGTTTCCTTGTTTTAGGTGTTTGAAGAATGAAGCGAGAGATAGCTAGAGTGAGAAAGCAAGGACATCATCAAACGAGATAAGCATACTAAGAGGTAGGCCCTATTAATTGGTTCTAACCTACGGAAATCTTCCATAGAATGTATCTGTTTTGGCTAGACCCATTATTGGGCTAGAGGAATTTGTTTGTGTCCACACTTATAATTTTACTTCACCATAGTGTCTCTTTCTTTTCCCTTCCAAGACTTGCAGTCTTTCTTCCCACATTTCTAGCACACTATCCCTGATTTGGACTTGGATCTTCCTTTCCTTGATTTACCGTGATATTGTGGGCTCTTTCCTCTTTCCACTTTTCTTCCCCTAGTCTCTGTATTCAAAGCATTACCTGATGTCTCATCGGAGCTTTTTTGTCGCATTTCCTCGCTAAGGATTGCACCGACAACATCATCAAAATTTAAAGTAATAGATCCAGAGACAGAGTTACTAATGGCCATAACTAAACCATTCCAACTTTCTGGCAATGGGCATAGAAATAACAGAGCCCTAACTTCATCCTCAAAAGTTACCCCTACAAAACTTAACTGACTTGTAACTGTATTAAATTCATTTAAATGATCAGCAACAGATCCACCTTCTGACATCTTCATATTAAATAAACGCTTCATAAGAAATACCTTATTTGAAGCCAATGGTTTTTCATATAATTTGGCCAATGATGACATTAAACCCTCTATTGTCCTTTCCTTCGAAATATTAAAGGCTACCGACATCACGAGGAATAGCTGTATTGTTCCAAGTTCCTTTTTGTCGAGAATATCCCATTCTATGTCTGTGATACTCGTTGTCTTCTTTGTCTTTCCACTCAATGGTAGGTACATATATTTTTGATACAAGTAATCTTCCATCTGCATCTTCCATAGCTAGTAGTTTTTGCTGTAAAATTTTTCGACCCTAAACATACCAGCTTCTGCCATTTCTCCCACTCAAACTAGGAACCCTTCTCTCCTACAAGTTTATCAGCCAAAAAGGCCTTTGACTCTAATACCAGTTGTTCAAAAATAATATATTACAGACAAATGGAACACATAAAATATATTACAGAAGTATAAACATAGAAAACACATAAAACAAGAGAGACATAGATATACATGGTTCACCTAATTTGGGCTACATCCATAGAGAAACATCCAGTCCTTCCTTTTATATTATCGAGTAAAATGAAGAGATACAACCTATAACAGATATGTTGTAATTCCCTCATCTCTCTCACACAATCTCGTCTGTCTTCTCGCTCAGAATATGCATCTACATAGCCGCAATACAATTCCCTCATATATAGTGAGGGTTTGTCTTCTAGGGCAAAAAACCCTAAATTAAACATAACTTCTACCATCAGATTTTTGCCTAATGAATGACCCTAGACCCCCCAGGACACATTACGAACTGGGGTCTAATGCGGCGATACCTCTAAATAGAGAAGATAATTAGGCTCCACACCCAACATTTTCCCTTTACTTTCTGATTGCATGAACAAAGATATGAATACAAGGGGTAGAGGAAGACCCACAAAAAGAGGAAGGAGAGATCTAGGCAGATTTACCTACATCTAAGAAATCATTTCAAAATTTCAGTTAGGGGCATCGTCGCAAGCTGCTATTAGGGTGAGGTCTCATATGATATTTGGAGGGAAGTTAGTTTCACAACTAGAACCTTCCTGTTGGGTGCTAAAAGGTGTCTTTTAAAACTCCTAATTGCCTCACATTAATTATCAACTTGGGTAAGTCTTTTTATTCCAAGAGTGTACACAATATGTGCAAGCTATAAATCCAGAGAGTAATGATTTAAACTAAGCTATGAAATTCAATACAAGAGTAAATGGACGCAATCATAAATCTCAAGCTTGTAACTCTAAAGGAAATAACTCGTCTAAGCATCATGACTATATCTCAAACAATACCGTAATTCAATCTTAATCAACCAAATTCAAATGACAATCAACTGAGAGAACCATAGTATTTACTAAGCTCTTTTAGTTGTACTTAAACTATTGGGTAAAAGGAAAGAATTTAATCAATCATGCTCTATTCTGCAATTAACCATAAATGAGTCTTTAACCGATAACTAATTCAATCCACGACATGAATTAAATAAAACCAACTATGACTGCGCATTAATGAAATGAATACCAGAAATCCGATTCAACAAAAATACATCAACTGAAAAAAGCTGTAAAGCAAACTAACTTGCAGGAAACGGAAGATGCATAAAATAGGGAACAATAGTAAGTTCGACCAAAGACCGGGCCCTAGCCACCAAGGAACACTGCTTAACGATTTCAGAATATCCGAATGAAAAGCAATGCAAGTTGTATATTAATCATAAAAGTCACTTATCATTACAACATGATCTTATTTCTCAGAATCACCCTTCTATAAATTAAAATTACAATCCAAGTAAAAGATGAGAGTTCCCTCTTCATTCTTCTCTTTTATAGTCAAAAGGAAAAGATAAATGTGATCCCTCAGGATCAAGAGATCATGAGGGATTCACAAGTAAATGCTATCTTTAGACAATTATTCTATCTCATGTTGATCTCCTTGACTTGTTCCTTGGATCAACTGCACCCAACGCGTCTCATTTTCCTCGATTAGCTTTTGCTGTTCCCACTTGGGAACAACATCTATTCCTTCTGCTATTTTTCTACATAAAAAGTAATGAGAGTTAGTTTGGTCGGTCAAATCGTATCAAGAGCAGTTTTGTTCATTCCTTATCAAAATCCTATCAATTTGTTATTATATCATGGCACAAGATGGATAAGAAAGGAGGAAAATGATAATAATCAAGAGTAAATACATACCTATTGCATGGCTCAACATACTCTCTTGCTTGCCTTTTTTCATGTCCTCATGACAAATAAATAGTTCCTATGTAATGTAGTTAAGGTGTAGGCTGGAAAAAAGGTTTCTTTATCAGGCTTGAAACCGTGATTTTGTGCCAAATTATCAAAGGATGTCTATTCGTGTCCTTCAGGTAACTCTTAGTCAAACCGATACCCTTCAGGAGGATACCAAATAATGGGACATCTAAATCGACATCCCAACCAATAAGGCCCTTCCCTCAAAATAAGATTTCTATATGTGATTAACCGACTTGTAGTAGCTTTGAAGTTCCCATAATTAAATAGTTCTCTTTCCTTAACACTGTTAGTTGAGACTGTCCATATCATTTTGGATGCAGTTAGGGACCTTTCCTGGATAGAGAGGAAACATGATGTTCCTTTCTGTACAATTTCCTTATGTATGGGCCCTAAAATTTAAATCATGCCTTCTTGTGTCATCAACCTTTTATGTCTAGCAAATAGTTGCAAAGGGTGAGTAGGCTCACTTCTTACCCATAGATCCAACCCGTGTTCCTGTCTTTGGAATGAATTATACGCCTTAAACCACTTAAGTTGATTAACTGCAAAAGAGATAAAAGCCTGGAATTGAATATCTCCAACAAAAGGGCTAGGGTTCTTATCAACTTCTCCTTCTAATATGAAATTATGTAGATAAAATTCGCAAAGAAGCCTTTGGACTTTTGCCCCATGTTCCTTGCAACAACTTATAAAATCCTCAATTGTCTTTAACTCGATTGGCATGCCAGCTCTTACGGCTTTAACCTTTAACAATAAGTACCGTTCTAATAAGAATAGGGCATAATTTGTGGCTGGAGACCTACATGTCAAGACATTTGAATATAGCGAGCAAATGGTGTCTATCTGATTCTTGGCTCTATCCAGCTTGGTCTTTACCTTCTTCAGCTTTTCTTCTTCCTGACTAAATCTGTCAAAAGTCCCATTTTCAGTTATGGTTAATTCCCTTAACTGTTTTTGCAACTATTGATATTTTTGTAGAGGGATTGTCTCTTGTTCACATCGTTCTAGAGCAAGCTGGGCTTGCATCAGCTTTTCCTGTAGCTTTAGGAGAATAAGGTCTTTGCTTGACAGGATATCCTTGGCTTGTTCTTTTGTCTGAGTGCCTGTGCTATGAGAGGATATTTCCTCGGTCTATACTTCCTTATTGTGGGAGGACCAACCCTCCATCTGAACAGTTGCATCCACTAAGTCTGCATGCAAATTTACCTGAGTGGCTATTGTTCAAGTAGGAATGAGTTCAGTTTGGGTCTCTGTTGACCTACCTTAGGAGTAGTGTTCTGGGTGTTGGTGTTTGTAATTATTTTAAGCTTCCTGCGTAGCCTTTTAACAGTCTTTTGAAGCTTTTGATATTTGTGTCTCAGCTTCTTTAGTTTTTCTCCGACTACTCGCCTCTTCCGAGGAACATCTTCTCCACTAACAGGCTTGTCAATAGCTTCTGCATCTAAATATTCCTGTTGTTTATCATGGTTGTGCTCCAATAGAACTGTGTCACCAGACTGGTTATCTGATTGATGAATAACTTTTGTGTCTGCTTCTTTTTCCAAGTTAGAGGGCAGAATTTCTGTATGCCCAGAGACTTTTGGGGATTGAGCTTCCATTAGGTTAGGATCAAGTGATCCTCTAGGCTACATGTATGCATTTATATTTGCCAGGACCTCAGCCATCCCTGTCTCAAAATCCTGTAGAATATCTTTTTGGGGACTCATGGTTGATGCTTGAGGAGGTTCTTATTCATTTTCTAGTTCATCATCAAGGTGGTATGCCCTTTCTTGTTCTGAATCTGGTCTATCCTCTTCCTCGGGTTCTTGTCCTAAATTGGGCTCTTCCCCGAGTTCTGATTCTGGATGACATCCTTTCCCTTGTTCAAGTTCTTCCTCTGGTTCCGACTTAGAGTCATGTATACTAATTGGTCTGGATGGTTCTACAGGCTATTCGGTGCTATCTACAGACATTCTCTGGACTAGATATAACCTTGCAGACCACTTGCGCTTGTGGGGTTCAATGTTTGAGAGGGTAGACCTTTTCCTTTTCAGAACAGGGCCCTGTTGGCTTATCGCCAAAATTTGAGGACTTTGAATTACATGATTTTGGATAATCTCCAGGGGCACTATGAGACCATCCCAAGTTAAGTTTTGTTGAACGAGGTTATGGGTAGCAATTAATCTTATCAATCCATGGTGGCTAACTACGGTTTTTGGGTGCCTAGCCCATCTTATTCTATCGGCGGTATCATGCAGCAATAAATTCAAGAAAGATGGCAGATTAACAGTGATCTTTTCTTTCAAAATAGATAAAAATTTGAGTTGTTGTGGTCTTACCACGTCTCATCGTCCATCACAGGTAATGTACCTCTGGACAGCTTTTGCCAACTCACGCCATGGTTCTATGAGAGAAGATGGTTGTATGCCCTTGCCTTTCTTGATTAATTCCTCGCCCGCATATCTGAAAATGCCCACCACGTCTGGTAACATTATGTGTTTCTTTGGCCATGTAGTTCCTTTCGTCGGCAGCCCAGATACTTCAGTTATTACAGAATCTGATACTGTAATTCTTCTACCTCTCACCAGGGATTGCCCATTCTGTAGATGTTGTAGAAATTCAATAGTGATTTCCTCACTAGGGGGCTGAAATCTTGTGAAGTATGATATCCACCTTGTGTAGACCAGAATTTCTCTAGCTTCGTTGGAGATTTTCAGCACTTAAGGTTCTTGACGCACTGACTTACTACCCATAACACTTGAGTTCTTCCTACTATTGCAAAGGATTAGTGCAGTGGAGAAAACACAACAACATACATCAACATAGAGATAGAACAACAAGTAAGTTGTAACAACTAATTTTTCCAATTTTAAACACTATTTCTATGAAAATTCATTAATTAGAGGACTATTATTTTCCCACATGCCGCGTGATCATAGAGTACCATATCAACCTATGAAATCCAATAAAATAGTTATACCGCATGCACGAGTGTGATGAAGGTCCCCTCCTTCCTTCAAGATGAGAGGTCACCTACGACCGAATGGACGGGTGAATGCTGTTCTGACGACAATGTACAAGGGTGAAAGATACAACATTAACATGGGACAAAGTATGTATATTAATGAGAGGACTGTAAAAGGTATGGATATTATGAAAGCAAGGTGTGTAATGATGGTTATTGATAAGAGACAAGATGCTTTCGTTGATGATAGGTTATGCGGTAAGGAAAGAGGACGACAATATGCAAGAAAGATGCTTTGCTGATGATATTCCAGTTGCAAATGATATGGTTGATTAAAAACATTAACTCATGCATAAAGGTTCAAGGTAGGGAGAACTTAAGGAAATAATTCTTCTGATAAAAAGAAAAGTAAGAAGAGGGTATTATAATAATTATTAATGTTGAAAATGGAACTTCAATACCATAAGCAGAGCTCTAGTAGGCGTCCATAGCCTTGAAAGAGTTGATTTTTAAGCCATATGAGCCAGGATCCTCAATTTATAGTTGGAGAATTCCATTGTTGTTTCTATAGAAGAGATCAGTGTGCTGGCATGGTAATCAGATGACCACACTGCCATTCACTGGGAAGTAGCAAACGTGATCAGGTCGGCTTATGATGAGACCTCTTGTTCCAAGGATATTTTAGCCATCCTTTGGATCATAGCCCTGGTGTGGTGGCCATAGTGGGAATGTCACATCGCTACATCCTTATGAACATGGTAGGCTGGCTCTTAATGAGACCCCCTATCCTCTATCTGTAGGAAAAATTTGTTGTTATTACACATTTTTATAATAAATAGAGGGAGGCTCAGTACTCCTTAAGAGTAGGGATGGTGGAATAAGTTAAACATATCAATAGAAAAGAAAATATACTAATAATCTCACTTATAATGGACAGAGAGGATTATAACTAGGAGGGGTGGAACTAGCATGGTAAAGATGATCAATCGATATTATATACAACAGAAATCAATAGAGTAAAGTAATATATAAATAATTGTTTCCTTCCCCATTCTTTTTAAGAGATCTATCATCAAGAAGCTACCTTTTTAAAGATCATAATGTTAAGGATATTCACCTACTTTAATAGAATCCATAATTCTCATCCTTACAAAAGAATTGTACTTCATGCCATGAAAGGGAATTAGAAAAATGGGGCTAAGATTAGCTAGGAATAGTCCTAGAGTGTTGTTCAACATTACAAAAATGAAAGGAAAAAGGATGCTGTTTAAAAAAAAAACATGACTTCAAGATGCAAAAATTCCAGTCCAAAGAAGGAAAAACAACGAATTATAAAAAAAAGGTTAGTATTTGAACAACAAACAACAAAAAGTGTTGTTCCAAAGTGGGAACAACAAAAACAAAAGTGTTGTTCTGAAGTGGGAACAACAAAAACAAAAGTGTTGTTCCGAAGTGGGAACAACAAAAACAAAAGTGCTGCTCTGAAGTGGGAACAACAAAAAAAAGTGTTGTTTCAAAGTGGGAACAACAAAAACAAAAGTGTTGTTCCGAAGTGGGAATAGCAAAAACAAAAATGTTGTTCTGAAGTGGGAACAACAAAAACAAAAGTGTTGTTCCGAAGTGGGAACAACAAAAACAAAAGTGTTGTTCCGAAGTGGGAACAACAAAAAAAAAAAATGTTGTTCCGAAGTGGGAACAACAAAAACAAAAGTGTTGTTCTGAAGATGGAACACCAAAAATAGAAGTGCTATTTTGAAGTGGGAACAACAAAACCAAAAGTGTTGTTCCGAAGTGGGAACAACAAAACCAAAAGTGATGTTTCGAAGTGGGAACAATAAAAACAAAAGTGTTGTTCCGAAGAGGGAACATAAAAAACAAAAGTGTTTTTCCGAAGTGGGAACAACAAAAACAATAGTGTTGTTCCGAAGATGGAACAACAAAAATAAAATGTGCTGTTCCGAAGAGGGAACGACAAAAATCAAATGTGTTGTTCCGAAGTGGGAATAACAAAAACCAAACGTGCTGTTCCGAAGTGGGAATAACAAAAACCAAACGTGCTGTTCCGAAGTGGGAAAAACAAAAATCAAAAGTGTTGTTCCAACGTGGGTACAACAAAAATCAAACATGTTGTTCCGAAGTGGGAACAACAAAAATCAAAAGTGTTGTTCCGAAGTGGGAACAACAAAAAATCAAACGTGTTGTTTAGAAGAGGGAACAACAAAAATCGTATGTACTGTTTTGAAGTCGGAACAACAAAAATCAAGTGTGTTGTTCTGAAGTGGGAGCAACAAAAATAAAACTTGTTGTTCTAAAGAGGGACCAACAAAAATCAAATGTGCTATTCCAAAGTGGGAACAACAAAAATCAAAAGTGTTGTTCCAAAGTGGGAACAACAAAAATCAAACGTGCTGTTTCGAAGAGGGAACAAAAAAAATCAAATGTTTTGTTTCGAAGTGGGAACAACAAAAATCAAACGTGTTGTTCCGAAGTGGGAACAACAAAAATCAAAAGTGTTGTTCTGAAGTGGGAACAACAAAAATCAAAATTGTTGTTCCAAAGTAGGAACAACAAAAACCAAACGTGTCGTTCCGAAGAGGGAACAACAAAAATCAAATGTGTTGTTTTGAAGTGGGAACAACAAAAATCAAACGTGCTCTTCCAAAGTGGGAATAGAAAAAAACAAAAAAACACAAAAAATCAGATCAACAATCATATTTACAGTTTTTACAAAAAGGAATAACTTTTTACAATAATGAAGCTATCGAAGGATTTCCTTCTACAGCTAGGATTTGCATCGTGGAGTCTTCGTGTATCTGTTGGTAAAAGGATTCTCTTGTGAGTGGTTTTTGGCAGAGGCGTACCCAAAGCCCATTTTCTTTGAAAGAAAAACCAAACCCATCAATGGGGCCAATGTAACAGTGCCATTGTCATGTACTTTCTTTATTTCATAGGGGCCTAACCATCTAGTCTGCAGTTTACTAGGGAAGTCTTGAAACCTAGAATCATAAAGAAGAGCCCAGTCGCCCTCATGAAATGTCTTCTTCTTAATCAGGGAATCATGACACTTGGCTCTTTGTTGTTGAATGAGTGGAGTATGTTGTAGAGCCAATACCTGAATTTCATCTAATTCATTTATTTGTTGTAGTTTGTTAATCTGGGCTTCAGTTAAATCTAGTCCCACTTCCTGGGCTATCCTTAGTGTCTGTATCTCAAATTCTATGGGGAAAATGGGTTCCTTACCAAATACCAGCTGATATGGAGAGTATCCAGTTGTGTTCCTCCAAGTCGTGTGATATGCCCACAAGGCCTCTGGCAGTCGAGTCACCCAGTCCCGTTTGTGCGATGAGACTGTCTTCGTTAGAATAACTTCAATTACTTTGTTGGTACTCTCCACCTGCCCGTTCGCCTGCGGGTGATAGAGAGAGGTAATTCTGTGAATAATGTGATGATTCTTCAGTGTAGCAGCAATCTTGTGGCCTACAAATTGTGACCCCCCATCAGTAATTACTTCTTTGGGTAAGCCATATCGTACAAAATTTTTGAAAATAAAATTAATTACTGTTTCCTTTGTTGCTCTTGGTAATGCTACTGCCTCCACCTATTTAGTCACGTATTTTGTTGCAACCAATATATATGATTTCTGATTGGATGGTGGGTTGATCGGCCCAATGAAATCTAATGCCCATTGCTCAAACAGTTCTATCAGCAACTGTGGATGCAGGGGCATCTCATTAGATTGGCCAGGGCAGCCCCTCCTTTGGCAACTATCGCATGCATGGAAAAATTTCTTAGCATCCTTAAAAATCATGGCCCAGTAGTAGCCCATTTGAAAAATTTTATGTCTAGTTCTGTGGTTTGCAAAATGTCCACTGCAAGGTCCATTGTGGTAGGCTTTTAAGATATCATAAATTTCGTCTTCCCTGATACAACTGCAGATGTGCATATCAGTGCCTCTGTGAAAAAGGTATCTTCTGATCCAGGAGAATCGACTGCTATGATGCACTATTAATTTCCTTTCTTCGTCTATCAGATGTTTGGGAAGCTTTCCTACTGTTAAATAATTTGCCACATCTGCGTACCATGGTGTTTTTACAGCCACGACAAATAGGTGTTCATCTAGAAACTGGTCTTCTACCGCCATTGCATCGTCTGTTCTTGGCACTTGGGAGAGGAAATCTACCACAAGGTTTTCCCGCCCCGGTCGATCCTTTATAGTTATGTCAAATTCCTACAAACATAGTAACCAACGTGTCATGTTCCATTCGTGATGGGTTTATTACCTAAATATTTGATAGCAGAGTGATCAGTATATAGAACTACAGGGTATCCAGTTATATAGTGTTTGAATTTGTTAATAGCATAAATAACAGCTAAAAACTCTTTCTCTGTTACTGTATAGTTCAACTCAGCAGGAGTTAAATTTTTGCTAATGTAATATATAGCATAGGGTTTCTTATCGTCTTCCTGGCCAAGAACTGCTCCAACAGCTGAATCTAATGCGTTTGATGAAATCTAGAATGGTATATCCCAATTCGGCCCTCGTAATATTGGTGTTGTTGACAGTAGCCATTTCAACTTTGTAAAGGCAATGTCACATTTGTCAGTCCATATAAAATCAACATTTCATGTTAGGGTATATAGTGGTGCAGCAATCTGTGAGAATTTCTTTATAAATCTATGATAATATCCTGTAAATCCCAGAAAACTACGTACTTCTGTTTGAGTGCAGGGAGTAGCTAATAAGAGGATTACCTGTATCTTTGCTAGATCTACCTAAATTCCAGTTGTTGAAATGAAATGACCCAGGATCAGGTCCTTTGTCATCATCATATGGAACTTCTCGTGGCTTAAGCATAACCTAGTAGTGATACATTGTACCAGGACTTTATCCAATGTCTGTAATGCCTGTTCAAAGTCATCTCCATAGGGTGTGAAATCATCCATGTATACCTCCAATCCTTCATTTATCAAGTCTACAAAAATACTGAGTATGGCTCTTTGGAATGTGGAAAGTGTGTTGTACAATCCAAAAGGTAATACCTTGTAAGAAAATGTTCCCCACAGGCAGGTAAAAGTAGTTTTATCCTGGTCTTCAGGGGCAATCTGAATTTGGTTGTAGCCACTAAAGCCATCTAGGAAAGAGAAGAATTTCTTCCTTGCCAGCGTGTCTAAGACTTGATCGATGAATGGAAGGGGAAAATGGTCTTTTTGCGTTGCTTTGTTGAGTTCTCTGTAGTCAACACATATCCGCCACTTCCCATTCTTTTTAGGGACCACTACTAATGGAGAAACCCATTTACTGTCAGATATAGGATAGATAAAATTCACATCTAATAGTTTTTGAAGTTCTTATTTAACAATATCCTTTAGGTGAGGATTTAATGTTCACTAAGGTTGTTGAATGGGTCTTGCATATTTTTCAATGTAAATGTGGTGCATACATAGCTGAGGGTCAATCCCTTTCATGTCTAGGTAATCCCAAGCAAAAGCTCCTTTATATTTCCTAAGGACTTGAATAAGTTTCTATTGCTGGTCATCACTCAGATTACTGTTAATATTCAAGATCTTCCTTGGCTCAATTTCAATAGGTTTGCTATTATAGATAGTGGTTGTTGGTATTGGTTGGTCATTGATATCTCTCAGGGAATCTTCTTCAATTTCATTGTCAAGGACTGCTTTAATCATGTGACATTTCAAACTAGATACTGTAGCAGGATGATTGATAAAGGTATTAATGACATCGTCTTCTGTTTGGTTTTTAAATTCAAGGGCATCTGCCACAATCAATGGTGACTGAATATTTTTTGTTAAATATGTTACAGGTTGCTTCCTAGTTTTTACAATGGTTAGGCTTGGTTGAGAAGGAGGGTATAAGGCTAGATTCTTCACATCATTCCCTCTGGTTATGGTTATATTGCCTGTCCAGCAGCTGATATAAGCATCAGCGGTTGCTAACCAAGGCCTTCCTAAAATTAAAGGATGTCCATATAGCTGGTTCCTAGGGTTAATAATAAAAAAATATGCTGGATATTCCCAAGTGTCTACAGAAACCATCACATCCGGTAATGTTCCTTCTGGCCTAATGACTGAGTGGTTAGCAAGTTCCAGCAAGGTAGTTGTTGGTTCCAAGGTTGTGATTCCAAGTATTTCGCAAGTTGTTGTTGTGAGAATGTTAATGGCTGCCCCTAAATCAACTAAATCATTGGGAAAAGAGTGACCATTTATATGTATTGTGACAATGGGGTTTCCCAGGTCTTCATATTTTACAGGTGTCTCTTTGCCTAGTAATAAATCAGACAATGTCCTGACAACATGGACAGTTGGGGTTATTTTTCATTGCCTCATAGACTTGTTTTTACACAATTCTTTAATAGTTTTGGCATATATTGGAATGTATTGAATAGCCTGGAGGAGGGGTATTTTTATACAGATATTCTTGAGTTCACCTAGAAGATCAAAGTCAGGATGTTCAATTGGGCGTGGTATCATCAGTCTTTCTGGGAATGGTGGGGAAGTAGTTATGATCTGTTCGGGAGTTTTCTGCCTGACTGTATCTTCCCCTTGTCGATCGTTTACAGTCAAAGGCTTATTTGGGTGTGGTTCTTCAGGTTGCAGGTTTTTATCCTCGTCTAGAGTGATTATGCATCCAGATCTTAACTTGAGTTCATTACACTCTCTCAACTCTGCTTCAGGGTCTAGACCTTCAATGATTTGTACTGACTGGATTGGTTTGTTGTTGGGATTTGGGTTGGGTTGGGTTGGGAGTTATTGTCATATATTAGATTGAGGATTTTGTTGTAATGTATAAGGTGCTGGTAAAGTAGGTTGAGATAGAGGAATTGTCCCCATAGGCTGGTTCGTGGATCTTTGCCAGTTTAATTACCAGTTCTGATTTTGTGAGGTGGAAGGGTACCATTGGGATGGATAGGGATTGTTCTACTAGAATGGTGGAGGGTAAGAGGGATTTGACAAATTATTGTTTTGATTTGATTGGTTGGGCCATGGTGGCATAGAAAATGTTTGAGGTGGCCAAGTAGAGAAAGGTGGCTGATTCTGCCATGCTGCCCCTGAATATTGCTAAGAATTATATTGCAAGGGAGGAAAGAATGAAGATGGATCGGTAGGCAAACCTGTCTAACGTGCTTGCCATTGACAATGCTGGTTCAACAGATATACTGGTTCCACTTCTTCTGCTTCCTTGAAGACTGCTTTTAATCTTGGGAGCGATGGGAAACTTTTCATGGCATGCTCCTTGGTACATATGGCACATGCCTGTATTGTATCTAGTGAGCATTCTTTATGACTGTGTTTTTTTTGCAACAAGGATAGAAAATAGCCAAGTTCTATTCTGCTTCAGCCTGATTTCGTTTAGCTTGCATGATATCCAATTGTGTCGTCAGGGTCCCTAGGCTGTCAGTCTTGAAATCCTCCAATAGATTGCCGATTTCAACTCTTGTAATGCTTCCTCTTGAGGCTTTGCTGTCTTTGGTGATCGCATCACATCTGGCTAGTTTCAACCTCGTACTACCCCTGGAGCACCTGATGCACAAGTCTATAATATTTTCATAATATTCCTGATAAATATTGCCCTTACCCATTATATTCAGTGTTTCTACCCATTAGTCTTTCATACCTTTAATTATTGTGGTTTTTAGAACATTATCAGGTACATTTGCATAAGGATATCTTTGCAGATTATATTGGAAATGCTCCACATATTCTTCCAGAGTCTCATTAGGCTTGGCTACCATTTGAAAGATTTCATCTTTTAGTTCTCTAATTCGGCAATAATATTGGTATTTTTTAAGGAAGGATGTTTTCATCTGTTCCCAATCATTGATGGTACCTCCACTAAGTCCCATAAACCAATGCAGGGCTTCTCCCTTCAGAGTAGAGGGGAATAGTTTTAGCTTTTGGGGGTCAGTGGTGTAATCATAACCCCTACATAGGACATCAAATTCAAAAAGGAATGCATCAGGGTCTTCTGAAGTTAGCCCATGAAAGGTAGGAATATTTTGTAATGGAACAAATTTCATGGGGGCATTGACAGCTGTGCCTACAATAGGGTATTGTAACATAGATGCCTATGGTTGTCGCTGATTATTGGCCATTTGGTAAAAAATATGCCAATATTCTTCAGGGATATCTGGAGCTGGAGAGTTGTTCCTAGGATGTCCAAAAGAGGTTGGAATGATTTTAATAGTGCTACCTTGATCCAGAACACTGGTTGTCCTCTATTCAATCACTACTTCAGGAGATCTAGGTTATGATGATTTAATTTCAGGATTAGATGTTTCTCCTTCTCCTTCACGGAGGTTGCAAGAATTTCCTTCTTGTGAAGGGCGTGGTTGTGAATTTTCAATATCTTGAAAACTCTGTTTAGACCCTTCAGTCTCACTGTGAATCTCAGCGTTAGCTACAATGGTGATCCTGTGGCCTAAAGGGAAACAGTAGGGTGTCTGGTAGCAATAGTTTGGGGTCCTACTAATCACTGAAACTCAACTTTTCTTATGATTTCATCCATGAAGGTTGATCATCCAAGGGTCACCTGTCCCTTGGATTTTTCAGGTTTGGGGGGAGAAATTATATCTTTTTTCTAGTCTTTTCTTCTCAGTCATTCATACAAAAATACAAACATTCATTTCTATCTTAAATTCTTACACAATTCTGCTAGAAAGCAGGTAGAGGAGCGAGCATTTTACTCGCTCGGTACACAAGTTCTTACCTCCCATTTTTAATACCCAATTCTCTCTCAGCAGATAGACATCACTCTTTGTAAAATGGCAGCACTCTCCTCGGCAATGGCGCCAAAATGTTGGGTGCTAAAAGGTGTCTTTTAAAACTCCTAATTGCCTCACATTAATTATCAACCTGGTTAAGTCCTTTTATTCCAAGAGTGTACACAATATGTGCAAGCTATAAATCCATAGAGTAATACTTTATACTAAGCTATGAAATTCAATACAAGAGTAAACGGATGCAATCATAAATCTCAAGCTTGTAACTCTAAAGGAAATAACTCATCTAAGCATCATGACTCTATCTCAAACAATACCGTAATTCAATCTTAATCAACCAAATTCAAATCACAATCAACTAAGAGCACTGTAGTATTAAATGAGCTCTTTCAGCTGTACTTAAACTATTGGGTAAAAGGAAATCATTTAATCAATCACGCTCTATTCTGCAATTAACCAGAAATGACTCTTTAACCGATAACTAGTTCAATCCACGACATGAATTAAATAAAGCCAACTATGACTGCGCATTAATGAAATGAATACCAGAAATTCGATTCAATGAAAATACATCAACTGAAAAGCTATAAATCAGAATAACTTGTAGGAAATGGAAGATGCATAAAATAGGGAACAACAGTAAGTTCCACCAGAGACCGGGCCCTAGCCATCAACAAACACTGCTTAACGATTTCAGAATATCTGAATGAAAGCAATGTAAGTTGTATATTAATCATCAATGTCACTTATCATTACAACATGATCTTGCTTCTCAGAATCACCCTTCTATAAATTAAAATTACAATCCAAGTGAAAGATGAGAGATCCCTCTTCAGTGTTCTCTTTTATAGTTAAAAGGAAAAGATAAATGTGATCCCTTAGGATCAGGATATCCTGAGGGATTCATAATTAAATGCTATCTTCAAACAATTCTTCTATCTCGTGCTGATCTCCTTGACTTGTTCCTTGGTTTGACCACACTCGACACATCTCATTTTCCTTGATTAGCTTTTGTTGTTCTTGCTTGGGAACAACAACTGTTCCTTCTGCTATTTTTCTACATAGAAAGTAATGAGAGTTAGTTTGGTTAGTCAAATCGTATCAAGAGCAGTTTTATTCATTCCTTATCAAAATCCTATCAATTTGTTATTATAACATGGAACAATATGGATAAGAAAGGAGGAAAAGGATAATAATCAAGAGTAAATACATACCTATTGCACGACTCAACACTTCCCCAATAACAGAAGCACAATTCATGGAAGAAGAAGTAGCAAGTAGAGGATCAGAGGAATTGAACATTGTGAGTTCAGAAGAAGAAGAATACTTAAGGGAATTCACTACACCATTTGATCTAGGAAGTGTTGTTAAATAGACTCAACTACATATTATAGAAAAACTAGAACCTATTGAGGTTCCAAGTGAATATTGGAAGATATTCATGGCTCCTACAACTTCTTTGATCTAGTTCCCAACTGGAGATATCAGGGGTGATGTGCCTATGAAGCCTATTCCTTTGATAGCATTACCTGACTTCCATGGTCTTTCTTCTAAATATCCAAACACATTCCTTTTTGAATTTGAGGTTGTCTGTCAGGGGTATGACTATATTTTTGATGCTCAGAAATTGAAGATATTCCCTACCACTTTGAAGGGAACAAATTTGAGATGTTTCATGGGCTTAGGGGGGGAAATAGATTACATTATTAGATGATATGAAGACAATTTTCCTTGAAAAATATCAAGACTACTACAAATCTAGAGATGTTAAGGAGGAAATCTTTAATATTATGTAGAAATAGGATGAGAACATGGAGGACTTTGTGGAATGTTTCAAATACAGTTTGTAGAGATTAGGCCATAGTGATATGGATAAGGACATCATGAAGATAATCTTTCTTCGGGCACTAAGAGAGGAATCTTTGGAACCCCTAAACGTAGTAAGAAAGGGATATATACCAAAATAAGATTTCGACAGCATCTCTGAATTGTGCATCAAGTGTTCACATGGAGTTGTGAGGCATATGCAGGGGATCTAAACCCTTAAGACATCCAGCGGTCAAGTTACAAAAGTAGAATTTAGAAACTTGTTGGACAACTTGAGGACCGATATCTTGAGCTTATTGTCCTCATAGCTAGACATTTTATAGGTGAAACAAAAACAGATGGAAGCAGAGAAGGCTATGGCCATTTTCTGCCTTGAATGAAGGAATAAGCACCTATTGAAGGAATGCCCACTAAATATTGTCAAGACCTATACAATATGTGAGAAACGTCATTCCACTAGTAGGTGTCCATCTCTTCCTAGGCTGAAGATAGTTTTTCAGGGAGAAAATGAAGAGGTAGATCAGTTGTACTTCATTGGATCAAGGGAACTGTGGCAACCATGACCACAAAACATGAATCAAGGTATGGCTCAAGACCCCTCTCATTATTTCAATAATTTGAATATTTGGCCTCATTCTGTACCTTTTTCAACTTCATGGTTGTAGTCCTATCAATATCCAATGCCTTGGCAACCATGGTTACCTTAATCTGGTCCAACCCCTTCATGCTCCCAGAATTGGCGTGGACCTCCTCCTCCTTTAAGATAGTTCTCCTAGCCTATGCCACAACAATAGTTACAACTGCCTTCTAATGCCTCCACCAGTAATCCTCCTCTTCGTCCACAACTTCTTGTTCAATCCAATCCAAATCCAAACAAGAGGGGGGCTCAATAGGTTGATACACTCAACCTTCCTGCATATAGTATTGCCACCGCAGAATTTAATGAATTAAATATCTAGTCTGGTTGGGGGGTAAATACTCAGACTTCACCAATAATTCTTGAACATACTGATGATGAAGTCTTAGAACTAGAACCTAGGAATTCTATTAGAACAACTGGGAATGAGTCAAGGAAAACTCCTATTGAACAACAACCCCCTTCTCAAATAATTGTTACTCGAGGATGTCAGAGTGCTCCACCCTATCCTAATATATTATCATTGAGAAAACATAATCCTCCTCCCAAAGTTGACTTTTAAGGGAGTTACAAAATTTATTTGTCAAAATCCCATTATTTCAGGCTATGAGCGATGTACCAATTTTTGCCAAAATTTTCAAAGAATATTGCTGTAAGAAACCGGGAAGGAAGCCAAAGGATTCTCTCACAATTCACGCTATGGGAAAATTATCAGACATAATGTTGGGGAAGCCTACACCTACTAAATACGGGGATCTAGGGAACCTCATTCTTACAATATGAATTAATGGGATTGATATCCTAAATGTGATTGTAGACTGTGGGGCCACAATTAATGTAATAACTTCTGCAATTGGGATTACCTTGGGCCTGCGAAACCTTAAACCAACCCCCACCATCCTAGAATAGGCAGATTGGTGTACTATAATACTGGTAGGGAAGATATAACCATTTCCGAGGATTCGTGGAAATACCCTATTGATCTTTTGGTATTACATACCCAACCCCCAGCTAGTGGGCACCCTTTTATTTTAGGAAGATCATGGCTTGCAACCACAGACACTTACATTGGGTATTGGTAAGGGAATATGGTAATATGTTATGGGGAAGTAAAAAACAATCTTATCCTTTATCCCCCTTGCAGAATCGAGTTCATCAAATAAACTAGCATTTACCTTAATACAAAAATCTCTACCTAAGAAGGGGCCTGAAGCTGAAAATGAAGAAATTAGACCAATTCTTACCATTGGTGAGGCCCTCTATTTTAAGGATGAAATGGAGGATGATGTTATTAGTACCTTTATCAGCAGTCCCAACTCCGTTTCTGATTCAACCCGCCAACTATTAGAATCTATTATGAGTTGCAATGTTCAAGAAACCATTGAACTAGATACTAAAGTCGAAAACATTCCTGCAATTGTACCCCGTAACAGTGTTCCTATAGAAATTGAACCAGGGAGAATGCTGAACATTAATCCTAACCTTTCACCTTCCCCATCAGAACGGTTGCTGAAGGTCCTTTAGGAACATAAAGAAGCCTTCGCTTGGGAATATAAAAACATGAAAGGAATCCCTACTGACTTATGTACCCATCACATATACATTAAAGACAAATATTGATATGTTAGGCAACCACAAAGAAGAATGAATCCTTCCTTAAAGAACATGTCAAAGACAAACTACAAAAGCTATTAGATGTGGTATTTATTTGCCCAATCTCCTAGTCAATGGATGTCCTCACTAGTCATTTTTCCAAAGAAGAATGAAAAGTGGTGGATTTGTGTTGATTATACGGAATTATATAAGTCAAATTAAAAAGATCATTTTCACTTACCCTTTATTTTGACCAGGTCCTTCATACATTAGTTGGAAAGAAGTTCTTCTCCTTTGTGAATGGATTTAGCAGATACAACCAGATCCAAATAGCTCCTAAGGATCAAGATAAAACTACCTTCAAATGCCCTTAGGGAGCCTTCACATATTGATTCCTCCCATTTGGTCTCTGTAATGCACCCGCTATCTTTCAATGGGAAATAATAGGAATTTTTTCTGATCTAGTCAATGATAGTGTTGAAATCTACATGGATGACTTCACCCCATATGGGGATTACTTTGAAGAAAGTCTGGAAAACATAGAGAGATTACTTAAAACATGTAAGAAACACATGTTTCACTTAGTACAGTGAAATGCCACATGATGATGGAAGAAGGAATAGTTATGGGACACTTGTTTTCAGTTGCAAGAAGTCAGGTTGATCCTGCCAAGGTAGAGGTAGTATTAAATTTTCCTACACCTAAGACACCAACGCAGGTGTGTAGTTTTATCAATTATGCTAGCTATTATAGATGTTTTATAGAGAAAAAATCTAATATAACATTCCCACTTTTTCAATTGTTACATAAGGACGCAAAATTTGTGTGGATGGATGAATGTGAAGAAGTGTTCGTGGAAATCAAAGAACTAGCTTGCAAATTTTTGATATTACGTGGTCATGAGTGGAAGCTCCCATTTAATATCTCTAAAGATGCTTCTCACACAGTAGTAGGGGAATTCTTGGGACAACAGGAGGACAAGAAACCATACGTGATCTATTATGTCTGCAAGAACCTAACTCCTGCTGAGCTAAACTATAGGGGAATTGAAAAGGAGTTTTTAGTTGTTATTTATGCTATTAATATGCTACACCATTACATTACATGGTATCCCACTTTTGTGCACAATGATCATACAACCATAGTGTATTTGATGAATAAACCGATAACTCTTGGTTGTATTACAAGATGGTTATTGTTAATTCAAGAATTTGATATTATCATTGTAGATAAGCCAGGGAAAGATAATGTAGTTGTAGATTTCTTGTCTAGGCTAGATACTAGTGATGGAGGTACACCTGTAGAGGATATTTTTCCAAATGAACATCTATTTGCAATTTCTACTCACACTCCGTGTTATGCAGATATTGTTAACTATATTTCCACAAGAAAAGTAACTCAACACTTGCTATACAAAGAGAAACGAAAGATTATCCATCGTAGTGCCTATTATTCGTTGATAGAGGGATACCTCTTTTATACAATATGTAATCAGATCTGGTGTTGCGTAGGTGAAGATGAAATCTATGACGTTCTGAACACTGCCCACGATGGCCCCTGTGGAGGGAATTTTGAGAATAAGCAAACATGTCATAAGGTGTTACAGATGGGGTACTATTGGCCCTTTATTTTTCATGATGCAAGGAAATATGTTTGAGGGCACGAAAATTGCTAGCATATGGGTCAGCCTAGACAATTAGATGAGATGTCGTTACAACCTCAACTAGCTCTTGAGCACTTTGAGAAATGGGTTATCGATTTCGTTGGGTCATTCAATTGAACTTCACATGATGAATTTCACATTCTGGTATGCATGGATTATGTGACAAAGTGGGTAGAGGCCGAAGTTGTTGCGAAAGAAATAGAAAAGGTTGTCTTAGACTTCTTATTCGAAAAAAATCCACTCGGTACAGAGCGCCCAAAGATATAGTTTTAGATGGAGGGGCACAGTTCACATCACTTCTAATAGTAGGACTTATGAAGAAGTATGGAATCAAGCACAAGGTGACGTTTGCATATCATCCTTAGGTGAATGGTTAAATTGAGAGTATGAAACAAGGTGCTAAAGAATATTCTTATGAAGATTGTAGCAAACCATTGCCAAAATTGGGCCAAAAATCTCTTGAGGCACTTTGGGCTTACAAAACAACATGGAAGAACACAATAGGATTTTTACCATACGAGCTTGTTTATGGGAAATATCCTTTGTTTCTGGTAGAATTTGAAACTAAGATGCTCATGACAACCCTTGAAGTAGATATAGATCTTTCAAAAGCCTAGAAACACCAACCTGAATAGTTAAATGAGTTGGATGAAATTAGTTTGATAGTTGTTTAGAAAAATGCTACTATTCAACATCAACAAACTAAATGGAATGAAAAAATCATCAAGAAAAAGGTTTTTCAAAGAGGAGATTGGGCGTTTCTCTATGACTCTCAGTGCAAATATTTTAAGGGAAAAATTTTCTCTAGATGGATGGGACCGTATGAATTTGACACAGTGTTTGATAACATGACTGTTAGACTTGTAATAATTGATGAGACACATACTCCCCTAATTATAAATGGACATTGCCTGAGATTGTATCACCGTCGGACTTATAAAGATTCCTTTATTAAACATTTCTCTAATTATTCTGGTTTTGAAGTTGTTAGTGCAAATAACTCTTTCTTTGCACCTCTTGTTTAATTCAATATATATATATATATATATAGATATATATATATATATATATATATATATATATATATATATATATATATATATTATATTATAATGATGTTACTACTCTATCAATATTTTTCTTGCAGGAACTTCACTAGTTTTGTTACTCCACTAGTGTTGTTACTCTAGTTCTGTTACTCCGCGGATGTTGATTTTGTCTAAGTACTTCACTAGTGTTGTTACTTCTCCAGTGTTGTTACTCCTCCGATGCTGTTACTCCGTCAAGGTAAGTTGCTAGGTATATCCTTGACCCACTTTGGGGATTTGATTGATATTTCACCTATGACATGATTAGACACAACCATGGACGATCATTGCTTAGTTGGGGGAGGTATCACATTTAATCCTAAAGATGTTGTATTTAATAGAAATAATGATGTATCATCATTGTTGTTGAATCTCACAGCAATTCATACATCTCACGATCATTACACTAATCCCCAACACACTTTGCACATTTATCCATATGCATTGGAACTTGAATCATGTACTATAGAATTGAATTATGGTCTTTTCTAATGTGTTGGAATAATTTCCATAATTATCACAATCTACCATGTATTTTCCCCATAACCTTTTCCAGATTTCCCTATCACCGCATCCTTTTCCAGCACAATCCTTGTCATCACAACTTTACCGACTAACACTCTCCTCAACAATTTTTCTACTACTCCAAGTACTGCTACAGAGAAACTAGTGGAATGGGTGGGCATGCTGTTAGGCATGAATTGGAAGATACAATGTAGGTTTGGCACCATACGAATGTATGGCAGGTTTTTAAAGATGCAGGATGACACACCTATTTTGAGAGGTTGCAGGGATTTGATGAAGCCATTATAGTCAGGAATTATTCTAGAGTCTGTGGGCTAGACATTCCCATCACTGAATAAATCATTTCAACTATCCATGAATTTCCACAAGGAGGAAAAAAATGGTTCGTCTGGAAATCGTCCTTACCATAAATTTTGAAATTATTCTTGTAGGCAGGAGAAACCGTCGTTTAGAAGGGAAGGGGATACGATCAAAAATTATTGTTGCATCCATGGGCCGAGGTCACATACTTCATTATGTGATACATTACTTGCGAAGTTCATCTCTCTATGTTGTTCAAATATAATTTTAAAATTCTTGCATGCCTTTGGTTCTTGCATGTGCATTCTCTGGATATGTCATTTTTCTTATGGAAGAACCTTCAGTTAATGGCATGGTCTTCTAGTCGGTCACATCAAGTTTGGCGGTCCTCACAAACTATAGGATTCTCAGGACGGTGGTGGTGCATGCCTTGTCAAAAACTTCCATGGCTTGGCCACAATTCATCAAATTAGAAGAAGAAGAAATTGTTGCCATGATTTCGGAAAGAGAGGAAGAAGAGTTAGTGGTAGAGAAAGTGGCTGCAGAAGACGCTGTTATAGAAGAGCCAACATCAGGTTCCGAACGATTGGGGGAATTGGCGATGGAACATGAAACAAAAGAATCACCAACAGAGTAAGGGACTATAGATGATGATGCTACACAAGAACCAGTGTCGACTGCTGACCCAGTGGAAGAAGAAATGTTTGAATCGTTGGTAGAGAATGAGAGAGTAGATGTTGTTGTTACAGAAGAACCAACGTTGACGGCTAACTTGGAAGTAGAAGAAATGGAAGTGGAAGGGATTGCAGGTGACACTATTACACAAGAACTAGCGTGGCCTACTGAACAAGCAGGCAGGATAGAATAATAGGTGGCAGAATAAGCACAAGAATGAAAACAGAAGGAGAGCACAAAATAACCAGTAGATAAAGGGGAATGAGATAGAATTAAAGGACTTGAGGCAGTAGGCTTCGAAAGGATGGAGATTGAGGACGATATCCATTGTTCTCCGCTTCCTGCTTCCCTGCCAAGAGGGGCAGGAAAATTTTTCTCGCCTACTCACTCGGTAAGAGAAAAGATCTCTCCCCAAATATTAAGACTTGTAGGGGAAGTTATAGGAACCATCGTCGACACTGTCACATAAGAACCAATGTCGACTGGTGGGAAAATTGGGCAAATTGAAGATTGTTGGTCAACACTATCACACAAGAACCATTTTCGACCAAAAGGCAAGTTGAAGAAATCATGGTTGATATTGTACCCATAGAGTTGTTGGAAGAAAACATCGCTATTGGTACAGACCCACAAGGTCCAAAGCCAATCTCTGAGCCAATGGAAGGAGATGACCTGGAAATAGAGAAGCCATAGGAAAAATATGTTGAATATGTTACTCTGCAGGAGCCTGCAATGGCTCTAGAGCCATTCATTGAAGATATGGAGGTTCCAATACCTATGGAAGAATATGTTGGAGAAGCCCCCCAAATTGTGGAGCAAATAGAAGAAATAAGTGTGAAACAGTAGCCAGTTGACGAGTTCACTGATGTCAATCCACCAAATCCAACATCGGACGTGAGACCAATGGAGGAGGTCATTATTAAATAGGAAATCATTGAATAATGTGCAAGGAGAAGTGCCCCCATCCAGGACAGGTATCGGTCGTACTTTAAGGAGAACATGCAATTAAAAATGGAAGCTATTAGGCTAAGGAAGCAAGTGTTGTGCTTATGGAGATAGGTGAGGAAGCAAAAGAGGATTGTCGGTTGAGCTATCATGAATCCTGGAGCCAAAACCACTTCAGTAGTAGTGTAGACTGAAGATATGCTTATGACTTTAGAAACCGCATAGACTGAGTCATTTTTGCATATGTTTGAGTTGCAGGAATTCCTTTTCTCCGCAAAAATTCAGAAATGGCAAACTACTGCATCTCGCCTTCAGCGGGGGTCTATCACTTTGGAAGCCTACCAAGAAGGAGTGAGAGGAATTCAGGAACAAGTTGCAAGAGTGGTAGATGATTATATGACCCAGATAGAGAAAGAAAAGCAGAAACAGGAGAAGCAACAGAGAAGAATTGAGGAATTAAAAGAGCAAGTGCAGCTACTGAAGCCTGAAAAAGATGAAATTATTTACTTGGCGTAGTAGGTGATGGCTAACGACCTCTTGTTAATAGTTATTCTTTGTGCCTCCATGAACAATACATGTTCTTCTATCTGTAGAGCATCGATCAGGAAATAAGCCATGAAATGAACGATCCTATACAATTTATGTGGATCCCGAGGGCTCATAATATCCTAAACCAGCACTTAATGTGTGAGGTCTGCATGTATGATTATCTTTTTGGGAATGATCAATCACTCAATCCAATGCCATATGTGGGGGATGTTCAGCTGAGAGCCTTCACCTCCTTCACGATTAACCAGGTTAAATGGAAGAAAGACTTCGATATGTTCGAAGAGAATCAAGCGAACAAACCAGTTGTAATTAGAATGGGGAATTGTCAAGTTGTGGATATTTTTAACAAACATTATACCTTGTTGGAAATAGAAGGACAGAAGGGTCAGATCCTGACAACATAGAAGTGGTGCACTGACATGTGTATAAAACATATTTCTACTTGTCAGGAGGAGACCCAGGATGACTATCGGAAATGATGGATGTTGTCATCATCAATAATGAGGGTACATGAACCTTTCAGGACCCCTAATTTTGTTTGGGCTTGTTGAAGCCCTGAAAATCGGGTCTACAACAAGGGGGATACCCACTCGGTCCAGACCTTGGTTAGCAACTCCTTTTCCATTTGGTATAGTGGGTCCGACTGGCGATATGGGACCAGCTTCCCAATTTATGTGTGTGTGTGAAGGATTGATATTTCTTTTTCTAACAGTTTCTAAATGGGATACTTTTATTCTAACTCTAATCTAATAATATAGAAATTGTTTTCTAATAAGTAGAAATATCTAAGTCTACACTAACCCGGCGTGTAATCTTTCCGTTATGCGATCTAAAATGATTTCAAATAACAACTGGTAATATAGATCATTCAACTGTTATGAGAAAAGAATTCAATAGGGATGAACCACTTCATATAAAAAGTTAGACGAAACAATTGTGAAAAACATATCGCATAATAAGCTATTCATACATTAAGCATAAATAAATAGCTATCACCATACAAAAGTGCCAAATGATAACTCAAGCATTCACGCATCAATATATAAACAACTGAACATGAATATCACTTTAACAAAAAGGCATAAATAGTTAAGAGATAGAAGTACCATTTATAACTAGTCCTAGTCCTATCTCTTCTTGATCTAACATCCACTAAGAGTACATAAGTGCAACATTAGTAGCAGATATTAAATGAAAATATCAATAAATCCTGTTCCATTCATTCATCAAAACCTCCTCAGACGGTACAAAAGTGCATGTTCTGGGGATAAGTTTTTGACAAATTTCCAAACCCTTCTCTAAATGCATGAGAAGGGTTTAAATACTACTAACTAAATCTAAAAATAACTTATTACAAAAATGTAGGATGCGGTTTAAATGAACGTCCTCATTTCAGGCAACAATAAAACAAAATTAAAACTAAAATTGAATCTAAAATTAAAACTACTTCTGTATCTGCTCCTTGAAATCGCATGCATTCAGCATCTGTTTGAGAAGAGTCGGCTGGCCGACTTCCGATTTTAGCTGAGCTGAGAAAACAGAATCGGCAAGAGCTGGCGCCATCTTCTCGGCAGAATTGATGATACACTTGAGAGTCATCCACTGGCTTTCGGATTCAAATTTTACTTTTTACCTCTATTATTGCTTTCCTACAACTTTTTTGGGCTTACAGGTGACTAAGCAATTAGAAGCTTTCATTTTCAAGAAATTTTTCTCAGCGATGCGCGATTAGCACGAGGCATTAATCGCGCATCAGAAACTGCCTCCATTTCTTGATCTGGGCTTCCTTGATGCGTTTTTCACCTTTTGCGCTTTTTTCTTTTAGCGGATATAAAGTTCAAATTTTGTGAAAATAACGAATTTGTAAGCTCTTGACCCTGAGTCTTAAACTGTCTATTTCTGATATCAACGCTGTCAAGTATCCATTTAACCATGTCCGTGTATGGGAGAATTTTGGGCCTTGCTGCTATTCGGTGTAAGAATGAACAAACTAGCTCTGTGATGGATGCCTCAGAAGAACTATGTGAGCCCGCAGTAGCAGTAACTTCCATTACTCTGGGATTCTTCTCCTCAAGTAGATTATACATGCCTTCCCATGTAGCAAAACCAGCGTCTCTGTTATAGGTTGTGTCTGTATAAAAGGGTGCCATTTCTTTCTCTTCAGAGCTCGGAGCTTTGCTTTTCTTTCCCATAATATCTTGCATATTGCTTTGTATCGTTTTCTGTTCTCCGTTCCTGCAATTCACAAGTGAAGTGAAAATAATGATAAGGAAGGGTGATGGGAAGGTTTTAAATGCCAAAGACGTATAAAATATACCACATTATGTGAGATGATTTTTCAATAAGCATGAAACCATATTCCATTAATAACTGGAAACTAACTCATTAATTAGCATAAAAGCGCATAACCAGGTGTCAGTTTATGGAAAATACTTTTTTGAACCACAAGCCCAAAAGATCTGCGATTTGCTTCGAAATATCGCAGATCGCAACATCCCACAGTCACAACATCGCAGATCGCAACATCCCACAGTCACAACATCGCAGAGTCACAGCTCGCTATATCGCATTATCGCATTGTCGCTCTATCGCGAAATCGCAATATCGCAATATCGCAGGAACGTGATATATGACAATCTTCGTTAATCTGTTTTCTGCGAAATGCGATTTGCGATATGCGTCATCGCATATCGGCAATTTAAGGTGTTTCAATGTAAGTTGTCTTTGATGTATGTGATGCGATATTTGTTTATTATCGCGTATCGCGATCTCACAATGTTAGAATTCGGCTTGTAAGGAGGTATCCTGTTATCCTTTTGCGATGCGATATTTCCTAAGGAAAGATTTTGTTTTACCTTATCATAGAACTTAGATTTTTAGATTTTTCAAGGGGGTCTTCCTAAGTTTATGATGGTAAGTTTTATTAGAAAAGGCAATTTAAGGACTAACTTGATTTTTAAAATTTTTAACTAAGGGTCCCCACTTATTTAGTATTAGGAATAACACTAAATAAGAAGGGGGGTTGTTGCTGGCCACAACAATTGGCGATTCACTTGGAAGAACCAGTTATCTCTGCTATTCTTTTGAATTTTCAAAACTTCCAAAACAGAAAATTTTCCAGAAAATTAAACTTTATTATAGAAAGATTAAGTACATTATGCTTTTACCTATCAATGATATTTCATTTCTTCTTTTTTCAACTTTGATTATTTACTCCCTCAAGCTAGTCCTTGTATCTACATCAGTCATTACTTGGTTTATAAAGATAAAAACAAAGTCTTCTCTGTAAATCAGTTTTAAATATGCTCATTTGTCGTAGGTAGAGCCTCTGCTGCCAGCAAGCGTTTATAGCTTCGACAGGGTTACCTGTTACCCAGCAATGATCTTGTATCCTACTT
Organism: Pinus tabuliformis; assembly: GCA_031772625.1. Lineage (NCBI taxonomy): Eukaryota > Viridiplantae > Streptophyta > Pinopsida > Pinales > Pinaceae > Pinus > Pinus tabuliformis. The sequence continues at coordinate 1,191,361,357 of CM062818.1, forward strand.
AGAGAAATTTACAATTTTTCAAGGAAAAAAATCCATTTCCACACTTTTCGCTTTCACTTTCTTTTTATCCTTAAAGAACAATGTCTTGGTTTGGTAGCCAATTCATGACACAATCATTCACTGATTTATTAGCTTTTCTGAACAAGCTTGCTCGTGATGAGACCCCTTGTCTTATGATTGCAACAATCTTGAGTCATTGCCCTGTGGTGGTATGCAGTATTGGCAAAGTCAGCAAGCTATAATATCTATGATCATGATAAGTCGGCTCGTGATGAGACCTCTTGCTCTTTAAGTTAAAGTGTATCTCTGGATCATTCTCTGAATATTGTAGTTTCCTAGGCGGGGAGGAAGCCATTGTTTCCTTAAGATAGCTCTGGATGACAATGATAGAGTTTTTGGAAAGAGCTTTTCTACATAGAATCTTCATTTTTGTTATTGATACCTTTCATTGGACAGAAATAAAACAATTTCTAATTGAAGGTATTTTTTGTCAAAGTTTACACAATTGAAACTAGTATCATTTCTAGGTCGAGAGTCTTTAACTCATGTTTCAATAGTAATGATCATTTTTTTAGAAAGAATTCTATTTATACAAGTGAAAAAATAAAATATAAAAGAGAATTTGTGTCTTTTTCGTGAATCTCAAATGTAACCATTTACAACAGGTTTTATTATGGAAAGAAAAACAACTAATCTACAAAAATAGAAGAATGATCTTTTATGGAAAATATTTTTTTGAGGATATGACCATTAACAGGTAAAGAATCTCTTTTCCCTGTTAAATCCTGTAACATGAAAGTGGACAGACCTATGACTTCGATGATTTGAAAAGGACCAAGCCACATTCTTTGAAATTTTGTATGTTTCCCTTTTTTCTCATGAGCCTTATCCCATTTTAAAACTAGATCTCCCATTTGAAAATATTTTCTGCATATCATGTTTGAATCAAAAGAAGCCTTCACTAATGCTTGATGATGAGCATGAGTTTTCTTAGCCTGTTCTCGTTGTTCTTCTAACTTGATTATTTCTTGCTGCCTTAGTTTTAAGGAAGAAGTTGGTACTTCATCAATATATTGAACCAAGGCTAAAGAGGGAATTGCCAGATGTGTTGGAAGAACCACTTCTTTCCCATAAACTAAATTAAAGGGAGAAGTGCCAATTGAGGCTTTCTGCATTATTCAATCTGCCCATAAAGAATATACTAAAGACTTATGCTAATTTTTATGATTTTGGCCAATGGTTCGCTTAATGATTCTAATTAAGTTCTTATTTGTAGATTCAGCTAGCCCATTCCCTTGTGGATAATAATTGGCAGAGTATTTAAGCTTGAAACCCCTTTTGAGTGCAAATTCAGTCATTGCATTACCAGAAAAATGTGATGCATTATCAAACATTAAAGTGGAAGGCAACCCAAACCTGGTGATTTTGAACTGATCTATGAACTCGATGATATTTTCAGTAATAGCCATCTTGAGTAGAACTGCTTCTACCCATTTAGTAAAGTAATCTATTGTTGTAAGGATATATCTATGCTGTTTAGAAGAGTGAGGAACGATCTCACATATTACGTCCAATACCCACTGATCGAAAGGCTATTCAATGTTAACTAGTTGGAGTGGCAAGGATGGTTTCTTTTGTCTCCCAACAACGGTTTGATAGACTTGACATTTACTTACGTAGTTATGTGCATCTTTGAATAATGTGGGCCAGTAATAGCCTGCGCGTAAAATTTTGTGAGTAGTTGCATCTCCAACATATGTCCGCCTACTGGCCCATCGTGAAGTTCCTGCAAGACTTTTTCAGCTTTAGATTTCTCAAGACATCTAAGGAGAACATAATCATAATTTATTCTAAAAATAACATCATTCACGAGCTGATATTGTTTGGCTTTTAAACTTAGAGCTCTTTTCTTGGTATGATCAAGGTTTGAAGGAGCATATCCATTCTTTAGATAATAAATAATATCAACGTATAATGACTCAACATCGTTTAGGCTTACCTCATACACTTGTACCTCTGTAGATGGATTTTCGGACATTAGCGATGCTCCAGCCAGCATTTTGCAAAAGCCTTGACCTTTTACAATACTCGCTGGTTTGATTTCTACGTCATATTCTTGTAAGGCAGTAACCTAATTGGCCCTTTTCTCACCCACATCCTTCTGTACTAGAATATTTCTTACTGTTGGAAACGATACTATGATTTTGGTATGTGTTTTGAGTAAAAAAGGTCTGAAATATTTAATTGCTTTGAAAACAACATAAGCTTGTTTCTCCACATCTGAATAATTCAACTCAGCTCCTTGTAAATTGGAACTGAAAAAAGCAATTGGGGCTTCTGCCTTTTCTTGATTTTCTTGAGTGAGTATCGCAGCATATGATCTATCCGAGGCAAATGTATACAAAATAAAAGGGTCAGAAAAATTTGGAGTTGCTAAAGATGGAGCATTAATAATTGCTTGTTTGATCAGATTGAATGCCTCATGTTCGTCTTGGCCCCATTTAAAATTTGCGTTCTTTTTAGTCATTGCTTGTAAAGGAGACACGATTCTTGAAAAGTCTAGAAAAAATCTCTTTACAAAGTTAATCTGACCAAGGAAAGATTGCATGGATTTCTTGTTGTGAGGTAGGGGTACTGCGGAAATTTCCTTGATTCTGTCATGATCAATGTGAATTCTAGATTTTGACACTATGAATCCGAGACGTTTTCCTTTACTTAATGCGAAAAAGGATTTTTTCGGGTTAAGTGAAATCCCATACCTTAAACAATGTTGGAAGATTTGTTTTAAATCTCTGAGATGGTTGTTTTATTTCTTGGAATACATAGTTATATCATCCAAATAGATTACCACTGATTTATTAACTAACCCATTAAATGCGATGTACATGGCTCTCTAAAATGTGGCACCCACGTTAATAAAACCAAATGGCATCTTTTGATATGCGTATGTGCCCCATTTAGTTCTGAATGTAGTTTTTAATTGATCATCGGGATGTACCAACACTTGATTGTATCCTGAGAATCTATCCAAGAATGACATTAATTCTAAGCCTGCGACTGCCTGCAGTATTTGTTCGATGGAGGGTAAAGGAAAATTATCCTTTTGGCAGGCCTTGTTAAGATTTCGAAAGTCAATGCAGATTCTAATATCTCCGTTTTTCTTTCTAACAGGTACCATATTGGAGACCCATTTAGAATGTCTAACGGGAAAAATTATTTTGGCTTTCAATAACTTATTGAGTTCAGTTTTGATCTAGTTTTCTAAATTGGGATGGATCTTTCTCAACTTTTGTTGGACAGGTTTTTCATTATCGATCATTGGAATAGTATGTTGGATGATGGAGGTGTCGTATGTTTTGAGTTCATCGTAATTCCAAGCAAAGACACTTTTGTATTGTCTCAAGAGACGAATATACGCTAATTTTTCTTCAGGGGCTAGGCCAAGGCCTAGGTTGATATTCTACGGTTTGGCATCAGTTCCTAGATTTACTAATTCATAATTCAAAGTTGAGCTTTGGAGTTTTGAATTGGTAGATCTTTTGAATCGATCTTTCAAATCATAAAGGTCTTCTAACTTGACTACTGATTTAGGTATAGCATTGTTAGTACTATCCTGTTGCAATTGTTGGTCATGTTGGTCTTCGTCAATTATTTGATTGGTGTAGGATCCTTCAGATGTGAGGAAACTCACGATATCAGGATCGTCATTGAAAATCCTCCAATTGGTAATGTTATCAGGAATAGATGGTCTAAAAATTAACTCAATTGAAAATCGGTCAGGGCTAAAATCTTCTGAAGGAATGAGCTTGGAAGCTATGTTGGCTAAGAGGTCTGCGCTAGCATTTTGGAGTCTGGGAATTGATGAAATATTAAATGCTATAAAGTGTTCAGTCAGATATTGAACTAAAGATTGGTAATGTTTTAAATGACCTGATAAACAGTGTATAGTATTACGTACCTATCTGATTACAATTTCAGAATCTCTGAAAACTTGCAGGTATTTGACGTCTAATCCGATTGCTTTGTATAACCCTTGGATTAAAGCCTCGTATTCTGCAATATTGTTGGTGCAATCAAATTCGAGTCTGAAAGTTAGCATAGTTTTATCTCCCTTTGGGCTTACTAACACGCATCCTGATCCTGCTCCTTCGTTAGACTTAGAACCATCAAAAAATAACTTCCAAAACAAAGATTTATTTACAGTACTATCTATAACATTAATACATTTAGAACTATCTGTTTCAGAGAAATTTTCTACTTGAGATAAAACAAAATGTTCTAAGTAAGGTGAAGTATGAGCATTAAAATTTCCTAGGAAAGAATCTACTGAGTAGTTGCCAATGATGTTATTGCTATATGCTACTGGTTCATTTTCTCCCTCTAGTTCTGTTACTATATATTTCTGATGTCGTTCGCGCTCAACTTTTATTTGGTTCGGTTTGCCATTATAAGGGAGCCACATGTGGGACCAGTTAGTTGCAAAGTATCCGTGAAGTTTTTCTGACCAATCTTTGCTAAGGATTAAGCCATAAAATTCTGGAATGTCAGCAACTAAAATGTCGATAACTTGACATACTTTTGGGTTGGATGACAACCTTATGGTAACCTGATTTAATTCGCCAATCACTTCAACTTGCCATCAATCTAGCTGAACTATGCACCTAGCAGATTTTTGTGGTTGAATGTTCAATTTTGCACATATTGATCTTGGTAAAATATTCGATGAAGCTCCAGAATCCACTAAGCAATTATGCACGTTTTTATTGAAAATTTCATAAATAAGGAGAAATGGGGGAGTATGAGATCTCGATCTTCCTCCAATTAAGGCGATATCGTTTGGATCAACCTTATTCATCGCATTAGTTGGAGGTCTTATCATGTCATGGGAAGCTTGAGAGATTACAGCGGCGAGCAAAGGTGCAACTAGTACAACGTGTAATTCTTTCAAAAGTACTTTTGCTGGTGTTTTAACTTGCTCAATTTGTAAAAAGTGATATTGGCCCTAGTCTTTTTCATGTCTTCTATGATATTATACTCCATTTCATCCGAAATGATCAACATTTTAGATGGAGCTGATGGGTCTATTTGGACTGGGCTAGTTTGAGTCGCTTTAGATGTCGTTTTCTTGGTTGTGACTTTATCCTTGGACATTGAGCTTGCGCTCTTTGGCTTAGGTGTAGGTTGAGGGGGATCAAGTTGATTTCTACTATGAGTAGTAACCGGGAATGCCTCTTGATCCTCTTCATCTGGGAGGATGAAATCCCACATACCTTGTAACTCTACAACTTCTTCTTCATCGGTATGTTCTTCAGTAGTGATTTCCTCTTCTTCTTCTTCTGATTCAGCACTTGTAATTGCGTTAGGGGGTTTGGAATCAGTTGAAGGATTTCTTTTAAAAGGCCTGTATGGCTTTTTAGAAGAATTTTCTACCACTTGTTTCTTAATGTTGACCATCTCGTTAAACATGGTCTTCAAAACTTTTTGTAATCCTTCTAAATTGAATGGATCTTTCGATTGTTTTTTCTTGGGATCTTCTTTGAAAGAAACCTTCTTAGATTTTTGTTCTTCTATCGCGTTTTTCTTTTCTAGGGCCATAATATGTTTCTCTACTGCTATTGCTTCTTTCATATTTTCAACTAAGGTTGTTTTGTTAGCCCTATCAACAAAGATTGCTATGTTTGATGGTAAAGCAGTGATGTACCATTCACTTCGCACTTCTTCGCTAGGCTGGGAAGCAGTAGGAATTTTGTTTAAGATTTTATTGAAACGTAAATTGAAATCTTTGATAGGTTCTCTTGACTTGACCCTAAGGTTAGACAAGTCATTGATCAGTGTCGCCGTAGACCTGTCATCACCGAACTTGGTCAGGAATTATTCTTGGAAGATGTCCCAACTAGTAATAGATCCAGATGGTAATGAGAAATACCATGATCCGGTTGTTCCTTATAGAGTATAAGGAAAAAGTCGAACAACAACGTCTTCGTTGGCAACTCCATTTAGATTTATGGATAGCATAAAGTTATTTATATGTTCTTCCGCTAGCATGCCTACCTCAGGATTAAACTTAAGCAACCATTTTTCAGGATGGGCTAGTAGCTGACTCAAGGGTGTAGGCATTAAGACTGCCCCTGGGATATTCCATGGAGATTGGGCCATCACTGAACTACTAACAGAGGAAAGTGTAGAAGATGATCCCTCCAGCTGAGAAGATGAGGATATTACGACTCCATATGGTTGAGAAGGAGTTGTGGAAGTTCCAATGGGCTGATGGACAATGATCTGAAGTGGAGGAGTGGTTGGTTGACTTCGCAGTGAAGAGGTTGAGATGGATGATGATGATGAAAGAGTCTTGCTATCGGACCCTTTAGGAGACTTCCTTGCTCTTTTCATTGTAGGTAGAGGTAACTCGGTTGGCTGAACACCAAACTTTTCGCTCTTTAATCTGGTAAGAGGATGAGCAGGGTTATATTGCGAAGTCACGCTGCCTTGAGATTTATCAGATTTTTGAGGAGATATAGAAAATTGCTGAAGTTTATGAATCAAAGTTTCAACTTTAGGAGGTTCGATAGTAGATTGGTCTGAAATGTCAGGGTTTGTAGCAGCGGCTGTTGCTCCAGTGACTTCTGACTCTGGATTTAAAGATTCTAAATGCAATGGAGAAGTCGGGGGAGATGGTGAGGGCGATTTACTCTCAGAATGGTATTTAGATTTAGATTTTCTTGCCATTCACAGTTCGGGGCCCTCCTTCTAGTGCCAAATATGTTGAAGCCCCAAAAATCGGGTCTACAACAAGGGGGATACCCACCCGGTCCGGACCTTGGTTAGCAGCTCCTTTTTCGTTTGGTATAGTGGGTCCGACTGGGGATATGGGACCAGTTTCCCAATTTATGTGTGTGTGTGAAGGATTGATATTTCTTTTTCTAACAGTTTTTAAATGGGATACTTTTATTCTAACTCTAATCTAATAATATAGAAATTGTATTCTAATAAGCAGAAATATCTAAGTCTACACTAACCCGGGGTGTAATCTTTCTGTTATGTGATCTAAAATGATTTCAAATAACAACTGGTAATATAGATCATTCAACTATTATGAGAAAAGAATTCAATAAGGATGAACCACTTCGTATAAAAAGTTAGACAAAACAGTTGTGAAAAGCATATCGCATAATAAGCTATTCATACATTAAGCATAAATAAATAGCTATCACCATACAAAAGTGCCAAATGATAACTCAAGCATTCACGCATCAATATATAAACAACTGAACATGAATATCACTTTAACACAAAGGCATAAATAGTTAAGAGATAGAAGTACCATTTATAACTAGTCCTAGTCCTATCTCTTCTTGATCTAACATCCACTAAGAGTATAGAAGTGCAACATCAGTAGAAGATATTAAATGCAAATATCAATAAATCCCGTTCCATTCATTCATCGAAACCTCCACAGAGGGTACAAAAGTGCATGTTCTGGGGATACGTTTTTGACAAATTTCCAGACCCTTCTCTAAATGCATGAGAAGGGTTTAAATACTACTAACTAAATCTAAAAATAACTTATTACAAAAATGTAGGATGCGGTTTAAATTACCGTCCTCATTTCAGGCAACAATAAAACAAAATTAAAACTAAAATTGAATCTAAAATTAAAACTGCTTCTGTATCTGCTCCTTGAAATCGCATGCATTTAGCATCTATTTGAGAAGAGTCGGCTGGTTGACTTCTGATTTTAGCTGAGCTGAGAAAACAGAATCGGCAATAGCTGGCACCATCTTCTCGGCAGAATTGATGATACACTTGAGAGTCATCCACTATCTTTCGGATTCAAATTTTACTTTTTACCTCTATTATTGCTTTCCTACAACGTTTTTGGGCTTTTTTCTTTTAGCGGATATAAAGTTCAAATTTTGTGAAAATAACGAATTTGTAAGCTCTTGACCCTGAGTCTTAAACTGTCTATTTCTGATATCAATGTTGTCAAGTATCCATTTAACCATGTTCGTGTATGGGAAAATTTTGGGCCTTGCTACTATCCGGTGTAAGAATGAACAAACTAGCTCTGTGATGGATGCCTCAGAAGAACTATGTGAGCCCACAGTAGTAGTAACTTCCATTACTCTGGGATTCTCCTCCTCAAGTAGATTATACATGCCTTCCCATGTAGCAATACCAGCGTCTCTGTTACAGGTTGTGTCTGTATACAAGGGCGCCATTTCTTTCTCTTCAGAGCTCAGAGCTTTGCTTTTCTTTCCCATAATATCTTGCGTATTGCTTTGTATCGTTTTCTGTTCTCCGTTCCTGCAATTCACAAGTGAAGTGAAAATAATGATAAGGAAGGGTGATGGGAAGGTTTTAAATGCCGAAGATGTATAAAATATACCACCTTACATGAGATGATTTTTCGATAAGCACGAAACCATATTCCATTAATAACTGGCAACTAACTCATTAATTAGCATTAAAGCGCATAACCAGGTGTCGGTTTATGGAAAATACTTTTTTGAACCATGAGCCCAAAAGATCTGCGATGAAGTGATTTTGCGATTTTCTTCGCAATATCACAGATCACAATATCGCAGAGTTACAACATTGCAGAGTCACAACTCGTTATATCGCATTATCGCATTGTCGCTCTATCACAAAATCGCAATATTGCAGGAACGTGATATATGACAATCTTCGTTAATCTGTTTTCTGCGAAATGTGATTTGCGATATGCGTCATCGCATATCGGCAATTTAAGGTGTTTCAATGTAAGTTGTCTTTGATGTATGCGATGCGATATTTGTTTATTATCGCGTATCGCGATCTCGCAATGTTAGAATTCGGCTTGTAAGGAGGTATCCTGTTATCCTTTTGCGATGTGATATTTCCTAAGGAAAGATTTTGTCTTACCTTATCATAGAACTTAGATTTTTAGATTTTTCAAGGGGGTCTTCCTAAGTTTATGATGGTAAGTTTTATTAGAAAAGGCAATTTAAGGACTAACTTGAGTTTTTTAATTTTTAACTAAGGGTCCCCACTTATTTAGTATTAGGAATAACAATAAATAAGAAGGGGGGTTGTTGCTGGCCACAATAGGGCTTTGGAAAGAAAACCATGATATATCACATGTATTTAGCATTGTGGGACCCAATGGATAGGTCTAAGATTTTAATTTCCCATTATTTTGATGCCAGCTGAGCAATACACACCAGCTCATGTGGCAGACTATGATTGGTGGAAGGATGTCCTTCAAACAAATGGATTTAAAATCCTTGGAATAGAAATGGTTGTGAGATATAACCTTGTACAACTTCATGCTGACCACAAGAGCTCCAACCCAAATCTACCCAGAAGATGAGTTTCATGAGGACATGCAGAAAAGCTAGTTGGCAGGAGATGTTGGTTACTAAATTTTCCTACTTTTACCGACATTTTTATCCCTTTCCTCTAGCTATTTCATGTCCTTGTAGGGTCAATTTGTATTCTAAACAGAAAAGGTATACCTATTGTCATGTCTTTGTGAATTATTAATCGGTGAAGCATAGTCATAGGGGATTATTTCCTAAAGTGACTTGCTAACTTAAGTTTCCTTGCAGATTCGAAGGAATGATGATTAAGACCATGATTTCAGTGTATGGTTACTATGGAACTGTCAGTGCTATCTTTAGATATTAGCTGCAACAGTGGTTCAACTTATTGACCAACACAATCGATATCTTTGTATTTTGCTGTATTTCGAGAATTGATGTGTATTTGTGGGAAGACAATTGTCGTAACCTTTGGAATTATGAGTTGTCAATTGAAATGTATAGGTAATGTTATGGGGCTGGGAAAGCCACATCTAGGATATATACAAGAATTCTGACCTTGTAAAAACAGACCTTTGTAATTTCATTTTGATTAATGAAATTTTTGATCTTTTGAGCATTCTATAGTTCTTGATCTTGCCACATCCCTGATCAGTGAGTTAGGCCCACTCTCCTCACTAGGTGATGTTAAATTAGTGGTGTGCATAGGTTTATTTATGTTACATTATTTCCTTGTTGTTGTAATAATTTATCAAGTGTGTTGCTTTGAGTCTCAACTTGATATTACTTTGATTGTTGTTACATTTTTTACTTGTTACACATTGTTATGTTTATGATTGAATGTTCAATACTAGGTAGGAAAAATGTGGCCTGCATATACCTTGCATGATAGCCTTGAAATAACCAGTCGAGTCTCGGGTTGAAAATTAATGTGGAATAGGGTGAATTATATTATTCATATATGAACACCAACACATCTTCGGTACCTTTTTGTTTTCTTTCACTTGAAACGAAGAAAAAACAATTTCAAGTATGCAAACAATAAATTGTGCAACTTTTCCACTTCTTTGTTTATGCCTTGTTTAACTGTTAATACTTGCTTCTTTAGCAATTTATCTAATATTCATTGCTTCTTCTTCATTATTTCTTACAATACCTTTACTCTTTTCACATTTACTTGCAAACTTTGCCAACAAGCTCTTGCATTTGGCCGTACCTAGATGTCCAACAAATAGTCCTTTTGGATCAACATCTCATGATCGTTTAACATATTTTAAATTAAAAGAATGAAAATACATTGCAAACTCTGCAAGCTAACTTCCATTCTTCACGGTTACTTAGCGAATGGTAAATGGAAAAGAAATAAACTATTTCTTATTTTTCTGTTCAAATATAACCTGCCAATCGTAAAATTGTCTATAGACCGGCAACAAAATACCTCTCCATGATAATTTTTGGAAGCAATATTTTTTTACCTCAAAACCCATAAACTTGAATAATCATATTATTTCTCTTTCTTCATGTATGTTGTTCCCCCAGAGGAAAATGTTTTCTTTGCCAGATATTCGATGAGGTTGCCCTCTAGTTATCATGAAAATAACTTGTTTTACAAAAAATTCTTGAATTAAAAATAAATTTGAATTAGTTTGTTGCTTCCACAATATGGGATAGCAAAACTACATTTGTTCCTTATCAACAATGAAATTAGGATTATGTGGAAACTCATCAAAATTGTGATTCAAAATGAGGGTTGCTATGAGATACACATTCATGAAAAATCTAATGGTCTTATACAAATGTTCTAACTGAAAACGTAGTTCATTTGAAGTAAGATTAGCCAAGTCGAATATGAATTTTTTTGGTTATGAGTAATATATCACATAGAGAATGAAACTTGGCACAATGGTAGTACTTTCTAGGCCCATTAAACACGTATACAACCAACAAAATATCTGAATGGTTCTATAAATAAAGTGATATATAGAGAGGAAAGATCAGAAGGAACCTAAAAATATGGAAAATCGAAATCCTGTAAAATTTCCAAGCCATTTTCTTCTGATACTAGAAATCTATTTTCATTTTAAAAGTAACCACATATTGGGAACCGATAGCTTCGATATCCACTTAAATGTCTTCGCACTCAAAGAAATACCAATATCTTTGACTGATAGTCTAATTGTTTTTGCATCCAAATAAAACTTATCTATGCATAAATAAACCATTTCACTAAAATCAAATACCTCTGGAATGAATGCGACATTCTTTATTTTGGTAGAACAGATCTTATCATTGTTCTTCTCCTACAAATAAAAATTCACATATCACTCATACGTAGTTGACCACTGAAAGCTATGATCAATAGACATAGGTGATTTTATTGTATGAATGAAAATAGCTTATTTCCTTCCCCTTGAAGCCATTTCTGCCACAAAATTTGAACTTTTTTTGTCAACAAGTAACAATTTCAATGCATCATAGTTGTAGATCAAATATATTGTAAACAAGAACTGCTAGTTACTACTATGTCTATGAAATCACTTCTACATGACATTTCCAATATATAACAACTCATTATAGAAAAAACTGTATTTACGAAAAATAGCATAAATAAATCGCATAACTTAAACCTGCCACAATTCTAGCTAGAAAATAGTAGAAATTTCGACACGATTTTTAGAAAACTGGGCACAACTTATTTTTTGGAAATTGGATTATAGTTGTCAAATTGCAGGATTTTTTGCTACCATAGTAATTTCTAATAGTGCTAAATTCTTTGCATTTTTACATTTCTGATACATGTTATTATTCTGCATGTGAAATTTGTTTTACAAAATAAATATCAATTAAAGAAAATCAAAACAAACATTTTTTTGAAATAATGCAAATAGCTAAAAAAAATATCTTGAAATTCGAAAATTAGTTACTTGATGTACAAAACAAATTAAATATCAATCATTTTTAATAATGACAACTCGTTTATAGGCTATTAAAAATCACATCCACTACTATATTGATATCAGTGTAGAGGTAATAGCATTTATGTTTCAGATTAAGTGTTGATCTGTCCATTTCAGAAAATGGGTACCAAACCGTTAATGTCATTATACCATCTATGAAATTGGAAAAACTGCACTGCGCACAATGAAAGTGTTTTATTTTTTTTCTTGTTCTTCTCCTTTCTTCCACTTCAACATAATGAAAATTTGTAATTATGCCTCTTTTCCATATGCAATATATGCCTCCCGCATTGATTACAATTACAAACAAAAATTCAACTATATCATTATTATTATTTATTATTTCTTTTGCAATTGGTAAAATTTATTATAAAATAATGCCATTTAATTAATAAATATCACTGTGAAATGGGTTTTTATATATAAATTGAGTTATATAAATACTTAATTTAGGAGATGGATTTGTTTCTTGCAATGAATTTTCACGTGCACAACCACTTCCGTATAGCTACTCTCGTATCTAGTAACATTTAACAAATATTCATTTACAATTGCCTACTGTAACTTTTATGCCTTGCAACATAAGCTTTAATATGGGGTTCACACAAAAAAATGCTTCCCATAATAAAAGAGGTTATTATGTTCAATAGGTCTTATTTAAAAACTTATTTTCTTTAAGAAAACAAATTGTATATGTTTATAAGAAAATCACTTATAGAAACTAGTTTACAATTGACCACTGCGAAACGAAGATCTCATAGCTCAATGTACAATTATTATTATTTATTATTGTGATCATATGTTATTGGGCAGAGCTTTCACACCAAGGGGTTTCCCCTGCATTATGGAAACTCTTATCCTAATCCTAGTAAAATGAAAAATGTGTACCATGAAACACCGATGTGTCTCATTTTCACTTTTCTACGTGCATTCATATATAAAGATGATTGCAATAGAATAGTAATTGTTTTTAACCCAAAAGCCCTCAATAATTATTAATATAGTGAATTATATTCATATTCAAATGCTAGTGACAACAGATGCAATAGATACAACTTCACATGTAAAACATAATCTAAGAATTATTGAAATAATTGGTAAAAAGTTTGAGTATTAGAACAGAGTAAGCATAAATACATTTTAATTATTATTCATTACAAAACACTGCATAATAATAAAAGTGCAAAGAAGATAATGGTAAATAGTTCTTTCATTTATATTTTTATCTATAATGTTTGAGGACTTGGGTCGATACAACATCCCATGTCACACACTATTTCACAATTGTCTACATAATTAGCAAACATTGAAAAAATTGTAATAAGAATTCAAATAAGTTATGAGAAAAAAGGCATGCTCTAGAAAATAGGCTCTATTGCATAAAGCGCTTATGAAGATGTCAATAGTTCAATTACAAAGGCGTCCCAATGGCAGTTGTGATTGCAATCCCGTCAACTAGAATCTCCAAAATTGATATGCAACAAATAACAAAGAATTGCATTTAGGAATTATAATATTCCATCATAACACGTACATAATATCTAAATAGTAAAATGATTTGACATCAAAAGAAAATGTTCCAATGCATTAAAACACTTACATGCAAAACCAGAGTTTGATATTCTACAGCTCTCAACTATCTCTCATAATCAGGCTTCCTGCAATGAATTCCTTCACTTTAGATTGAATGAATTATTTCATTAGAGCAATGGTAATGTCCTTAAAACATTCATTTAATATCTCCTCATCAATTTAATTTTCTTCTTGTTGTAACTACAAAATCGAGGCAGAGAACTCTTCATTAATAGTAGAAAAAGTAATTAGCCATTTGCTAATTTCCTTTCGACTAATATATGTTATATCATTAAACTTTGTAGCCTACGATTTTTTCAGCCTCTCCAAGTCAGCCATCAGCTTCTCCTTTGCAATTAACCTATATTCATATGTCATATATGGACTTCTTAAATTATGAATATTCGTTATTGCCTTGATATATGAATCTGATTTTCAATTTTCTATGTTTCCACACTAAAAATTATCTCTTCCAATGTTTCGATTTTTCCAAACCATGCAGACTTGATCTGCCTCATCCAATTAGCATCAATAAATCCTTGTTTATCTCTTTCTAGTTTGGACAATAAATCAAGGTTTTGATCAAAATTTAATTGGTCACTATCCACAAATTTCCTATCTCCCTCTAGCTCACTTTTGAACAATTCAAAAAAAGACCTCATTCTCTTCTTTAAATGTCGAAGATCAAAAGAAACTTGCCATGGATATTTAATGATACACAATCTTTCAGATATGTTATTAATGATATATGTTCTCATTGCACTAAGAATCTTGATAGGTTTCTTAAACCTATTAGATCCACTAGGTATTGCCATTGGATTCTTAAGCAAAGGACCCATGCTCCGATCATTTTATACCTCTTTTATTTTTTCCTTCAGATTTTTATATTTTTCTTTTAGATAATCAATAGAATCTGCAAACGCTTCACCACCATCTTGATGCAATTCATCAACCTAATCATTTTAGCCAAAGAAAGATCAACATTCAATTTTTTTTGATCAATAATCTTTCTGTTTGAAGCCTATATTATTTCAATCTTGAATCTCTTACCACCCCTGTCATAATTTGCATCTTACAATGTGACAAAGTGCTCATCAAAACTAATGTCCTCTTCAAACATTTCCTCCATTATTCTCTGATTTTCTTGCAAAGAAGCATTAAGCCAATCAAATAATACAATGTTATGAACATCCATGTCCATCATTTCTTCAATACTCTCTTCTGTAGGCGCACTCTTAGATCTAAATTGTTCCACACTATGCGCTCTTTCTAGAGTTAATCTATGAGGACACCCTTCATCAACATCGCCACCTAATAGCCTATCGACATCATTTTTTCCGCTTCCAGTACTTCTTTTTCTTATTTTTCTAGCAGATGAAGTTGCAATACTACTATGTGTGCAACACTAAGATTTCCTTACACAATTTGTGCTTCTATTCTTAGGTCTTTCTCCCATCATGATAATCTCTTTTTTAGTAACTTATGCAACATCTACTATTGTGTTTTTATCAAAACTGTGACTTTTCTTACCCTTCTCTCTACTTCTTAGAAACAAGTTCCCATATCTCGTACACTCAACATGATCCATGAAAATTATTCCTCTATCAAAGCCTATAATATCTTCAGCTTCACTTAAGTTGAAAGCATCCAAATACTTTGCAACAACAAGAGCATGAGTTGTATTCTTCATAGTCACTTTTCTAACAGTAAATGGAAAAGAAATAAATTTTCTCTTCTTTTTATGTTCAAATATAGATAGCCAACCATGATATTGCCTACATACTTTAGCAAAAAAATACCTATCTAGAAAAATATTGGAAAAATAAATGGCCTATCTTTGAAACCATAAATTCATATAATTGTATTGATTTCTCTTTCCTGAAATTCCCCCTTGTGAAGTAAGAAATACTCACCCTCTTTAGATATTCGAGGAGGCTCTTGTCCAGTTACCATGGCATATACTTGTCTCACAAACAGATCCTAAATTAATCACAATTTTCAAGAATTTTTTTGGTTCAACAATACAGGACATGAAAACTGGATCTAGTCCTTAGGTAAGTTTAATATAGGATTACATGGCAACCCACCAAACACATGCCTTGAAATGAGAAGGGTTATCAGATATGAGATCATAAAGAACCTATTTTTCTTGGGTAATCTATGCCACTAAAAATATAATTCATTCAAAATGGCACGAGTCCAATCGAACATACAATTACCTATGTATGTTTCATAAAGTACATAGAAAATGAATTTCAAAACATGTGATGTATTTTTTAGCCCTGCTACATGGGAAAATAGGAAATATAATTTCCTAAATAGATTCGTAAACAAATAAATATCTATAGGAGAAATATGAGAAGGAACCTTAGAACTTGAAGAAATGAATTCCTACACAATGTCAATTTTGTGCCATTCTATGCCTAGGAAACTATCCACAACGAACAATTCTAAAAGCTTCTTCAGTTCTAATAGCTTGAATAACAATATGAATACATTGGGATTTAGAGAAACCTTTATTCTAGCTTAATTTCCCTTTCCTTAGATTTAAATTATCTGCACAAAGATAAACAATTTCTCTAAAATTAAATACCTCCAGAACACACCCAACATTCACCAATCCGATACTCTAAATCTTGTCATATATTTTTTATTTCGTTGAAAGATTCACATATAGCTCATAAGTTCTTGATAACTCAAATCGATCATCGATATTATTAAGTGAGTTAACCATATCACTACAAATAACCTCTATTATTCCTCTATAGTTGATGAAAAAAATGTTGTCAATGAATATTCTATTCAAATCTCGCTCGAGTATACAATTCCCCGTTTTCTCCACAAACACTAACTCTTACTATTAATTGTGTGAAAAACAATTATAGACGATTCTCTAAGTAAATAGAAATTAAATATAAATAAACAATTTTTTACGGATAGTGAGGAAAAAATTTGAAATTCCAAAATCATCCAGTGCATTTACTAAGCACTTTTCTCTAGCTTTAAGATCATTGATATTTGCACCCTATGAAATATAAGTTGGGGATAACTGGTAAGTTCCTCTACATGAAAAAAAATTACCATATAACTCGATCATCTTTTGTAATATTGGAAAAGTATTAAGTGCCATAAAAAACCCCATCGACAAATTTGCCAAGATCACTAAAAATCACTGCAAACTATTTTTTTAAATTTTATTTTTACGTTGTGATTTTTGTTAACATATTTGATTGACACCCAAGATGATGAGAATTGGTAGTTGTAACCTCGAATTACAAAAATTCATAGCTATATTTTTTTAGCAACATGCCTGAATGTCCTTTTTTTGGTCAATTTTGAAGACCCAAAAAGTTGTTGATAACGTTACACTCTAACTGGATTTTTTTTTAAAGATTCTAGTAACAACTGTCAAGATTCAAAAAAAAAAAATTTCAAACACTCTCATCAGTCAATTTCGCCAAATTATTCTCACCGAATCCCATACACAATTTTCTTATCTATGTAGAGTAGTCAAAAGAGACCACAAATTCACCCAAAAAATAGTGGAAATTTTGTCATGATTTTTACTAAAATCTAGCACAAATTTTGGGAAATCTGGTTACAACTAGTAGACTTGAATATTTTGGGTATTGAGAGAGTTTTTTATGGTGTTGAATCAAATCTCCATATTTTGATGAAAAATAACTCTTTGAGCCAATTTGTTACCTATATTCTTCTACTCTCTATGACAAATCGACTTAACAACTGGTCCCAATGCTTGTAAAACTGAACCAAATTTGATTTACAAATAACTTGACACATCGATTTTTTGAAAATTTTTACATGCATTTATGATGTAGTGCATACCTTAATCTACATAGGCACATTTAATTTTAAACTCTTTGTTTTTTTAAATTGTGAAAATAATATAATTACTGAAAGTTAAAACTTGTAAAACTATCAATAATACCACAAAATGGAAAAATTACCTTATACAATGAATCAAATTCACATCTACTCCCCACTACTTTGTAAAACTGAACCAAATTTGATTTATGAATAACTTGAAAAACTCATTTCTCACACTATTGTAAATGAAACCAAATTTTATAGAATATTGCAGATTATTATAGAGAGAATCTTGAAGAACCAAAAACTCACACCATTTCCAAAATAAAACTGGAAAATCACTATAGAAGTTTAAAATATTGTACAATTTATGTATCCCTAGACTATTGCTATCGTCCAAGCTCAAATTTATAGATAACAGTTTATATAAGGCAACAAAAGCTGGGATAATAATATAGGCTCTTAAAAGCATTTTTCCAAGAGAAAACACTAAACACCCCATTGTTTTATCTATCACTGCAAATAGTGTTTTCCCCCTTACTATACTAGTTATTTCAAATATTTACAGTGTCATTTCCATAGAAATCAACACTTGCCACTATTTTGTGTCTGAAACACGATACAAAGATAAAAATTCCATCTACTTTTACATTTTCTTGATGTCTATCCTCTAATTAATAGAAAATAGAGTTGCAGATAATTGCAAGTCATCTTAGCATTAAATTCATCGAGTGCACACCTGATCATGCATTCAAAAAACCACAAGCACGAAAACATCAAATCTAGAAACATGATTTTTCATACACTTTGAACATAACACAAATGCATATATGTGAAAAATAGAGCATCTCTTGTGCAAATATACAATGTGGGGAACATGTGAAAGGGATGGATGTATGGAAGTAGAAACGTAGAAATATGTACCTACCTACTAAGACATCAAGAAAGGAAGTGTGTACTCAAAATACATATCCAAATAAGAATTAAAAAAGATATTTGTATATTTATTATCTTAGTAAATTTTGTAGAAAACCTTCACATAATATCTGCACATGCAAAACAACCTCTGCACAAATACTTCCACACTCAATAACACTCTTAATTGACATTCGAAATTCGACACCCGAAACGTCGGAAAGAACTAGCTTTGAAACTAATATTAATTAATGATTATATGTTGTGAAATATGATCCTAAATAACAATTAAAAAATAATATGTGCATATTTATTGTATTAATAAAAGTTTAACAAAAATTGAACATTACATCTACACATGCATAACAACCTCCACACAAATGCGTCTGCATACCTACTTTCACACTCAATATTGCCCTTAATTGACATTCGAAACTCCATGCACAATAGTGTTGAATAGATACTTCACACAACCACCTTTGTACAACTACTTTCGTACATATAGAAAACATTGTTAAATAATAATCAAAAAAGAAAAATCCATCTGGACATTCTTTTTATCGCACAACACTTATTCTTGCTAGGAATTGAAATTATAGTTTTTTAGCACCCCCATCTACACAAAAGACCTCAAATCTCCTGCACATAATCCATCCTCCGTACAGTAAACCTTATGCACAATGACCATGATACTCACTATGCAAAGGACCTTATCTCTCCCACACATAGTTTGTACTACACACAAGTAAACACAAGAATATTAGTTCGACATTTGTTCAACCCTACTCCCCAACCCTAGAGACCTAAGCAAGCAACCTACAACCAAATGAATTCGCACATTAGCATTAACATAATAGTGCCCTGCAACTATATCAATAACTAAGTTCGCATAACCACCTCCATACAACTATTTACATACTTGGGAAAAATGTTCCTAAAAAATAGTTTAAAAATACAAAGCCTTTCGTACATTCGTTAGACAATGCAAAATACCCCATTTCTCCCACATATACTCTTCCACACTACAAAACCATACCAATCACTGCATTGTCCATCGGTATCACATCATTAAATATGCAAAGAACCCCATATCTCTTCCACATACATTTTTTCACACTCCACCCCCCAAGCATATGCAAACAAGTGGCAACCACATCAATTCTCAAATCATTGAGTAGAGAGATAACATAATAGTGACACTGTTAGAGCAGTCACCTATGCAATGGCCCTTCACCAAATTGTTTTTATTTTTATTTTAAAATAAATTGTCAGGCATTGCAAAAACCCGAAAGTAAAACACTCTCCACTAGGGGAATTATGTCCCATCAAAGCTTCCTCAGAAAATTCAATAATTATTTTCGAATTTATGCAAAAATATAAATATTAGGCATTTTCCAAAAACTTTGGTTAAAATTACAAAAACAAGACCAAATAATGCATAGTCAATAAAACTTGAGGGTGAAGTGAATGCTATAGTACCTAATGAGATAGGGACTAATAAGGGGTTTCAAACTTATTGAATATCATGTTTTACTTTTTCATTTGTACATTTCTTTAATTTTGTGATATATAGATATTTTAAATTGTTATCTATCTATATCCAATAAGTGCATGTTACATCTTTCATTATACAAATCTGTGTTTATTTAATTTTAGTTTGTATATGTTCTATGATATGAATTTGTATTTTTGCGTATGTATATATTCTTACCTATCGTAGCAATATAATTAATTGAAATAAGAGGTTTTAAATTTATTGAATATCATCATTTGTAATTTCTTTTAATTTTGTGACATATAGATGTTTTAATGATTATTTATCTATATTCAATAATTCCATGTTTTATGATATGAATGTGTTTTTATTTAATTTTAGTTAGTATATCTTCTATGATATCCATTTCTCTTTAATGTGTTATCATTGTCATTCTTTATCCACGAGTTCTTTTCTTTTTCAAGTATACAATATGTGAATTATTATAGAAACTTTGGTTAGTTTTTAAAAGCATTTGTTATTATTCTTGTCATGTTTATGGTTGGTAGCATAGATTTTGGGATATAATTATTGGTATTAGTTGAATTACTCATTAACATGTAAAATATCCAACATATTTGGGGTAATTTTCCTAGATTTGGATGGTTACCTCCTCAACACATAGATTCTCAATTAGTGTTATTTCCTCCAATGATTTCTTTCCTTGATTTTAGCATAGTATTCTTAGTAAGGGTAACCCAAGAAAAAGTTGGCAAACTCTTCCTTGAGCACAATATTATTTTCATCAAGGGGAAGGTTCTTAAGTAATAATCTATCTTTCCTTAAGAGTATAATCTATTTTAAGGTAACCCACTTTGAATGATGTCTATACATTAACAAAATATGTATTTTAAACTTTGTAAGTTATCTCCCTTTGAGTGTGTGTGTGTGTGTGTGAGAGAGAGAGAGAGAGAGAGCGAGAGAGAGAGAGAGAGAGAGAGAGAGAGAGAGAGAGAGAGAGAGAGAGAGAGAGAGAGAGAGAGCGAGAGAGAGAGAGAGAGAGAGAGAGAGAGAGAGAGAGAGAGAGAGAGAGAGAGAGAATGTTTAAAGGCACTCCAATATCACTTGTATTGGCTAAGAAACAATTCTTTGCTAATTCATTTAAATGGTTTTCATTTACATACATTTTTTCTCATTCAAATTACTCCACTAAAGATAAAATCAAATATAATTTAATTTCATTAAAGAAATCAAAGTTCTTGGATAAATATAAAAAATGCATAAAAGAAGAGTTTTTAACTTGGAAAAAGGGAAATCACTACACATGTTTATTTACATATGTGTGGATATAGAATGGGAAGAAAAGAAGGTTAGAGGGGAATATGGAACTAGAAGTGGAAGATATCAAGCCATTATGTGTGAGTCCATTTGTAAATATTTTCATTGTCACTCTAAGGGAGAAGGGAATAAAGTTTGAGGTAGTGAAGGAAGGTTTAAGGCCCCACAAGACAAATCCGGTTCCATCAAATCTTGTGTGTAAGAAGGTCCCCATGGTTATACACAATGGAGGATTGTTATCATTGTTGTTAGTAATACTTGAATATATTGATGAAGATTAGTTACCCTCAAACACCATATGATCTCTTCTACTAAGGTTCACATACAATAGGTCACTAGTTGGATTACGGTTATATTTCACAAAAAAAGGGTCACATCTTCCCCCTCCTCACTTCATTTTACCAAGTTCATTTATTCTCACTGCTTCATTTATTTTGGGAAGACTACGTGACTATGTGGAAACAAATCATGAAATACTTATTCCTTTGATTTAATTTACATTTATTTACTTTAGTTTATATCCTTGATGTGCTTGTGATTTAGATTGGATCATTGTATTTTTTTCATCCATCGTGATTCATTTAGAATGGAAATAGTGGAGGAATAGGCTCGCAGGACCATTTTTACTGACGTGACCCAGTTTGGCAAAACGAGGTTTGAAACCCTCTAGAAGAAATTTTGAGGCATAAAATGACGTTTTTTGGAGGTAAATCTTTGCCACTTTAACATAACACATTTTCATGTTATTATAAACACATAAATGTTTCCAACGACATTAGAAGAACACCAATCGAAGTCCATAGGCAAAAGTTATGCCACTCAAAAGTTGACCTATCTGTTTTCACCACCATGGTTGAAGAGGATGCCACATAAGCCCCTATTATTCATGGAAATGGCGATATCCATGTGACTGTGTTGTAAAAAACACTATAAAAGTCTATATTGTAACTTTGGTTAAGAGTTGAGGTAGTCAAACTTTACCACTAGTAAGTTATCAGACTGTGTTATAACCGAGCCACTAGGAGGAAGAGGCATTCCATTGTTTCGAGTTCATTTGTTCCATAGCTGAGAAAAAATAAACAAGATGGATAGGAGGTAGATCATATAAAGAGTATTTGTGCATGGTAGTAGCCCATGGGCCACATGCCATACTTCTTTGTACTTGCAACCATATTTCCGGATAGAGAAAGAGAGTGGAGAAACCTCACCTTCTAGTTAGGTTTTCTCCCGAAAGGGTTTCCTACAACATTTTGTGTCTTATATGTGTGTGCAAGGTTTTATTTTATCATTCCCTATTATATGCATAATATCCATTCGCATGCATGCACTAATTAAAGTAAAATCTATAGATCAAGAAATTTAATAAAACTGTAATACTGTAGAATTTCAAGTTTTTAATATAATAGTATTAGATCCTTTATGAAAAAATATCTAGTGGAATATCCAAGGTAGTTTTCAGGTTATATTGATATGATATTAGGTTTGTTTGGGTATTTCTGGGAGATTTGCAGGGAATCTAGATCGTTAGTAACAAAAATCGTAAAACCCTAATCATGGACGACGAATCTGTAAATAATCCTAGTGATCCTATAGAGGTGAGATTTCAGAAGGGGGATTGGGAAGGAAGGAAGAAATGGAGAACCAATCAAAGAAGAAATTTGGAAAAGATCAACCCAATTTGAGTGTAGTCATCAATCATAGTACCTACTAAAAATGGAAGAAAAGTTGATATAAAGTCATAACACGAGAAGATTCATACTCTGAAGCTCAATCACTATTTGCAACAACTGAAAGTTTATTTGAGCATCGATGAAATTGACGAAGGACAAAATATATCATATGAACAATTTAAATTTGAAGGCCATGCAAAGAATTGGTGGGAAATCCACAAAGCGACCTTGAGGTTTGAGGGAGTACCTATAGTGACTAAGTGGGAGGACTTTGAAACCCTCATTAATTCATTTTTTTTGTTCCATTGGGTATGTAGAGGACTAGTGGATCTCGTGGCAGTACTTCAGGTAAAAGTCAGGCCAAAGTGTGTAGGAGTACACTACAGAGTTCATAAATATAGCTATAATGTTGGGTACCAATCCAAATAACCTAGATGTAATCCTCAAGTATTTGGGGTCTCTACACCTCCATCTGTGTGAGAAAATGATGTTGTTCAAGCCCAAATTAGTGGATGAGGCCTCTGTTTAGGCACAATACCTAGAGAACAGAGACCCGAAGAGAGCGGAATCAAGTGGATTGAAGTAGAAGGAGAAATAACATGCTTCTAAGGAGTGAAAGAACAAACAAAATGGGGGAAAATATAAAAATATGACAACCAAAACACACCAATGAAAAGATCCTAGCAACCACTAGAATAATGATGGCCATACAAGAAAGAAGTATTGGAGGTTACATCTAGAGCTAAAGTTGAGGAACAAGAAGACTGATAATGCGAAGAAGAATTGCATGGCCATTGATTCGAGTAAAAAAGTTGAAATTAGCTCGTATGTCGATGAAAAGATCGTCTATATGTCAGTGCAGAAGGATGTGAATCTGTGTAGTCTTTAGGAACAAGAAGAAAAATAAATGACCAAACTCTTTGATATAAAGATATAGGTCAAGAATACAATGATTGAGGCTCCTTTTGAATTACCATCATATGTCAATCTAAGTGCAACAAAGATGATCAAGAAGTTGGGGTTGGAATTTTGTGATCATCCAAACACATATCCTCCGGGATGGGTAAATAAGGATGTAGTGTTGAAGGTATTAAACTAGTGAACAATTATATTTTCTATCAGTGCTAATTTTATTGATGAAGTAGATCTAGATCTAGTTCCCCTTGATATATGTGGATTCATGTTTTTGAGTCCATACATGCACATGGGAGTTCTAATATTCATGAGGAGAGCTAACTAGTATCGACTCGTCAAGCATGGAAAATCATTCTTCATCAATAGGCACAAAGGCAAGTTAGGACGTTCATTGGTAAGTTCCAAGAAAACCAAGAAATTGATTAGTTCCTAGAAGAAGTATGTTTTATTTTTTAAGAGAACTTCAGTGTATGGAGGAGTCAATAAGAGGCAAGGCATCCCTGGATGGGTGTACTAAGAAATGCAAGCAAAAATTGGAGGAGTTGTTATAGTAATATATGCATTTATTCCAAGAACCTAAAGGGTTACCACCTAAGAGAGAAGTGGAACAAGAGATACAACTATTTCCAAACTCCCCATTCGCAAATATTGGGTTGTACATATAGTTTTTTATAGAAGTAAGTGAGGTGAAGAAAGAGCTAGAATAGCTACTAGAACATGTGTCATTCGACTACGTACATCACCATGTGGGTCACCCATCATTATTGTTCTGAAGAAGGATGGGACTTGGTGGATGTGTATAGATTATAGGGAATTAAACAAAAGCATGCTCAAGAATAGATGCCCCCTTCCTAAGATAAGTAATCTATTAGATCCGTTGTAGCAAGAAAAATACTTTAGCAAGATGGACTTGAAGTTTGGATATCACTAGGTTGAAGCCAAAGAAGAAGATATATGGAAGATCACTTTAAAAATTAGGAAAGGTTTGTATGAGTGGTTAGTCATCCTATTTGGCCTATGTAATGCTACAACTTTGTTTATGAGATTAATGAACGATGTACTATGACATTTTATAGATTCATTTGTTATTGTCTAATTGGATAATATACTGATATATATTATTACCTAGGAAGGGCACATTTCGTTTTTTTCATGTTGGGGGTTGGAAACATTGAAGAAGCACTAATTGCTAGAAAATCTCAAGAAGTGTGAGTTTTTGTATCAACCTTTGGTGTATATGGGGTATGTGAATAGTGGAGGAGTGCTGAAGATAGATCCTTCAAAGATGGATGTCATCATGAAATAGTCAGTTCCTACTAATGTTTCTAAGATCAAGAATCTTATTGGGGTAGCACAATACTTGAGGAAATTCATAGTCTCATTTTTCAGTGGTAGCAGCACCACTCTAGACCATAACAACATGTGGAAAGAGTTTCTAGTGGGAAAAAGGTTAGCAGAAGTCTTTCAAGGAGATAAAGAAGAAGACCATTCAGGAACCAATTCTAAAATGACGAAAACTACAACGAGTTTTTTAAGTGGAGACAAATGTGAGTGGGCATGCTATGGGAGTTGTCTTGCACAAGGAGGAAGGCCTGTATGTTATCATTCTGAAGTATTTCATGAGGTAATTCTTAAATACCCTACCTATGACATGGAACTATATGCGATGGTGGAAGTTTTCAAGAAGTGGAAGCACTATCTGATGGGAAAGGAGACAGTAATCCACATAGATCACCAACCATTACGATACTTGTAGGCCCAAAGTAACATAGACTAGACTAGGCATTACAAGTGGATGGATTTTTTACAGCAGTTTCATTTGGTGATCAAGTATAAGAAAGGAAGTACAAACAAGTTGGCCAACATCCTTTCAAGGCCACCCACATCAAATATCATAGCTTTGGGGACTCTTCTTCACATGCATCCATTTACACATGATGCATACAGAGGGGCATATTTAGACGATGAGGAATTCAAGGACGTGTATCCGTAGTTGTAGAGTCAGAGTCATGTGCATGATGGTGAAAACATCATTGACTTCCATCTCCAGGTTGGGTTACTCTACAGGATGGGTTATTCTAGAGGATGCATTAGCTATGTGTTCCTAAATGTGAGCGATTCTAGTTGATCAGAGAGGTTCACACCTCCAAGGTTGCTGAGCACATTGGTGTAGGGAATACTGTGGCTAACTTGTAGATGTACATTTATTCGCCCAAGATGCAAAAGGCAGTATCTAGGTTCATAATAGGATTAATTCTTTGTTGTATGAACAATCATAGCAACAAGAAACAGGGTCTATACCATCCCTTACCTATACCTACATTCCTTGGGAAAACATTTCCATGGACTTTGTGGAAGGTTTACCAATAACCCAGAAAGTATATAACAACTTGTTCATTGTAGTTGTTAGGTTTAGTAAGATATGTGTTATGTTGCCCTATAAAAAGACCATTAGTGGGAATGAAGTAGCAAAATTGTTCTTTGGATGGGTCTAGGTGCACTTTGGGATACCAAGGAGGATCATTTCATACAGGGATACAATATTTCTTAATGCATTTTGGAATACATTGTGGGATAATATGGACATCAAGTTGAAGATATGTACAACAATATATCCACAGACAGATGAACAAACATAAGTAGTCAATAGTAATTTGGTGTAGCTCCTCAGGGAACACAACTAGAATCATTCCAAGACCTGGAATGAAAATATGGTATATATACAACATTATTAATACAGAGCAGTCCACCCTTATATAGGAAAGTCCCAATTCGAAACTTGTTTTGCATATTTTCCACCTTCACCTTTGGATATTACATATGGGCAGCAAGGAGGAGTGAGGGAAGATCTTAGAGGATATGCTTTGAGGGCAGAAAAATTGATAGAGAGGATCAGGAAAATCCATCTGCAAGTACAAGAAACATTGTAGAAGTTGCATGAGAAGTATAAGGCTAGGAATGATCAGGTTAGAACAAAGAAATATTTAAAGGTGCGAGACAAAGTATGGCTACAGTGGAACAAGGAGAGGTTAGAGGGGCCTGGTAAGAAAATAGAGGCTTTGAGATATGGCCCCTTTGAAATATTGAAAAAGGTGGGTTATAAGGACTATTAACTTAGTTTACCACCATATATGTGTAACAACCTTGGTGAAAATTCCATGTAATAATGTAGATAAAGGAAAAAATAAGAGTAAGGGACACGTATTCCAAGTTGAATGTTGTGCGAAGATATCTTAGTGGGCCTCACTGGATGTGTGTTTTGGCTAATGAAAATTGGAAAAGGCTAAGGCATTAAAAGGCAAAAAGGAATTTCTAGCACATTTATTTATGAAAACAAAGGAAATTAGGAGAAAATTAAGGTGAAAGGTCACATGTTGCATGTGAGGAGGAAATTGAAGGAAAATAACGAAAATTGAAGAAATTAGAGGCCTCATTCATAAAATGGCTTCTAAGGATTAGTTGGAAAGTTTCTTAGTTAGTGTTAGGCTTGGTCAGTGAATGTTTGTAGCTCTCCCCTATTCTTTCTCTCTCTCTCTCCCTCTTGGTCACTTAGAGTTTTCTTGGAGCACTCAAACTTCAGATCCAGGAAGGAAAAGAAAGAAAAGGGAGAGGAAGGAAATCAACGATCAAGGAAAGGAAAGAAGGATTAGGTAGATTTAGCAGGAATACTCACAGGTAACCTTTTGCATGTGTAATTTCCTAGATGTTTTGGACATGCATGACTTTGCATGTTGGTGTATGGTTCTCTTGCTATCGGTGGCATGATTTTGCCAGGTTGTGACAGTCATTTTCAGCCTAGCCTTTCCTTTTTCTAGATGTGATGGTGTTGGGATGTTTATTTTGGTTTTTGAGATTTGGTTGGAAGGATGGATTTCAGAATCTGGGGCAGAGGTGGTCTCAAGTTCCATTCCCAAAGGCCTAGGAATCCCTTAACCGATTTTGGTGAGATACACGGTAAATCCTGAGGGAGAAGTCTCAGTTTAGGGCCTAGTGATATGGGTTTGGATTGTGGTAAAGCCTGAGAGACTGGTCTTAGTTTAGGGCCTAGTGATCCTATTTGGACTGTGGTAAATCCTGAGAGATAGGGAGATGGAAAATTCATCAAGGACAATGATGGATTTCGGATGGCCTTCCAAGTTTGGTTTGGTTGTGATCAAAGCACGGATTTTGGTGTGATCACGTTTTCATGAGGGTCGAGGTGGTTTAATATCTCGATTCTAATGGTTGTTCTTGGATTGGTTCTTCTAAGATATCCCACATTTGTGCTTGGAATATGGCACGGGGCTGACTAGCTGAAAGAGAGATTTGGAACAGCCATGTCTATGGTCGGGTGGTATGCGGAAGTCTCGAAACTTGTCGCATTTTCCTATGACTAATAAAATATAAGTTCTCTTACTTTTTCACTGGTTTATATGTGGATTTTAATGGTTTTCATATCTTTGATATTGATATGGTTTTATGTTGGTTATAAGCATGGTTGAATGACTGGTCTATGTCATCATTATTTCATATATTTACTGGGAACTGTTAAATGGATCGATGCAAGACCTAATTGATGATGTAGTATTTCAATGGAGAAGGAGGTGATCCTTTTGGTTATGTTTAATAAGTTGTTTCAGATGTTTATGCTCTATCTTGTATCCTAGGCTTGTAGGTTGTATTGATTCCAAGTGTTTGACAGAATGTTAGTCCTGGTTGGGGATGCTCAGGTGTAGTTCTGAGGGTGATTTTTTATTGATTATCATGGTTATCATGTTTTTAATGATTTCTAAAAGTTACAACAAGTTTTGGGCAGAGGCTAGGATCCTGGGCTAAAAAAGTGGCTCAAATCTTAGGGTCGCTGGCACAAAACTGGCAATCCTTGACAATATTTGTTGGCGGGCAGGCCTGTGAGAACGAATTTAGGTTGTTGGTTTCTCCCTTACCCATAGCATGAAAATGATTTAGACCTAAGAGCTGCAAAATGGCATTGGGGCCCAGGGATAGGTTTTCTGAGTGGCCGACTTGTCTCCTGCAAGGTTTGTTAATGATGTTGGATGATTTTATGTGATGTTCCCTCAATTCCATGTCCTTAAGGTGACATAGGTGGTTGAATCTGGTTGTATTATTATCTTTCCTCATGTTTACCCCTGTTGGCATGGTTACTTTGGGTAGACATGTGAGGGGGTGTTAAAGATTGATATCAGAGCGAGTTGCGCTCTCTTTGGGTCATATTTGATACCACAGATTGGTACCAGAGTGGGTTTCACTCTCTTTGGGTCATATCGGATACCACATAGTGGTATCAGAGCATGATTGTGCTCTCCTTGGGTGGAAGTGTTGGTCATGAATGCATGTCAGTTGCATGTGTGTCTCTTACACTTACAGTTTGTGTGCTTGTTGCATTACATAATGTTGGTCATGATGGTAGTAAGGTTATCATGACCAACTTGATGTTGATTTTATTGAATGCATCATCAAGAGTATATGACTAGTCACATGAGCATATGTAGCTTGATTACATCGTTGTATGTTGGGTTGAATTCTTGGTTATTTGATACATGCATCGGTCTTGTAGGTTGATTACAAGACTTGATCGCTTATGATCGACTACATGCGGTTATGCTTATGTGTAGTTGATTATGCATTACTTATGCAGGTTGATATTTCCATGAGGTAACGTGTACAATGGAGTAATGGTTGTTGTCATGCATGTATGGTCTTGGTTATAGTTTTGCATGAATAGTAGGTCCAACATGGCTTGTGAATTCATGGTATACAATTTAGGTCATCAGGGTGATATTGGTATGTTATGATGCTAATGTGTTGGCTAAGATAGAGTAGGTGATGCATAACATCATAATGAGGTTGCAGGATTGGAATTTGGGCTAAGAGAATATCATCATATAGGTATTGTATGTTTGGAAAGCAGGTATGTAGGTCAATGATTGTTATATGCATTATGTTTATATACATTAGGGTTATGTACATGTCTTTTGATGTTAGGCATACATTCATGATAGATGTTAGTTGATTAGTGTAGTTATATGCACATGTGTCGGCTAGTCAAGAATGATAGTAACTTGTAGTTGTATACATTGGTATTGTTGTTTTATATTAGATAACATGATGATTATGTTATATGTTGCTGATGAGTATGTTATAGGTTAACTTGTTGTTGTTATATGACAGTTAGCTTGACGATTAGGTTATTTTTTGTTGATGAGAATGATAGTTAGATTAATGATTAGGGTTATAAAATTTATACCTTGACGTTATATGTATTACGCAAAATTGGATTGGCCTATGTAGATGGTTATGGTTACGATATTCAGGAATGAGCCGACATATTTGTGATATGGTGTTGTACTAATCTAGATTGACTTTGCATATGTGTGAATGATAGTTGTGTATGAGTTATGATATAAACATGTTAGCAAGTAACTATTTTGGATATCATGATCTTATTTATGTTTGAGTTGATATGGTGTGAAGTTATATCGTGCTAACTGGATTGATTGTGCAGACAAGATAGCCTCCACTGAGAAACAGTAAGGTACGAGTTTTCTTATGTTGGAAATTTGGTGCTTGATTTTTTCATTATGTCATCTAGTTGATTTATTTAACATGGTATGTTGCAAGTACATTGAATGTTTCATGAATTTCATAATATGAGTATGTGTTCAAATGATCTTGTTTTAAGATGATTGTGCTAATATATATGAGTTCAAATAGTTGACATGTACTTGAGTATGATAGGTGATAGTTGTAGCATTATGTATTATGACTGCTGACTATGAGTTGACTATGGATTATGACATGATTGTTAGTCATCCTAAAGGTTGATTTTGAACTGATAGATATGATTATCTTGGTATGTGGAAGATGTGGTTGACGTGTGTGAGGAGTTGCAGGAAACATGCTTGGTATTAGCTTGACAAGGTAATAGTTGATATGTTTATATAACTAACAGTTGGGTGATGCGACAACGCATAGTAAGCCTCGATTGTAGCAAGGAAAATAGTAAAAGAAAGGATTTGGGCAATAATTTCTTTGGCTAGGTTTGGAAACCCTAATTACAAATAAATAAGTGCTTTTCATACAAGGGTCCTCTTAACCTTGATTTTGGTGACATTATGTGGACATGTGATAGATTCATGAACATGTACTTGACAGGTCTATTAGCTAGTCTCTAGTTATAGGTGGATCTTTCAAAATAATTGGAGTCCCTTGAGAGATGGCATGGATGTGTTTAGTTGCAAGGTAGCAAGCTTGGCATGACAATATAAGGTAACTAATGTATTTTTATGTTCATTTATGCACTGACATTATGTGTTTATGGTAGTATAATGTAGGGAGTTACATGGCAAGAGAGATTTCCATGAATCTTGAAGAAGGCTTAGGTTGGGCTTTCCTTTGGAAGCATTGGGAACCATGGGGATTGAGTGATGGTGTCTATTTTTAGTCTTGTTCTTTTGTTATTTTGCGATTGTTGTGTTTGATTTGTGATTTTTGATGTCTTTTACGTAACTATGACACTTTGCTGTGGTGTCATATTCTTGTTAAGGGTTCTCATGATCTTCTTCTTGTTTGTTTCTTGGGTTTCCTTTTATGTTTTGAGTCTTTGGAATTGGTTAGGAAAGAGGAAAGTTAGTGGAGCTTGGGGAGAGTCGTATGGTACCTAATAGGTAATGTGAGACACATATGAAGCTCAGTGCATGAGTAAGCACAAGGAAAGGTAAGACTAAGAAATTTGATTGGACTGGTTGGGTCCATGGTGGTAAATGGACAGTGGCAGTACAAACATGAGAAAGGTAACCAGAAAAGGTAAAGTAAATGGATCTGACATGTTGGATTCCCTAGCTATGCTAGGAACCATTGTTCTCAATGTCATGCATGTTTTGCATAAATAAAGGAAGTTATCTTAACCTTCACCTTCATATCTGGTAATTATGTTATGATCATGATTATACTAATGTTTATATATATACATATCGGTGTGTATCTATGTCGTATTTGACAAGGTCGTCATAGATCATGATTATTAACGTTAACATTTATATGTATATATAAGTGTCTATGTATGTCGTTGTCTAATAGGAACATGATTGTTTTATACTAATGATTATATATGTATGTATGTATGTTCTCACTATCTGACAGAGTTGTCAGGGATCATTCTTGTGAAGGAATGACTTCCTAAGCAGGTGAATGACATGAAGAGATTCCTGGTTCATGAGGAATCAAGTGGGAAGAGTAGTCATGACAAACATACGAGGCCAGTATGATGCAGGAGCATCCAGGGCTAGTCAGCAATGTGGAGGATTGTCCACATGTTGTGGCTAATCACAGTAGAATTCACTAACTGTCGGTCAAAATTAGATTTATTGAGGAGGTTGGATTCCTCAAATAGTTTGTTATTGTAATAAATAAGAGATTATCTTATTTAAATGTAGAGATAATAGTTGTTAGTCTAGGTGTGCTTGAAAGCAATGAAATAGAAGATTTCTGTTTGATTTTTAATGATATGAGATTACATTATCTCTTGTTAGAGGAATTAGTGGATAAAATATAGTGAAAATTGTAATAAGGAGGAGACTCTTCGTAGAGGTTTGCAGTGGGGAGAGAGGATTCTTTTAGATTGATTAGAGTTAGTGTGTGGTTCTGTAGAGCGAAAGCTCAGATTTGCAAGGGAGTGTGGTTTTTGTGTGTAAAAGAAGTAGAGATTTGTGGAAAGGACTGTGTTAATTGGTGATAGAGGTTTTCTTCTTGTGAAAGTGGCCGAGAGCAAACTCTGTTTTCTTTTAATATTATAAATAAAATTCGTTTATCTCTTTGTGTGAAGCGCATGGATTCTGAGTTATACTGCATGTGAATCTGCTTGAATTTGTGATAGTAGGGGCATGTTTTAATTTTGAATTATAAGAATAACAGTGATTGTGGCAAACTGGGCCATGTTAAAATTAGCATAGAGGGTAGAGTTTTTAACACAGAAAAACGATAAAAAAGACTCGACAATTCTCTTTGAGTAGAATTAAGTTAAATCATAGTTCAATTTTTGAATTAAATACGGATCCGAATGTTTGGAGTGGCATTATATAACTCGGTGATGGATTTGTTAACATTCAGTTAGAAGTTTCTGATTCCGATAAATCGGATCGGAAATATGGAGCAGCTGGCAGTTCGGGCATTCAATTGTTGAGATGAGATTGCCGATTGTGCTTTATTCACATTGGAACCTCGTAAATTGTTATTCAGATGTGGTGACCGTCGATCATATTGAATGCAAACATATCGCATCAGAACATCAGTTAATATATCTATATCTATATATATATATATATATATATATATCTATATATTGCAATCTGTGTTGATTTGCCAATTGCAATTATATCGCATTGGATTTTAATCAATCAGCAAATTGAAGATCTCTGACAGTTAATGCATTGGAGCGTATCAACGCCAGATTCTTGTGGGCAATCCTGGTTCAAATCGCATGGAATCCGATAAAATGCTATAATTATATGTTATATAATTGTTTGACCGCCGATCGTGACAAATATAGTTGTATCGGATCGGAATATCGGTCAATCGATATATACATATATCATAACCTGTATTAATTGGCTGATTGCGAATATGTTGTATGGTTGGTATATATTTTTTAATTGAGGTCCAAATGTAACAGAGGTATGCCTGGAACTGTGTTCTAAAAAGCGTTTTAATGCTGTTTTGATGGTTAATTGAATATCTCGAATCTGAGCTTCATAAAAGTAAGAGAACAGGAGTTTCGATTCCGATTATTGATTGCGGTAATCCACGTTGGAGATGTATTTGTTTTGTATGAAGAATGGAGCGGTCAAACTGATAGTGTGGGGAGTTAAGTTCATGAGGACGCAAATATTGTAGGAGTTCAATTGATTAAAGTTGAGTTTTTAACCTATGGGAGCATTCTTTTATTTAAAAAGGAAAAGCTGTGAGAAATTCAGTGTGCAGGTTGAGTTTAAAGACAGGTATGTGTACATAGAATACATACAGTATGAAAGCTGCGTGGGAACATATAATAAAAGGCAGGGGCACACATCATATTAGAACTTCTAAGTTGAACCAGTGGCATAACTCTGGTTTGCAGTGTTAGAATGAAGACAGAACAGGATTGGGTTCGTGTGATATAAATGTCAAGATGCCTGCGTGAGGTGTAGATTGAAGTTGGAGAGTTGAACGGAGAAAAGCATTCAATTATGAAGTGGATTCTAAACTGGATTAAATTCCTAATGATGCATATGAAGCGTTGTTGAATTCGTTCTGGGGAAAGCTAATGCTATGAAAATTTTCCAAGTATTGAAGAGTTGGTTTGGGCATTTACTGAGATACATTCTATACAGATAGGGAAATTGTGATTCTGGGTTTTGCAGGGTCTTCCCTGCGTCAATTTTTGGTATCAGAGCTTGGCTCTGTTGAAAGAGTGAAGACTGCAGCAATATAGACCAAGAGAAGTTGTGAGAAAAGAACCAGATAAGTTCTTAAAAGCAGAATAGAGAAAGTCCTTAGAAGTGGCAGTGAACCTGAAGAATCCAACCAGAGATTGGATAGAGAGGACAATTGAAGTGTCTTCAAAAGAGAGAGTGAGAGATTGCAGAAGCCTAGAGGGAGCAAGGGTGTTGCTCAAGAGAAGATTCCAGATAGGGGATCGTGCTTACCAAAAGACTGAGTGAGGAGAGCTTAGTGAGGTAAGATTGCAGTAAGGAGGACTTACTGTTGCATAGGCTTGTTGCAGAGGTGCGAGGAGCTCATGGAAAGAGAGGAGTAGAAAATGACTATAGATAGTCATAGCAGAAGTTCACAAAGAAGCCACAGCAAAAGGGAATATGCCAAGGTAAAAGGCGTGAGGATGAGTCAAGAAGAGTTTGACCAAGAGAAAGCTGAGATAGATTTCCATATTGGAATATTGATGAAGATGCTGCAGAAAAGTGGTTGGACCATGAGGAAAAGAGTAAAGTGGCCAAGGCTACGAGAAAGGAGAAATCAACAAGTGAAATCAGAGATAGTAGAAGAATTGAGAAAGATTGAGCAGATATTGAGTTCTCAAGAGGAATCAGAGAAATTCAGAGAAGCAGAAGTAGAAATGGAAGTTTCCATTTGCAGACCAGAACAGGGTGAGATGTTAGGAGAAGAGGATAATGAGAGATCAGCTGAAGATCTCATGGACTATTGGCAGAGTTCAGGACAATTCGAAGATATGTTGACAAAGGAAGCAGATGAGGCAATGCAGCCTTGTGATTTTGATTCTTACAGTTTGTGTATGTTTGCAGGATATGCAGAGGATGATGGACAGTTGATTGAAATTGTCACAATGAAGAATGAAGCTCTTGAGGTAAAGTATGATGAAGAATCCTTTTTATAGGAAGAAGGTGTTAATCATTTGCAACAGAAGGAGTTCATAGATGAAATCCTGTTTGGTGTGAAACAGTCAGATGAGGTTGATATAGACCAGCAGTCTGAAGACAATTCCATAGTGGGACTACAAAAAGGTAAACCAATGAATTTATTTAATGGAATTGATGAAAGATGCTTGCAATATGATAATGTGGAAAACAGGTCAACTCAGGAGGATTTCCAAGAAAAGAATGAAGTTGAGAAGGAAAATTGTGATGATCTGCTGGAGAGATTTCACAAGGAGATATAATTCTTGGAAAGATTACTCGAGGAACCCAAAGGAGAAACAAAACTTATAGAACCTGATGGAGGAAAAGGTGTGGAAGACATCATTAATAAATATGATGCTGAAATCAGAGAAATTGAGCAGCGATTATATGAAGGAGAGATGAAAGATCGGGAGCAACAAGGAAGTTATGTCCTCAGAAGCATGAAGGAGACAGAAATATTCACTCAGCAAGATGAATGTGGAAGTAACCAGAAATTTGGAAAGAATGATCAGCTACATGAGAATGAATTTGAGGAAGGCATTAAATTGCAGAAGTATAGAAGCTGGCAGCAGAATGAAGAACCAGAAATTGGTCTGGCAGTACAAAGGAAGACAATCAAAGATCGAAGATATAGATGGAGACTGAAGAAAAGGGTGAAGTGGAAGCTATTGCAACGGAGGTTGAATGGCAAACTGATGAACAAATTCAGGAAACTTGAACAAATTCATATTGATATGAAGTCACAGCAAGAAGGATCCACTGAAATCCAAGAGATTTATGATGGAGGATTGGTGCTTGAAGCATCAAAAGAAAATGGAAGGTATTGTATTTTGAAAACTGAAGGTTGTTGTGTGTTTGCAGGTCACATTGACTTGAGGAAAGACAAACAGTTATTGAAGACTGTTGTATTAACAGATGAAGAGATGACTACTCGTAGTCATATGCAGAATAAGGAGGATGACAAAACAGATATTGCAGATTGTGCAGAACTTTTGAGAGAACTTCCAGATGAGATGGCAGATTTGTATAAGTCGAATCTTTTGATGAGGAAGCTAGGTAAAGCATTTGTGTTTATTGAGTTGATTAATTTTGATGAAGATTTATATACAGGAAAAGAGCAGTGTGAAGTCGATCTGAACCAAGAAGAACATATCGGATTAATGGAAGGTATGCTGGAATTTGAAGCAAGGAATGTTAAAGTCATGAATGATAAACTAGAAGAAGAACCTGGGAAAAGGCATTTGTACATTTCAGAAATGTATATGGAAGATTATTGGCACAAAGATTATGATGTTCTAATTCAAGAACACAATCAGTTGCAGCAGAAAAGTATTCAGCACACGAGGAGTGAAATGGACAATGAATTAGATGAGTTGTGGAAACTCATACTACAACATTCTAGTAAAACAAATAAGAAAGGAAGATTGGCTGGAAGAAATGGTACAGGCGAAGGGAATGGAAAATTGCAAATTAGAGTGAGCAAAGCAGCAGCGAAATATGTGAAAAGGACAGCAGCAGATAGTGAGGAATTACAACACAAAGGTAGAAGACTTGAGGGACAAACAACAACAGCAGTAACCAAGGACAGACTATCAAACCAAGTATGGGATCCAGGAGGACACAGACATGAAGTGCATGATCAGGAGATCATGGTTAATTTAAACTTTGGGAGTCTGATGCAGGAGCATCCAAGGCTAGTCAGCAATGTGGAGGATTGTCCACATGTTGTGGCTAATCACAGTAGAATTCATTAACTGTCGGTCAAAATTAGATTTACTGAGGAGGTTGGATTCCTCAAATAGTTTGTTATTGTAATAAATAAGAGATTATCTTATTTAAATGTAGAGATAATAGTTGTTAGTCTAGGTGTGCTTGAAAGCAATGAAATAGAAGATTTCTGTTTGATTTTTAATGATATGAGATTACATTATCTCTTGTTAGAGGAATTAGTGGATAAAATATAGTGAAAATTGTAATAAGGAGGAGACTCTTCGTAGAGGTTTGCAGTGGGGAGAGAGGATTCTTTTAGATTGATTAGAGTTAGTGTGTGGTTCTGTAGAGCGAAAGCTCAGATTTGCAAGGGAGTGTGGTTTTTGTGTGTAAAAGAAGCAGAGATTTGTGGAGAGGACTGTGTTAATTGGTGATAGAGGTTTTCTTCTTGTGAAAGTGGCTGAGAGAAAACTCTGTTTTCTTTCAATATTATAAATAAAATTCGTTTATCTCTTTGTGTGAAGCGCATGGATTCTGAGTTATACTGCATGTGAATCTGCTTGAATTTGTGATAGTAGGGGCGTGTTTTAATTTTGAATTATAAGAATAATAGTGATTGTGGCAAACTGGGCCGTGTTAAAATTAGCACAGAGGGTAGAGTTTTTAACACAGAAAAATGGTCAAAAAGACTCGACAATTCTCTTTGAGTAGAATTAAGTTAAATCACAGTTCAATTTTTGAATTAAATACGGATCCGAATGTTTGGAGTGGCATTATATAACTCGGTGATGGATTTGTTAACATTCAGTTAGAAATTTCTGATTCCGATAAATCGGATCGGAAATTTGGAGCAGCTGGTAGTTCGGGCATTCAATTGTTGAGTTGAGATTGCCGATTGTGCTTTATTCACATTGGAACCTGGTAAATTGTTATTCAGATGTGGTGACCGCCGATCATATTGAATGCAGACATATCGCATCGGAACATCAGTTAATATATATATATATATATATATATATATATATATATATATATATATATATATATATATATATATATATATATATATATATATATATATATATTGCAATCTGTGTTAATTTGCCAATTGCGACTATATCGCATTGGATTTTAATCAATCTGCAAATTGAAGATCTCTGACAGTTAATGCATTGGAGCGTATCAACGCCAGATTCTTGTGGGCGATCCTGGTTCAAATCGCATGGAATCCGATAAAACGCTATAATTATATGTTATATAATTGTTTGACCGCCGATCGTGACAAATGCAGTTGTATTGGATCGGAATATCGGTCAATCAATATATACATATATCACAACCTATATTAATTGGCTGATTGCGAATATGTTGTATGGTTGGTATATATTTTCTAATTGCGGTCCGAATGTAACATAGGTATGCCTGGAACTGTGTTCTGAAAAGCGTTTTAACGCTGTTTTGATGGTTAATTGAATATCTCGAATCTGAGCTTCATAAAAGTAAGAGAACAGGAGTTTCGATTCCGATTATTGATTACGGTAATCCACATTGGAGATGTATTCGTTTTGTATGAAGAATGGAGTGGTCAAACTGATAGCATGGGGAGTTAAGTTCATGAGGACGCAAACATTGCAGGAGTTCAACTGATTAAAGTTGAGTTTTTAATCTATGGGAGCATTCTTTTATTTAAAAAGGAAAAGCTGCGAGAAATTCAGTGTGCAGGTTGAGTTTAAAGACAGGTATGTGTACATAGAATACATACAGTATGAAAGCTGCGTGGGAACATATAATAAAAGGCAGGGGCGCACATCATATTAGAACTTCTAAGTTGAACCAGTGGCATAACTCTGGTTTGCAGTGTTAGAATGAAGAGAGAACAGAATTGGGTTCGTGTGATATAAATGTCAAGATGCCTGCGTGAGGTGTAGATTGAAGTTGGAGAGTTGAACGGAGAAAAGCGTTCAATTATGAAGTGGATTCTAAACTGGATTAAATTCCCAATGATGCATATGAAGCGCTGTTGAATTCGTTCTGGGGAAAGCTAATGCTATGAAAATTTGCCAGGGATTGAAGAGTTGGTTTGGGCATTTACCGAGATACATTCTATACAGATAGGGAAATTGTGATTCTGGGTGTTGCAGGGTCTTCCCTGTGTCACAGTATCTTGTGGATATGAATTGATACTGTATACTGTATTATGCCTATGTGTATAATAATGTAAACTTTGAAACAGGAACTATAACCAAAAAACCCCAAAACAACATGAAAAGCAATGCTAAAAATGGAAAGTGTTTATGTTGGAATAACACTTTTTTTTTTTCTAGGGTAATTTAAAAATGGCAGTGAAAATCAATTTTTTGTGCAAAAAACACCTTGAAAACGAAAAGTGTTGATGCTGGAATAACACTTTTTTTTTTTTCTAGGGTAAATTTTCAACATGTGTTGATGAAATAACATTTGTTTCTTTTTTCAGGATAAATTTTCAAAATTTTGAAATAATGGCATAAAAGATTTTATCATGACTCTAAAAAACATTAACATTTCAAAAGAATAATGAAAACATAAAATTAAAAATAAAAACAAAAATTAAAACAACGAAGAAAAACAAAAAACAAAAAAGTTAAAAAAATACAACAAAACATAAAAAAATATATTAAAAAAAAAAGAAAAAAAAATCAATCCTAAAATAAAAAAAAAAAAAATGAAACTATAAAAGATAAGAATTAAAAAACTAAAAAAAAAATAAAAAAATATAAAGAAATAAATAACAAAAACATATTTTCAAAAAAAAACATAAAAAATGTAAAAAAAAAAAAAAATGATCTCGTAAACAACAACAAAAAAATGGAAGAAAAAAAGATTTTTGTTTTTTAACTATAAAATTAAGTAAATAAAAATACAAAAAATAAAAAACCATTAACAAACTAAAAATATAAAAGAAAAATTAAAAACAAACTAGAATAAAAAAAAAACTAGACAATTAACAAAAGAAACCAAAACAAAATTAAAACATGTTAAGATTTGGGTATGTTCTATGCTAGAGCAATTTATTTAATTTCTTTTCCATATTAGCAATCACATCAACATAAAGTAAACTGTAGATAGAACATAAATATAACTCGCAGAACACAAGCCAAGACAAGAGGACACAAGATGTGGCGCGAGCCAGGGACAAACCCCACAATGTGTGGGGAAACCCTTTGATCAAATATTCTTTTATCTTCAAAGTTCAACAAAGAAAGAGAGAGAGAGAGAGAGATAGTACATTTACAACAGAAGTCAACACTTTGACTTATCTAGATCTGAGCATAGATCATCTCCTATAACGATGAGATCAGTTGAAGACATTTTGCTTCAACTGATTCTCCAAGGTGACTCCTTCATCTATCATCGTGTTGCATCTGGTCCTGTAGCTACACCACTGCATACTGCACCATGCTGCGCTAATCATGATTATCATCATGTTGCCCATGTCCATGAGCTTATCCATCATCATGCTGCTCAAAATAATGTGCCTCATCATCATGCTGCTGCCTCTGCTCCATGTATCATGGTGCTGCCCATGCACATGATCTCATAGTGCTACCCATCATGCTGCTGCATCTGCCTTCTCGTTGCTTCATCATGCTATATCAATTTTCTTTTGTTGATATCAGCCTTAGCTGCTTGCTATGGCTTGCAACCTAGCAAAGCAACTAGGCTATAGATCCTATTTGGAAAACTTCTTAAACTGGTTCTTTCTGCGTTAATAGGTATCCTCCTATAATAGCATATAGGGTTTCTCAATGAACCAATGTATCATGTTGTTACCATGATAGCGTATAGACCCTTTATCATGAAGTTGCTACATATGACAATTTATATGTTTCCACCTGCGAGTATATATATCCATTCTATCAACCACATACATTTGCTGCGTATGACAATTTATATATTTCCACCTGCGTGTATATATATCCAAGAATATTGTGCGTATATATATTCATATATCATAGCCTGTGTATATGTAGCTATTGTTGTGATGAAGTAGTCTTCATTGACTGCGTTGAATCCTGATCATGAACAACGTGTAGACTGCGTTGTACTGCGACACCTCTTCATCACTGTGGCTCCAGCATGACTGCCTAGCATGTGACACTTCTTCATCACTACGACTCAAGCATGATTGCTGAGTATGCTGCACCTCTTCATCACTGCGGCTCTAGCCTGACTCTCTAGTGTGCGACATATTACCAACGCATATCTATATATATATATATATATATATATATATATATATATATATATATATATATATAACCATGAATATGCCCAGTGTGACTAATTCTTCATTATGTCCTGTGGCTAGGTCTGAGTCATCATAGACGATGTTCTATGCCTGTGTATTTACCCAGTGTATATTCTAGCGTATATAATGATATGCATATATATGCCATGATAGCATGTATGTACAGTGTGTATGATTCTGCGTATAAGCATCATCAGTGACCAGCGTATCTAGTGCTTGCGAATTACAGTGATACATGACCGCTGTTATGCGTATTAGGGCCTGCGTATTAGAAAGATACATAACAACGTATACATGTCTCCAAGTCTGCGTATTATCCTTATCATGAAATCTTTGCATATGACAACATATATATGTTTCCACCTATGACATAGGGTTTCACTTCCTGAACAGTGTATAGAAATTCATCATACTGTAATTTAGGGCATCATCTGAGTGCGAGCTAGGGCATCAACTAGGCCAGCGTATTCTTTGTTCTCACCTTCTCCAAAAACACAAGACGTGGAGAGGAGATCACCTCAAGAATATGTGTGTGAAATGACTTTAAGTCCTTGCCAATTTATACTAAAACGTAAGGATGAATAGACATGACGTTTGGGCTTCTTGAGCCTACATAAGTCAGAGGTCGGCTTGATAATAATTACGGAATCAAAATAAATTCATATCTCCATAAATACTTATCGGAATCGGGTGATATTTATATCAATCCTACACCTCTCAATGAGAGGGATCCAATAAAAATATCAGTTGCCATAAATAAGCTGACCAACATGGAATTTTGGCCCTAGTTGCCAATTTAACACTCCCTCTCAACTAGGGAGAACTCCATCTACTGATCCATAATTTCGACTGTACTATCTCTGCCATCAGTGCCCTGCACTGCTCTGCCCAGCTCTACTGGCTCTACTCTGCTCTGCTTAGCTCTACTGTCTCAACTGGCTCTGCTCAGCTCAGCTCAGCTCTGCTGGCTTTGCTGAACTATGAAGAAGAAGAATTGATCGAGAATGTCTCATACCATTCTCCATTGACTCGAAGTCAGTCTCAGAGTGCATACCAATGGTCCTAGACCAGTCTCAACTGACCCAAAGTCAGCGTAATAGTGCGTACCACTCCTACCACTGGTCCCAAACCAGTATCGCAGTCTCAGAGAGTGTACCACTGGTCCCAAACTAGTCTCAGTCGACCCGAAGTCAGCCTCATAGTATGTACCACTCTCACTAGTCCTAGACCAGTACTGCACTCACACGAAGTCAGTCTCAGAGTATGTACCGCTGGTCCTAGACCAGTCTCAACTGACCCGAAGTCAGCGTCATAGTATGGTACAACTCCTACCACTAGTCTTAGACCAGTATCACAGTATCAGAGAGTGTACAACTGGTCCCAGACCAGTCTCAGCCGACCCAAAGTCAATGTCATAGTATGTACCACTCTCACTAGTCCTAGACCAGTACTGCACTAACACGAAGTTAGTATCAGAGTATGTACCACTGGTCCCAGACCAGTCTCAACCGACCCGAAGTCAGTGTCATAGTATGGTACAACTCCTATCACTGGTCACAGACCAGTGTCCTTGATCCCAAATCAATGGAAGTCATCCTAGCATAGGGAGTATGGTAGATACAACGATGCATCCATCGGTACTACTATGGTCCCTAACTTCATTTCCCTGCTCATTGATCAGATGAGAGGTACTTCCCATGAGTCCCAGACTGCATGGGTAGGATGCCTCGACAGGAGAACTTAATCAATCCCGTCCTCATAGGAGAACACATCAATCCTGCTACAATTTCCATGGAGAACACATCAATCCAGGCCTCATAGGAGAACACATCAATCCTGCTACAATCGCCATGGAGAACACATCAATCCAGTCCTCACAGGAGAACTAATCATCCTGCTATAGAGGAGAGCGAATCATCCTGTTCCACAAGAGAGAGAATCATCTTGTCTCACAAGAAAGTGAAACATCTTGTCCCAGTGCGCACCACCAAGGGAGGGTGAGTCACACTATGGTCGTACGTTGCTCTAGTAAGAACTGCAAGCCCCCAGAGCTCGCAGAGCTCAATGTATGCAATATGCAGGGCCCTTGTACAAGGGTCTCTTGATGACTCCAAGTCGTTCGGGAAAATCATAGATTTGATCTTTCCCCCGAGGCTTTAGTGACCTGTACATCATCACAGTGTGATGGATCCTCCTTGCTCATTGACTTACCATATACTAGATAAGGTAGTATTTGATGTCTATCTGCTGGAGCATCGTCGAATACGAGGTTCCTCAATAATCGAATCCCACCTCTGGTTGTTACAGAGAATCTCAGTGGTATTCATCATGTGTACAAACAGCTCACTGAAGAGCTTCCCCAACCATGCAGCTTCATACAAGATCATACTCGTAGATATGTATTCGATCTCGACAATGCTTATAACAACCGACTTCTACTTCCTGCTTAGAAGTAGAATCCAAAGAGGAACAACACTAAGAAGTGCTTCAGTGATCCTCCATATTGCTTGCCCAATCAGCATTCGAGTA
The DNA here is from genome assembly GCA_031772625.1 of Pinus tabuliformis. Taxonomy (NCBI): domain Eukaryota; kingdom Viridiplantae; phylum Streptophyta; class Pinopsida; order Pinales; family Pinaceae; genus Pinus; species Pinus tabuliformis. Next base: position 1,191,405,260 of record CM062818.1, read on the forward strand.
ATCATGCACTTTCATATTTCCGACAGTGTATCTCAATCCATGAGAGATTGTGCCCTTAAGACATCTCAGAAGATTCTTGGCACCAATCCACTGAGGCTCAACCAAATATGAGCTCCCTGTGCTAACTGCAAAAGATATGTCTAGAATCCAACTCCATCTTACTTTTGCAAATGAGAGGAACTGCAACTGTAAAAAATAGTTCGTTCGCATAAGGTGCTGGTATGAGAGGTCTATCATCCACAACCTTCAGATAATGGTTTGGATCGGTTTCACTCCTTAGTGAATCTCAGCTTCATCAAATAGCTATCGGTCCTCTCATACTATGCCCGAGGTGATTTGCTTCAAGCCATAGAGGGCTTTCTTCCACCTGTATATATGGGATTCCCATTTATGAATCTCAAGATCCACGGGTTGTTTCAAACCTATGGACTAACTACATGAGGGGAATGGTCCCCTTTTAAGATTTTTCTTTCGGTACATCTCAGACATGTACTTTCATGCTCCTTTTGAATTCAGGCTTCCCTGTCACCATCTGACTCACAGACCTCCGGTGCTATGCGTCAATGGACATGGTCCTACTCATGGACTTCCTGTAACTCAATACAACCCTGAACTCAAAAGCATCTTTAGAAAATTCTATTTTCAAACATGTACCTTTCCATCAACGAATGCCACCATAAACTTTTGGCTTCCATTCCCTTTTCGGGATAGGTGGCATTGGCTCCAAGTGTAATCCCACGATTGTTTCCATCTCTACCAAATTAGAGATTGCACCCTTCTATCCGATGAAGTGCCTTGAAGCACTACAATCATTATGCCAGATTCCCAGAGAATCTGAAGGAGAGGGCCAATACAAGATAACACTTCTTTATCAGAAACAATATTTGATTCTTCTTACCTGGCGTTCCTTGCTTCCTTGAAGAGTCGGCTGTGTCTTTAATGACTTGCATCTCTGTCATTCAGACACTCCTTCGCATAAGGGACGAAATCATAACCAAGACATCTGCCTTTCCTTCCACCCTTAGATCCGAACTTCCCAATGAAGTGATCTTTAGGTATGCCATCAGAGGTTTTGCTGCGCCATTCTGATAATATGCTCTGCTTCGACTTCACCCTAAGTGAATTGTGAAGAACCCATTGATCCTTTTGTCTTGTCCCAACTGTCTTTGGTGATTTCTCTTTCACTCTTGCTTGGGCATTGTATTCATCTCAGCTCTGATACCATGTTAAGATTTGGGTATGTTCTATGCTAGAGCAATTTATTTAATTTCTTTTCCATATTAGAAATCACATCAGCATAAAGTAAACTGCAGATAGAACATAAATATAAATCGTAGAAGACAAGCCAAGACAAGAGGACACAAGATGTGGTGCGAGCCAGGGACAAACCCCACAATGTGTGGGGAAACCGTTTGATCAAATCTTCTTTTATCTTCAAAGTTTAGCAGAGAAAGAGAGAGAGAGAGAGAGAGAGAGAGAGAGAGAGATAGTACATTTACAACAGAAGTCAACACTTTGACTTATCTAGATCTGAGCATAGATCATCTCCTATAATGATGAGATCAGCTGAAGACATTTTGCGTCAACTGATTCTCCAAGGTGACTCCTTCACCTATCATCATGTTGCATCTGGTCCTCTAGCTGCACCACTGCATACTGCACTAATCATGATTATCATCATGTTGCCCATGTCCATGATCTTATCCATCATCATGCTGCTCAAAATAATGTGCATCATCATCATGCTACTGCCTCTGCTCCATGTATCATGGTGCTGCCCATGCACATGATCTCATAGTGCTGCCCATCATGCTGCTGCCTCTGCCTTCTCGTTGCTTCATCATGCTGTATCAATTTGCTTCTGTTGATATCAGCCTTAGTTGCTTGCTATGGCTTGCAGCCTAGCAAAGCAACTAGGCTATAGATCCTATTCGGCAGACTTCTTAAACTGGTTCTTTCTGCGTTAACAGGTCTCCTCCTATAACAGCGTATAGGGTTTCTCCATGAACCAATGTATCATGTTGTTACCATGACAGTGTATAGACCCTTTATCATGAAGTTGTTGCATATGAAAATTTATATGTTTCCACCTGCGAGTATATATATCCATTCTGTCAACCACATACATTTGCTGCGTATGACAATTTATATATTTCCACCTGCGTGTATATATATCCAAGAATACTATGCGTATATATATTCATATATCATAGCCTGCGTATATGTAGCTATTGCTGTGATGAAGGAGTCTTCATTGACTGCGTTGAATCCTGATCATGAACAGCATGTAGACTACGTTGTACTGCGGCACCTCTTCATCACTGTGGCTCCAGCGTGACTACCCAGCGTGCGACACTTCTTCATCACTGTGGCTCTAGCCTGACTGCCCAATGTGCGACATATTACCAACGTATATATATATATATATATATATATATATATATATATATATATATATATATAACCATGAATATGCCCAGCGTGACTGATTCTTCATTATGTCCTGCGGCTAGGTCTGAGTCATCATAGACGGTGTTCTATGCCTGTGTATTTGCCCAGCGTATATTCCAGCATATATAATGATATGTATATATATGCCATGATAGCATGTATGTACAGCGTGTATGATTCTGCATATAAGCATCATCAGTGACCAGCGTATCTAGTGCCTGCGAATTACAGTGATACATGACAGCTGCTATGCATATTAGGGCCTGCGTATTACAAAGATACATAACAACGTATACATGTCTCCAAGTCTGCGTATAATCCTTATCATGAAGTTGTTGCGTATGACAACATATATGTTTCCACCTGCGGCATAGGGTTTCACTTCCTGAACAACGTATAGAAATTCATCATACTGTAATTTAGGGCATCATCTGAGTGTGAGCTAGGGCATCAACTAGGCCAGCGTATTCTCTGTTCTCTCCTTCTCCAAAAACCCAAGACGTGGAGAGGAGATCACCTCAAGAATATGTGTGTGAAATGACTTCAAGTCCTTGCCAATTTATACTAAAATGTAAGGATGAATAGACATGACGTTTGGGCTTCTTGAGCCTACATAAGTCACAGGTCGGCTTGATAATAATTACAGCATCAAAATAAATTCATATCTCCATAAATACTTATCAGAATCGGATGATCTTTAGATCAATCCTACACCTCTCGATGAGAGGGATCCAATAAAAATATCAGCTGCCATAAATAAGATGACCCACATGGAGTTTTGGCCCTAGTTGCCAATTTAACAAAACACTACCAAAATGAGATTAAAAGCATTCAAAAAAACCTAAAAAAAACAAAAAAAATCATTAATATACTAAGATATATATATATATATATATATATATATATATATATATATATATATATATATATATATATATATATATATATATATATTCAAGCTTATAATAAAAAAAAATCCCCCCCCCCCCCCCCACAGGCGGTGGGGCAGTCGAAATCAGATTCTAAGAATCGGAATTTGGTTGCCATGCCGCCGGTGGGGGCCTGACCCTAGGCGGCTTAGAATCAGACTTCGACCACTCATGGCAGTGCAACCCTGGGTGGCTCAGAATCAGACTTCAGCCGCCCTATCGCCCATGGAGGCACAACCCTAAGCAGCTCAGAATCGGACTTTGTCCACCCATGGGGGCACGGCCTTGGGCGGTGGAGCTACGCCGCCCATGGTCGTGCCCCCATAGGTCGCCGGGCATAATTTTTTTTTTTTTTTTTTTAAACTTATATATATATATATATATATATATATATATATATATATATATATATATATATATATATATATATATATTTTAAATTTTAATGGTTATTTTTTTTTTTAAATGTTTTTAATCTAATTTTAGTGGTTTTTAATATTTTTTTGGTTTTTTTTTTGTTAATTTCCTATTTTTTTTTTAACTCTAGTTTGTTTTCCTTGTTAATTTCCCAGTTTTTTTTTTTTTTTTGTTAAATCTAGTTTGTTTTTAAAAAAAATTATATTTTTTGTTTTTTGTTAATGGTTTTTTTATTTTTTTCTATTTTTATTTACTTTTTTTTCATAGTTTAAAAAAAAAAATCTTTTTTTTCAACTTTTTATGGTTTACAAGTTTTTTTTTTTTTTTTTTTTAATGTTTTTTTGTATTTTTTATATATATTTTTATATTCATTTTTTTAAGTAATCTTTAAAAAAAGAGAAATAAGACAACTATAAAATTTGTTAAGTAATCATGATTTCAAAAAAAAATGGACATAAAAATTTTTAAAGTGTCAAAAAATGTAACATTTAAAAAAAATATCGACACTTAATACATTGGAAACTTTAAAGTGTCAAAAATAAGCCCTCTAAAAAGCATGGTTGATGTTGCATCAAAACGTTTCAAAATCAGCATGAAAATCACTAACAATTGAAAACAAATATTTATATTTGATACATAAGAAAATTTAAAATGTCAAAAATATGCTCCAAAAAAAAGTGTATTTTGCATCACCACTTTTCAAAATCGGTTGACTTTTTTGCTACCTCAACGAAACAGGTAACTATATCAGTTCCCATTTCAAAGTTTACATTGTTTTATGACATGTAATATGGAAAGATACATTAGCGAAATGAAAGCAGTGTGGTCTACGACACGCTGGGACAAGCATATATAAGACACTCGAAGCAAGGTTTGTTGGTAGAGATAGTGTGTGTTTGGATGTGAGGTACTTTTGTTGTGCATATGTTGTATGTGTCGTACATGTTGCATCTATGATGTTGTGTACATGTGGTGTTGTGTATACATAGCATGTGTACATGTTGTTTATGTAATGTTTTGTACAGGATCATACTGATAGTGTTGTGTGAATATTGAATATGTAGTGCTGGGTATAGGTGATGCTATGTACGTGATGGATATGCTGTGTTGTGTGCATATGGTGTTGTGCACATGTTGGATATGCATTTTTGTGTACAAATTATGCTATGTACATGTTGGATATGCAGTGCTATTTACATATGGTGTCCTATGCATGTTGTACAATGGTGCTATCTACATATGGTGTTCTGTGCATGATTTTACAAGTGGTGTTGTGAACATGTGGTGTCATGTACATGTTGTACATGTGGTGCTATGTGCATGTGGTGTTGTGTACATGTTTTGCATTTGATGCTATGTAAATGTGGTTTCGTACACATGTTTTGCATGTGATGTTATGTACATTTGGTATTGTGTACACGTTGTACAGTGGTGCAGTGTACATGTGGCATTGTGTACACATTGTATAGGTGGTTTCATGTACCTGTGATGATGTGCACATGTTCAAGTGGTCGCAATGTACAAGTGGTACATATGGTACTGGTGTAGATGCATGTATTGCATGGTATTGTATAACATGTGTAGTTGTATGTGTGTGGTGAACACTATGTGTATGTGCACATGGTTGAGGAGAAGGCACTAGGTGTGTGTTGGGTTTGGCAACCGATCCAATGTGCATATGGAATAAGGACAAAGGTAGAAACTAGAAATTTATGAATGGATAAGTATCAATATTTTATTTCAGTTTTATTATGCGTGTGACTTATGACTGTGGTATATGATTATTATATGTGATTTATGATTCTAGTTTATGATGGTTACATTTGATTTATGATGTTGATCTATGATGGTTGTGTTTTTAGCTAACCATATGTGATATGTTTATACATGATTTTTTGATCAAACAATTAGTTTAACTTGTTGTGATAGGAAGCGAACATAATTGCAAGTGTACCTTATTCATGAGCTACCAATGAGGTATGATTTGAGATTATTTCAATTTATTTAGGTCTAATGGAAATTATGTGCTTGGAATAGGAATGCATGACCATGCCTCGTTGGGTGGTTGAAATCGAATGCGAGAATCAGCAACATCGGCAAAAGGATTAGAAAATTTAGTAGTATGTTGGTAAAACATTTCAAGACTAGGGCCATTGTGGGACACTAGTACCCAATAGTGTCCATTGATTTCCATGAGCATGCTATAACCAGTATGATGGTTTTGAGGCAAGTATATGCCTTGCTTTTTGTATCTTCCAATACAAGGAAGCCTTACCAAGGGATGAACTGCTTGAGATGGGGGTGCCAACGGAACTCGGAAGGTGAGGGACTCCATGGAAGGGGTGACCAAATTTCCTAAGGGACTTTGTATCAGAGAAGGGAAGGTCACAAATGTATTTGTTTTGGTCATTATCATTACCAAATGGAATCAGATGTACATTGCCAGTGTGCCCTAAAACAATGAGCAGGTAACTGTCTCCTAAGGGGAAATGTAGCACGGGATTATAGCGATACATATTGGATGCAACTTTGATCATGGAAGTGGATTCTGGACTTCTTGGGAAGTAGGTGAATCCTAGTTTTATTTTGAGGGTGGCGGTATTAGACTATGGACTCCTTTGTTCATTGATATGGGCATCGTATCCTTTTATTTGTTGGTTTAGAAAATGTGCATATGTGTATATGTGGTTATTGTAAAATATTGTCATAAGCTGTGTTATAAAGCTCCAATATGCGGTATGGTTTTTATCTGGCCATGTTGTTATGTTTTAGTAGATGGTCATTGTAAATACTGGAACGAGCTAAGCTATAAAGCTCCCTGGGCAGTATGTTTGTTTTTTAGTAGTTTTTTTGAAGTCTTGGTGTGGTTTAACACCGAGGATGGTGTTCTCTAAGGGGGAGGGTTCTATAATGACCCTAGAGAAAATTCTATGTAATAATGTAAACAAAGGAAAGAATAAGACCACAGGGAAGGTACATGCATTCCAAGCTGAATGTTGGGCAAAGATATCCTAGTGGGCATGACTGGATGTGTGTTTTGGCTAAGGAAAATTGGAAAAGGTTAATACAAAGGCATTAAAATTCATTACAAGGAAAAAAAACATTTTGGCACATTTATTTATGAAAGCAAAGGAAATTAGGAGAAAATTAAGGTGAAAGGTCATAGGTTGCATTTGAGGAGGAAATTAAAGAAAAATAATGGAAATTGAAGAAATTAGAGGCCTCATTGATAAATAGGCTTCTAAGGATTAGTTGTCAAGTTTCTCAGTCAGTGTTAGGCTTGGGCAGTGCACATTTGGAGATCTCTCATATTCTCTCTCTCTCTCACTCTTGGTCACTTAGAGTTTTCTTGGAGCACTCTAACTTTCGACCAAGGAAGGAAAAGAATACAAAGGGAGAAAAATGCAAGTAAGGATCAAGGAAAGGAAATAAAGATTAGGAAGCTTCAGTAGGAATACTTGCACGTAACCTTTTGCAATTGTGATTTCCTAGTTGGTTTGGACATGCATGGCTTTGAATGTTGGTGTATGGTTCTCTTGTTGTCAATGGAATGGTTTTTCTTGGTTAGGATAGTGGTTTTTAGCCTAGCCTTTCTTTTTTCTAGATGCCATAGTGTTGGGATGTTTATTTCAGTTTTTGAGCTTTGTTTTGTTGGAAGGCTTTTGGAATTTGGGGCGAAGGTGATCTCAAGTTCCATTCCCAAAGGCCTAGGCATCTCATGACTGGTTTTGGTGGGATACATGGTAAGGCCTAAGGGAGAAGTATCAGTTTAGGGCTTAGTGATCCCAGTTTGGATTGTGGTAAAGCCTGAGAGAGTGGTCTCAGATTAGGGCCTAGTGATCCTCTTTCAATTGCGGTAAATTGTGAGAGATAATGAGATGGAAAATTCCTCAATGATAATGATGGATTCTAGATGGAATTCCAAGTTCAGTTCGGTTGTGATCAGAGCACCGGTTTTGGTGTGATCACGGTTTGATGAGGGTTGAGGTGGTTTAACCTCTGGATTCCCTTGGTTGTTCTTGGATTGGTTATTCTATGAGATCCCACATTCATGCTTGGAATATGGCACGAGGGTGACTAGCTGAAAGAGAGATTTGGTTCAACCATGTCTATGGTCGACTGGTACGTGGAAGTCCCAAACTTAGTCAGATTTTCCTATGATTAATAAAAACTAAGTTCTCTTAATTTTTCACTAGTTTATATGTGGATTTAATGGACATCATATATCTGATATTTATATGGTTTCATGCTGGTTATAAGCATGGTTGAATGACTGTTCTATGTGATGGTTATTTCATATATGTACTTGTAACTATTAAATCGATGGATGCAAGACCTACTTGATGATGTAGTAGTTCGATGGAGAAGGAGGTGATCCTTCTGGTTATGTTTCATAAGTTGTTTAAGTCATTTATGCTTTGTCTTATATCCTAGACTTGTATGTTGCATTGATGACAAGTGTTTGACAAAATGTCAATCCTGGTTAGGGATGATAAGGCCTAGTCCTAATGGTGATTTTTTATTGATCAACATGGTTATCATGTTTTTAATGATTTTTGAAAGTTACAAAAAGATTTCGGTAGAGGCTAGGTTTTTGAGCTAGAAAAGTGTCTCAAATCCTTGGGTCGTTGGCACAGAACTGGAGATTCTCGACCACTGTCACCAACAATCAGGGCTGTGAGAGTGACTTTAGGTTTTTGGTCGCTCCCTTTCCCATAGCATGAGAGTGACTGGGGCCTAAGAGCTGCAAAATGGTAATGGGACCCAGGGACAGGCTGTTTAAGTGGTTGACTTGTCTCCTGAGGGGTCTGTTGATGATGTTGGATGATGGTATGTCATGTTCCATTGATTCCACTTCCTTAAGGTGACAGAGGATGTAGAATATGATTGTAGTAGCATCTCTCCTCTAGTTTACCCTAGCTGGCATGGTTACTTTGGGTATACCTAGGAGGGGGTGTTACAATATGGATATTTACTCAATTGTGAATGCAAATAATTTGAAACTCTATGAGTCCTCCATGCTAGATCATGAAGAGGAATAGATCCTACATTCTATGGAGGATTTGGTACCGGATGCTCAAGTAGAGTTGACAAAAGATACAATTTTTTAGAAGAGGTTCAAAACTCCAAGATAGGGGACGCATGACCTTTGGCATATTGTGTTAAAGGACAACCTCTAGGAAAACCTAAATGGTACACTAGAGAGAAAGTGGAGGAAAAATTTCCTGACGTCTTTTAGTAGAATCTTTTTGGGACCAAAACCATTCCAAAATGGGGAAGTGCCATCTGGATTGGATCACTATATTAATTTTCATCCATACTGATGCATTAAGAGTGGATAAGTGGAGGAATAATTTCTCTGGACCATTTCTACCAACGGGACCTAGTTTTGAAAACTAGGTCTTGAAACCTTCAGGATAATTTTCAGGCATTAAATGATGTTGTTTTGGGGTAAAAAATTATTTACATAGTAGAACACCATTTCATGTTATTCTACACAAAATTATCTTTCGAACGATGCAAGAAACGTAATAATCATAGTTTGTATGACAAAGTTATGCCACTTAGAAGTTGACCTTCCCATGATGGTTCAAGAGGATGCGAGAGAAGCCCCCATTATTCATAGAAGAGGGGATAGTGGTGTGATTTTTATGTAAAATACTGAAGAAGTTTCTATATTGTAATTCTTGTTAATATTTGAGGTAGTTAAACTTAAGCATTGTAGACTATCAATTTGTGTTATAGCCGAGCCATTAGGAGGAAGATGCATTTCATTATTTTAAGTGCATTTGTTCCATAGATGAGAAGAAATAGCTAAGAGGGATGGGAGGTAGAGAACACAAACAGGGTTTAAGCATTGTAGGAGCCCACGGGTTGCAGACCATAGTTATTTGTACATTCATCCATATTTCTAGGCAGAGAAACATAGATATACGGTGAAAATAGAATTTAAATTCATTAATAAAAATGTACTGAAAATTGTTTACATGTGAAATGGAAATAAACTAGCTTAGGTGAGGGTAGCTTATCTCTGATAAGCGATGTGGCAGCTACATGCCTTCTGAACTGTGTCCTAATGATGCTTTAAGGCCTATTTATTATTTAGAAACAACCCTAAAAATCCAAAAACCTAATCCTTGGAGATGAAGCACCAAAAGTCTTTGGTCCTATTGTGGTAAATTGGTACATTAACTTCTCAGGTCGTAACCTTGGCATACGATATTTGTTTGATGCGTATGATACCTCATTAGGAATATATATTTGTGGACTACAACTTCCAGCTGCAAACTTGAGGCATTGGCCATAGGTTTGTCCGTTTTCCAAGAAAACATCGTTTAGGGCCTCAAAACGGCCCTAGAATTTTAGGACCCGAATAACTCCCAAAATAGTAAATTTTGCTACAATTAAGGAAACTGAAAGAAATAATGGTGGGGGCCTAAGTGGAATAGGTGGGTGGCCACCAGTATCCACCTAGATCAATCCTCTCCACTTAGAAATTAATGGTCCCTATTACATTGAGTGCCTCCATGAGATGGGGAACCTTTGTTGAACTTGGTCCCTGGTGAGCCACTTTCCTTGGTGCATGAGTTGGTCAACTTTGACAACCCAATACAGTTGGATCTTCTATTGGTGGGTGTTCTTTACCTGCATGTCCATGATCCAATTATTTATGGCCTGTTCCATGCATTTTTGGTTTATATTTGTTTGTGTGAGTTGTTCAACAATGTTTGATGTGTCCAGTAATGGTGGAGAATGTGGTCATAGGTGGTCCACATTGAACATTGGGTGTAGGCCAAGGAATGGAGGTATGTTGAGCTTAAAATAATTATCTCCCACAACCTTGGTTATTGTGTAGCGCCCATATCATAGTGATTTTTAATCCTGATGGGATTTGGTAAGGCATTATTTTTGCAAATTCAACCAAACTTTGTCACCCACCTGAAAATTTTGTGGCACCCAATGTTAGTCATGTCACTGCTAGTACTTGGCATTGGACTTGTCCAGGATTTTGTGAAATTAATGGCAGATGAGTGATATATGTTTAATAAACTTGGTATTTTTATCATCCTCAAACTTTACGTGTGTGTATTTTGTCTTCGTAGTCACATGAGGTATGGCGACATCAATCAAACACAATGGTTGAAATTCCAGACCCACTGGAAATGGAATGTGACTAGTTGAGCTACGCAAAGATTTTTTAAAGTTGCAATGCACATAGGGAAGGTTGTCATCCTAGGTTCATGGATCCTAGGAGTTGTACATGAAGAGTATGCGTACTATCATCCTATTGAATACCTATTGTTGGCCATCAGTCTGGGGATGGAATGCAGTCGACTTGGTGATCTTGGTGTCCAATAGCGTCTAGAGGCTTGAGCAAAATGTGCTTAGGAACCTGCTGTCCTGATATGATCTAATGGTCGGTGGGATCCCAAAATCTACCCACACTTATTCAAATAATAGTTTGGTAGTGTCCTCTGCCGTGATACTCTTCTTTCAAGCCTCTAATATATCCATCTTAGAAAGAAATTCCACCACCAAAATTACACATTCATTATCATGCTTGGTAGAAGGGAGGCCAGACAGATAATCCATGGAGATGGATTTCCAGCACTGGCTTAGAGTATGTAGAAGAGTGTACAAGGCTTTCTTCTTGATGATTGGCTTGGTGATGGAATAGGTAGTGCATGATCTAATATATTTTCTAACATCTTGTCAGAGTTTTGGCCAACAATTTTTTTTTTTGTAGTATGACCATAGTTTTCTCCACACCAAAGTGTTTTGTGCCATGACTATAGTGTGCCTCCAAAATTAGCTTAGCACACTCGCTTGAAGGAACAGAAAGGTGGTTGAGGTAGCATAATAATGTGCCTTTTAGGTGGAAATCAAGAACTTTCTATCAATCAAATAACATCTATTATCTGGTGGAAACCTCTAGATCAATTTTGTATATTTGCGGCCATCTAGAAAGCGTATTGAGGCAATCTGCAACATTATATGTGTTTCTGTTATTGTATTTAATGTTAAAAAGGAATTTTTGTATATATGTATACCACTTATCATGGTTATTGTTCTGCAACTTCCCTTGTGCCTCTATAAACCAAAGAGGTCGGTGATCAATGTCAATAATCGTCTCCTTCCAAAGAATGTATCGTTTCCATTGTCAATAAGCATGCATGATATAATACATCTCTTTATCATACGTCGAGTACTTTTGAATTATGTCGGTAAGTGTCTCACTATGATAGGCCACAAGATGGATGTATTGGGTGAGGAGTACACTAATAGCATAGTTTGAGGTGTTTGTCTCAGTTTCAAATGGTTGATGCAAGTCTGGCAATGTCAGTACAGGTCTAAACCAGGCAGTGCTTTAGCTCAATGAATGCCTTATGTTGGGACCCAGATCAGGAAAACATTTATTTCCCTCCGCCCTTGGTAATATGACCCAAAGGCCAAGTGATATGGGAGAATCCCAACATGAAACTTGGATAAAAACTTGTGAGGCACAAAAAGCTATGAAGTTATGTTAGACTGGTTAGAGATGGGAAATCTGTAATGAGACTAATCTTAGCTGGATCTACATGCACATATTGCTCATCTATTATGTAAACTAGATATTTGATCTAGCTCATGTCAATGGTGAATTTATCCAACATGACACATAGTTTTTGATGTCATGGGGTTTGAAGGACTTTCCAAATGTGTTGAAAATTCTCTTCCAAACACTTGCTGAAGATGAGGATGTTTTCTAAATAAACAACCACGAACGAGTTGGTGAAGTGGCACAAGATGTCATCCATGAACCTCATAAACATAGCAGGGGAATTTTCAACCCAAAGGGCATGAACAACCATTCAAAAAGGCCTTCCTTGGATTTGAAGTTGGTCTTCCATATATTTGTGGGCTCTATCCAAACCTGGTGATAACGAGACTTTAGATCAATCTTTCTAAAATACTTGGCACCTTTGATCTAGTCCAAAAGGTCTTCAATCATGGGATTGGATACTTGTTACTGGCAGTGATTTTGTTTAGTTCCCAATAATCAATGCAGAGTATTGAGGTCCCATCCTTCTAGTATAAAAAGTACAATCAGGCTCCCATTGAGTGAGTAACTTGGTCAGATGTGCCCTTTTTGTAGTAACTCCTAGATTTTCCTCTTTATCTCTTCATTTTATAGAATGGAGCGGTGATATCTCATCCCATTAGGTTGGGGTGATCTGTGAATCAGATCAATTGAATGCTTGATGTGATATTGCAAAGGTACCACTCTGAGTGAGGAGAAGATTTCCTTGTATTCTTCCACAACCTTATCCACCTACTTTTGTTGCGTGGAAGAATCCTTTCCATTGGCCATGCATGTGGAAAATATATTCCCCTCACTTTGAGATCAAATCAGAAAGAAAAAAAAAGTCTCAATTTGGGAGATGATATTACTGCATTGCTTAGTAGAGACACTATTGCAGTTGGGTGGAAATTCTGACAGAAGAATCCGATGGAATGGCTAAAATTGGAAAAAGTGTTAGAATTTAAATGAATTTTTTTGTTTTTTTTCTTAAAATCCTAACTACCATATAATATCCAATGAAATTTCTTTGTCAATTGAATATTTGATGGAATGTACTATCTCATTGATTATCAGTTGTTCTACTATAATCTCTCATGTCGTTGACTAACCAATGCTTTCCTTTTACTGTTGGATATCCGATGTGATATCCAATTTGAAAATGTGTTGTTCAATTTCCTACAAAAAGTAAACAACCATTGCATAATGTTCAATTTTACCATTAATGGCTTTTTGCACCACTTTTGATCAACTTGACTAATTAAAATAAATATAACACTAGTATTATAATTAAATTTAATATTATTACTATATATATATATGTGTGTGTGTGTGTGTGTGTGGAGGCCCTAACATCATATAATTTTGACATAGTTGATATATAGTTGTGATTGTTTTGAAAGGTTGTAGGCTTATTTTGAGGTTAATTTTTGAACAAAATCATCAATGAATGTTCGGTGACAAAAAATGTCACATAACATTCCTCAAGGAGAGCAAGGATATATGGGATAGGCATCAAGGGCTTATGAGGGTGGAAAATGTTATTTCCCTTGTAGAAATTGCAAGGGATTGAGGCCAAGCAGAATACTTATAAAATCAGCTAAAAGCCATTGTAGAGACTATGGACACGCTAAAGCTACACATGAAAGAAAGAATATGACATTAAAACGATGAACACAAAATAAGATCAATATGTATTTTATTATGGTCGCGACTGTATATCTAAGAAAATGTCTCACTTCCTACATGTCAATAAAATTAACATATTTCTTATTCTTTTTCGACATATTGTTAAATATCTTGATAAATTGCACAAGAATCCTCATTGATTTATTGTCTTTGTTTCTTGTTCTCACCTAAGTTATCTTTCTCTTTATCTTTGTTGTCTTTATTTTCCTTATATATTATATTTGTAAGTTGTTGTTGCATCGAAATTTAAATATTTGCTATATATACTAATATTACTTTATTGATTGTAATTGTATAGTATGGGCCCCCTCGAGCATTCCCCAATGGGGAAGAGGTGGTTGTAGTACAAGTGCCTATTAAATAACATGAAGATATTAATATTGAGGATCAAGCTAATGATCCTATGGAAGAAGATAATGATGTTTCTAACATTGTTGAAGAAGATGGGGAAAATAGATTGATTCAGGACACATTTAATAATGTTGGAATGGATGATGATGACAGCCAATATGATCATCGTGCTTTTGATTTACCTGTACTTGAGAGGGAAACTGAACCTATTTATAAAGGCTCAAAAACACCTCTTCTCTCTATTGTATTGTTGTTGGTAAACTTAAAGGTGGTGAATGGTTTGTCAAACACATCTGTGACACACATCCTAAGGTATGTAATATATTTTGCAACATTTAGTACTATATACATGATAAAGCAATTATTATTTTTATTGTTTTTAATGGTAGTACTTTGATCTACATCATTTCATTAATTTGTAACATTTGGATGCCATATTTATGATTAATATTGTTTAGTACATTAAGAAATACTAATTTTATTTATTTATTTATTTTATTTATTTTTTATTTTTATTTTGTAGATTATTAGGTGAATTTTTGTTACCATCGTAAAATGTTTTACATCATACATACTAAGATTTACATGTATTTATGAAAGATACTAGAATGGAGTATCAATCTATTCATGCATGCCCTAATGATGATATTCTCTATTCTAAAGAACATGGATTAAAAGAAAAATTCCCAAAATGTGATGAGAGTAGATATCAAACCGATAAAGTGACAAAAAAGGTGCCTCGTAAGGTTCTTCAATATATTCCCATAATTCCACCTTTGCAACAATTGTTTAGCTACAAAAGCGTAGCTAAAATTATGGATTACCATGCAAGGAATATAGGTGAACATGGTGTTCTTTGAATTCCTACAAATGGATCTGGATTTAGGAATATAGAGGAAACATTCCTAGAGTTTAAAAGAGAACCTCATAATCTTAGGATCTCATTAGCAGCCAACGATGTCAATCCATTTGGAAACGCCATATCTATTTACTTGGTGCAGCCTATTTTTTTTTATCAACAATAGCATTCCTCCATGGAAGTCAATAAATAGGGAGCACATAATGTTGACAATGATGGTTCCACATATTAATTCGTTTAGAATATTTTTTTTTAGCAAAATAACCTCTTATTTTTCTTGTTTGTTTCATAATTGTTTCCTATATGTTTTTGTTAATTTACTCATATATGTTAAATTATGACTTATAATTATGTCTTATAATTGTTTTTATTTACTCATATGTGTAGTAATTATGTATTGTATGTTCAATCAATTAGGTAAGTACTAGTTCAGAGATGTGAATGTATCTATCGAGCCTCTTGTCGATAAGTTAGTGGAGTTATGGAATGATGTCACTATGTATGATATCCCTAAAATGGTAGTTGTACAAAGGGAATTTGAATTCCATGCAATGCTTGTATGGACAATTCAAGATGCTCCAGGGCTAACACATTTTTATGGTATGTTATAATGCTACCCTTCACTTTAATAATGTTAGTTTTTTTTAAATAGTTCGACCTTCATTATACATACTTAAAATAACTAATATAAAAATTATTCCATCTCTTGTAGGTGTTCAAACAAAGGATAAGTTTGTTTGTATAGTTTGTGGTCCTAATATTAAATCTTGACATTCAAGAAACTTAGGAAAGGAGGTGTTTGATGAGTATAGACAATTCCTTTCTAAGAACCATGAGTACCAAAGTATTCAAAAACATTTTTTCAATGGGAAATAAGAGATTGGAGTAATACCACAAAGAATGAGACCTCGTGCATGGAATTTTCAATATAATAGAGTCTCTCAAGGTATGGATTGAATTTTCTTTGTATCAATATACATTATCTGTTTGGATTATTTTATCCTTTTATGGGAATTTCTTCATTGTACTAATTGACAGGTTATATTTTTGTTATAACATATTTATCTATCATTCACGTTATAAGTCGTGAAGAAATTAATAACATGGAACTTCCATGAGGACTAAAAAGTTATCCATATAAATTCAATAGACTCCCCTACTATGAACACCTATAAATTGTTCATTTGTTTGATACAATGCACATCCAGAAGAATGTAACAAAGACCTTATGGTGAATCTTAGATGGAAGGGGTGATAAAGAAAAAATTGTTAAGATTGTAATGACATTAAGGAGGTTGACCATGCATTGCAAAGTGCAATTCATTCAAATAGCGATGGAGATGGCTAAAATATAAGCACCCTTCCATGGTTATTAACGGAGCAACAAAAGCAACCATGTTAAATATGTTATTGAAAAAACTAAATTTCCAACTAGATTTTCTTCAAATATAAAAATATCCTAACAAAGAAAGGTGAATTAGTTGGGGTGAAAAATCATGATGGGCATATGTTCATTAAGGTAATTATTTTGGTTTGTATATATTTTATAGATTGGTGAAACCTCTTGTTAATTAGTGTTTTTGTCCTAGTAATTTGGGAAAAAATAATGATCGATCATTATTTTTGTTATAGTATGTTATACCTTTGTCTCTCCCAGAGAAATTTGACAACAATGTCAAACAAGTTATTTATGATCTTGGAAAATACATGAGATAAGTGAAGATTTCTGTGAAAAGTGCAATTTCTTCAATAAGTTGTTGTGTCACATATTTTTCATTGCATGTGTTTTTCTTGTCATCATGTACTACATTATTCTTTTTTTGTTGAAACCTATTATTTTCTTTCTTTAATTTGTAGATGGTTGTCAACTAAAGAAATTGATAAAGAAGATATAAAGTATTGGAAAAAACAAATTCCTTGTCTAATGTGTGAAATGAAAAACTATCTACCTTCATCATTTTTCAATGCACAAGAACACTACCTCATACAACTAATCAAGGAGATTGAAATGTGTGGACCTTTACACATAAGATCATGTGGATGGTTAAGAGCCAATTGAAATCACTGAAGGCTTTGGTCAGAAAAGGAGCACGCCCTGAGGGTTCTATGGTAGAGGGATATATGGTATATCAAACCACGACTTATATTAATCATTATAGTGATGAAATAAGAAAAAGATATATTAATCTATTGGATCGCATTTCAGATGTCAACACTGTGGATGATTTTGAAGGGGAGCACCTATTGGGGAATGATACAATGAGAAAAGTGAGATGTAAGTATAAAGTGGATACTTATAGCACGTTTGACTTTATTTATTTATTTGTATCATACTTATTTAATTTTTAGTATTCCTGCATAATCCATTATTATGAAGGTATAACATGGTAGCTAATATAATATATGTGAATTGTTTTATTTTAATATAGTCGGTGGGGAGTGGGATGAAATACATTTATATGTTTTGAATAATAAAGATTGGATGAAGGTGTGGATTGAACTATGAAAACAAGCTCATAATGGTAGGTTATCATGGTATTGTGTATGTTCATTGTACAAAGAATCTCAACATAGTGGAGATACCAATATTACATATAGCGAAATTGATTTACCATATGGTTTCAAATATTATCAGGAAAGCATATTCACTCATACTACTTGTTTATTTTACAATTTGGAGAAGACGAGGGTTTGAATGCAGAGGATGAATCAGAATAACTATCAAAAGATCTTGGATAAATGGAGAACTAGTCGAAGAAAGAACCCGAAAAAGATAAACTCAGTTTGAGTGCTGTGAACCAATCACAAACCCTGTTTAAAATGGAAGAAAAATTCGATATCAAGACATACCACGACGAGATCAATTATCTAAATTTGAACCATTGGTTTTAGAAACTGGAAGTCTATTCCAGCATCCATCATATTCAAGAATGGCAAAAAATATCATTTATGTGGCTGAAATTGGAGGGCCATGCATTGAATTTGTGGGAGAGCCACATAAAAACCCTAAGGTTAGAGGGAGAACCTCTAGTGACTAAGTGGGAAGATTTCTAAACCCTCATTAAGTCACATTTTTTATCCCATTGGGTACATGGAGGACTAGTGGATGTGGTGGCATTACTTTAGGAAAAAGTCAGGCCAAAGCGTGTAGGAGTACACCACGAAATTCAAAAAGGTGGCTATAATGTTGGGTATCTCTTCAAAGAACCAATATATACTCCTCAAGTATTTGGGGGTTTTGCACCACCATCTACATGAGCAAGTGACATTGTTCAAGCCGAAATAGGTGGACGAGGCTTGTGTACATGCACAGTACCTAGAGAAGATAGGCCTCAAGAGAGCACAATGAATTTATTCGAAGTAGAAGGAGGAACAATATGATTTTAAGGAGGGTAAGAAGAAGAAAAAAGTGGGAAAAGATAAAAATATGGCAGCCACAACACACTAGTGCAAAGATCCTAGCAACCACTGCAACATTGATAACCATATGGTGGAGAGGTGTGGGAAGTTGTATCCAGAGTTAAACCTAAAGAACAAGAAGAAAGATAATAAGAAGAATAATCTCAAGGTCATGGATTCAAGCAACCAAGTTGAAAGAAGCTCGGACATGGATGAGAAGATCGTTTGTATGTCAATGCAGAAGGAGGTGCATCTAAGTAGCCTTTAGCAACAAGAAGAGAAAGAAATGACCAAACTCTTCAATATAATGATACATGTCAAAAATAAAAATATTGATTCTCTATTTGACTTAGGATTGTAGAAGAATTTCATTGCAATAGAGTTGGCAAGAAGTTTTAGATGGAAGTTTGTGATCATCCAAACCCATATCCACTGGGATGGGTAAATAAAGTTACAGATCTAAAGGTAACGAAATAGTGAAAAAAATAAATTCTAGCAGCGTTGATTACATTGATGAAGTATATCTAGATGTGGTTCTTGTTGATGTATGTGAAGTCATGTTTGGGAGTCCATACATGTACATGCAAGATGCAATATGCATCAGGAGAGTTGATCAATATTAGCTCATCAAGGATTGAAAACCATTCATCATCAACCCACATAAAGAAAAGTCAAAAAATTCATTGGTAAGTGTCAACCAATCCAAGAAATTGATTAGATTTAGCAAGAAGTATGTTTTATTATTTTTAAGAGAAATTAATTTTGTAAAGGAGTCAATAAGAGGCAAGGCATCCCTAAAGGGATGTAGTAAGAAACAACAACAACAATTAGAGGATTTGTTACATGCATATAGGGATTTTTTCTGAAAGATTGAAGGGTTATCACCTAAGAGATAAGTGGAGCATGCGATCCAGCTATTTTTTAGACTCCCCATTGCCAAATATTGGGTTGTACAGGAAGTTTGTTATAGAAGCAGGTGAGGTGAAGAAATAGTTGCAACAACTATTGGAACAGTGTGTCACTCTACTGAGTACATCATCATGTGGGTCACCCATCATCATTGTGCCAAAGAAGGATGGGACTTGGCAGATGTGTATAGAATACAGGGCACTGAACAAAATCATGCTCAAGAACAGATACCCCTTTCCCATGATAGATTATATGTTGGATTAGTTGTAGCAATCAAAACACTTCAACAAGTTGGACTTGAAGTCTAGATATCATCATTTTTGAGTTAAAGAATAATATACCTAGAATACCACCTTCAAAACTAGGCAAGGTTTGTATGAGTGGTTAATAATGCCATTTGGAATATGTAATGCATCAGCTACATTTATGAGATTAATGAATGATGTACTGCGCCATTTTATATATGCATTTGTTATTGTCTATTTGGATGATATACTAGTATATAGTTCTACCTGGGAGGAGCATATTTCACATTTGACGTGGGTGTTGGAAACATTTAAGAAGCACCAGCTGCTAACAAATCGCAAGAAGTATGAGTTTTTGCAACAGTCATTGGTGTATCTGGGGTATGTTATTGGTAGAGGAGAGTTGAAGATAGATCCTTCCAATATGGAGGCCATCATGAAATGGCTAGTTCCTACTAATGTTTATGAGATCAAGAGTTTCATTGGGGTAACATAGTACCTGAGGAAATTCATAGCCTCATTTTCAGCAGTAGCAACACCACTCCATGCCATAATAGCAAGTGACAAGAGTTTCAAGTCGAGAAAATGTCAACAAAAGGCTTTCGAGGTGCTAAATAAGAAGATCAGTCAAGCACCAATTCTAGAATTACCATACTTGTAGTGACCCTTTCAAGTGGAGACAGATGTGAGTGGGTATGATATAGGAGTTGTCTTGATTCAAGAAGGAAGGCTTGTATGCTACCATTATGAATTATTTCATGGGGTAGTTCTTAACTACCATACCTATGATAAGGATTTGTTTGTCATGGTGCAAGTTGTGAAGACGTGGAAGCACTAGCTGATGGGAAAGGAGAAAATAATCCATAAATTTCACTAGTCGTTACAATACTTGTAGGCTAAGATTAAGCTACAACATACCAGGAATTACAAGTGAATGGAGATTTTCTATTAGTTTCATTTGGTGATCAAATATAAAAAGGGAAACATAAACAAGTTGGCCAACATGCTTTCAAGGCAATCCACATCAAAGATCAAAACTTTGGGGACTATTATGGACATGGAGCGATTAACCCATGATACATACAAAGAGGCATATTCAGAGGATGAGAACTTCAAGTAGCCCATCTTAGAGACAGTATTCAATGGTGTTACCTCCATCATGCACATGACACTGACTCTACAACTGATGATACACCTCCAAGCTTGCATGGAAATTTTATGTAGGGAAGATAATGGCTAACTTGCATAGCCATGTGTATTGGCCCATGATGCAAGAGAAGGTAGCTAGATTGATAACAGGATCCATGCTTTGTTATACCATCAAGCCTAGAAACAAGAAATAGGTTTTATATCATCCTTTACATGTACCTAATCATCATTGGGAAATAATTTATAAGGACTTTGTGGGAGGTTTACCAACAAAAAGGAAGGGAATATACTAATTGTTCATGGTAATTGATAGGTTCAACAAGATGTGTGTTTTGATACCCTATAAAAATACCATCAGTGGGCAAGAAGCAACAAACTTGTTCTTTGGACATGTTTGGGTGCTTTCTTAGTGTAATTTGGAGTACATTGTGGGAGAACATGGACATGAAGTTCAAGAGATCTACAACATTCCATCCACATATAGATGGCAGCTAGAAGTAGTGAACAAGACTTTGGTGCAGCTTCTCAGTGGATACAACCAGAATCATCTGAAGACATGGGACCAAAATATTGTAAATATACAACATTCTTACAACAGAGTAGTGTATACTTCTACTAGAAAGTCCCCATTTGAAACTTGTTTTGTATATTTTCCACCTTAACCTTTGGATATTGCATATGGGAGGCAAGGATGGGTGAGGGAAGATCTTATAGGAGATGCTTTCAAGGCTCAAAAATTTATTGAGAATATCAGGCAGATCCATCTATAGGTACATGAAGCATTGTAGAACTCACAGGAGAAGTATAAGGATAGACATGATCAACCTAGAAGAAAGAAGTTGTTTAAGGTGGGAGACAAAGGATTTCTATAGTTGAACAAGGAAAGGCCATAGGGGTCTGGAAAAAAAATCAAGTCTTTTAGGTGTGATCCCTTTGAGATACTAGAAAGTGTGGGTGATAATGGCTATCAAATCATTTTACCACAACATATGCGCATTTAATCAGTTGTGAATGTAGAAAATTTGAAACTCTATGAGCCTTCCATGCTAGATTAGGAAGAGGAACATGTCTTACCTTCTATGGAATATTTGGCAGCAGATGCTCAGGAAGAGTTGACATAATACACTCTCTTTTAGAAGAGTTCCAAAACTACAAGACACACAACACATGACATTTGGTCAATTGGATTGAAGGGACAAATTCCAGGCAAAGATAAATGGTACACCAGAGGGAAGGAAGAGGAAAGATTATATAACCTCATTCAATAAATGATTTTTGGGACCAAAATCCTCCCAAAATGGGGAGGCGTGTTCTGAATTGGATCATTATATTTTGTTTCTTCCATCTCATTTAATTAAGAGTGGAAAAAGTGGAGGTATTAGCTCATGGGGCCGTTTTTACCAGTGGGACCCAGTTTGGAAAAGCATAGTCTTTTTTGGTGATAAAATTTTCCATTTTACTACGACACCTTTTCATGTGTTTCTACACATATATATTTTTCCCAGAGCACAAGAAGTGCGTGAAGTAGAGTCTGTATGCAAAACTTATGCCACTTAGAAGTTGACCTTCTTGTTTTCACCACCATGTTTCATGAGGATGCTGTGTCCACCCCCATTATTCATGAAAAAGGGCCTAGACACATGTTTTGTATGTAAAGGATTCTAGAATTTTCATGTACTCAAGCTTAACCACTAGTAGGCTATCGGGTTGTGTTATAACCAATCCATTAGGAGGAAGAGGAATTCCACTTTTTCGAGAGAATTTTGTTCCATAAATGAGAAAAATATAGCCAAGAGAGATAGGAGTTAGAAAACACATAGAGGATCTGTGTATTGTAGCAGTCCATGAGCCATTGCATTACTTCTTTGTACCTGCAACCTTATTTTCCAGAAAGAGAAAGATAGCAAAGTGGCCTCACCTTCCAATCGAGTTTTCTCCCTAAAGGGTTTCTTGGAGCATACATTGTGTCTTATATGTGTGTGTGAGCTTATTTTGTTGTTATATACTTTAATGTATAATTTCCATTAACATGCATTCACTAATTACATTTAAATTTATAGATCTAGAGGTTTAATAAAACTTTAATAATGTAGATGAAACTTTTAGTATAATATTATTAGATTTGTTGTGACAAACTGTCCAGTGGAATATCCACAATAGTTTATAGATCATATTAGTATCAGAGCCAAGTTTCTTTGTGGAAATTTTTAAAACCCTAATCATGGCTGATGAATCTGTAAACGACCCTTGTGATCCTGCAGAGGTGAGGTTTACATGGCTGGAACAACAAGTTGTAGATATAAACCACAATGTAAACCTCCTCATGGAAACCATGAATAATAAGCTAGGAATATTTGGAGAAGGTGGGGGTTCTAATGCAAAGGATAAATCAAAATAGGATTTAGAAGATAGGGGAGAGATGGAGAACCAGTTGAAGAAAGAACCTGAAAAGGATAAACCCAAGTTGAGTGTCGTCAACCAATCAGAGTCCCTATTTAAAATGGTTCAACTTCAGAGTGTTGACCTCTCCATGGTATGGCTTGATATCAAACAACTAGAATTTTATTTTAGCATCCATTATATTGAATAAGGACCAAAAATCTCATTTGTGTGGTTGAAATTGGAGGGCCATGCACTAACTTGGTGGCAGAGCCACATGGAAACACTTAAGTTAGAGGGAGAACCTCTAGTGACTAAGTGGGAAGAGTTGAAAACCCTCATTAAGTGATAGCTTTATCGCATTGGGTACGTGGAGGATGACTGGATCCAGTGGAATTGCTTCAAGCAAAGTCCAAGCCAAAGCATGCAAGAGTACACCACAAAATTCAGAAAGATGGCTATAATTTTGGGTATCTCTCCAAAGAACCCAAATGTACTCAAATATTTTGGGAGCCTTTGCCACCATCTGCATGAGCAAGTGATGTTGTTCAACCCTAAATTTATAGATGTGGCTTGTGTACAGGCATAATACGTAAAGAACATAGGCTTGGAGAGAGTATAATCAAGTGGATCAAATCAGAAGGAGAAATATGATGCTTTTAAGGAAGGGAATAAGAAGTAAAAGGGGGGAAAAGATAAAAATACAACATCCACAATACACCAGTGCAAATATCCTAGAAACCACTGCAACCACTGAAACATTGATGGCCACAAAAAGGAGAAGTGTTGGAAGTTGCATCTAGAGCTAAACCTAAAGAATGATAAGAAAGATACTAAGAAGAAGAATCTAATGGCCATAGATTCGGGCAACCAAGTTGAAAGTAGATCAAACGTGGATGACAAGATTGTATGTATGTCAGTGCAGAAGGAGGTGAATATGAGTATCCTTCAACAATAGGAAGAGAAATAAATCAAACTCTTCCATATAAAAATACAGGTCAATAAAACATAGGTTGACGCTTTGTTGGACTTAGGATTGCAAGAGAATCTCATTGCAGCGGGACTAGTCAAGAAGTTTGGGCTGGAAATTTGTGATCATCAAAACCCATATCCACTAGGATGGGTAAATAAGGATGTAGAGCTTGTTATAGACATTTTTGTGCCTAACAGCATGAAGCATGAAATGTCAATAATCTAAGGGATCCAAAGTCCCTAAACATGTTGTTCTTACCCCTAGAGGAACAAGGTCAGCAAACCACAGCACTTCAGATCAGTTCTCCACCTGAAAACACTCAAAAACAAGCAATTTCAGGATCATGTCAACTGCTCCACTGAGCATCTGCGCTGAATGTCAACTGCTCCACTCTGTACCTGCGCTGAATGTCAAATCTAATGAAGGCTACCTGCACTGGGTGAGATTGGCCAAGTGGCACAGTCATTCTGCAAGGTGTCAATTGCCCAGGAAGCTTCTAAAATGATACTTGGATCAGCAAATTCGCCCTATGATGAGTAAGAGGTCCTTAAACTCCAAGTGGAGGCTAGGATCTCCAAGTGGACTCAAGAACTGGAGTATAACTGAAGAGGGAGAGGACACAAGTCAACTTCATGTCATTCTCAAGCTGACTCATCCTTTCTCCAAAAACCCTATATATAGAGCTCTCTCATGAGGTCTGGGGAGGCTGGAATTTTGTGCAAGTAAGGAAGTGCTGTTGGTTTGTGTATAGAACTATTGGGTGATTGCTTTGAAGGAGGTGAAGAGGAGATTTCTTTCTGCTGGGAGGTGTTGCTGGATTGGGCCTCTTATGGTTGTAACACTCTTAGAACTTTACTTCTTCCATTAATAAAGCATTTGAGGTTCTTCTATATGCATGTGTCTCTATGGCGAATTGATGCTTGTATATTTGATTTATTCTAATCCTTGAATCAGTTATGGATGTATGCTTCTTGTAGTTTCCCTTTCTTGTGCTTTTGCAGGATCTTTGTGTAGCTGGGCCAGTGAAAGAGCAAGGAGCTGGGAGCAAGCAACAAAGAGGGAAGATTGGATCAACCATTAGTGGAAGATAACGGTTAGTGGATCCCTTTCTCCTCTCTCTTACATCTCATAAAGAAGTAATCTTGAATAGTTTTGTATTCAGTTGTTGCTGAGGTACTATCACCCTTAGAGTGGGATAGGGTCATTCCGTATTGGATACTTTTCCCTACAACAAATTGGCGACTCCGCTGGGGATCGTATCTTGTTGGTTGCTTGTGTTATTTGCTATTCATTTCATAAATGAAGGGAGTACCGAATCGAACTGTGTTTGAATCATTCAAATACAAAGTAGAGGGCAGCTACTCTAGCTCAGTTTCTGGGCAAGTTTATGATTTGAAGAGTTGATCCACAAGGACTCTAATAAGCTCTTAGTGATAGCTTTTCATCCTCCTTGTCATCCCTTAGTGTGTCCTTGACTGATAGCTTCTGATTTGAGCAAAAACTGTGAATTTTTGAGCAATTTGTGACCCAGAAACTGTGAAAAACGCAAGTCTCGTTCTTCAGTGCAGGCTGTACAAAGGCAGTCTGCATTTCAGCGCAGGTAGCCCCTTCAGGAACTGCGCTGAATGTCAATCTAACAGTCCTTTACCTGCGCTGAACCAGTGGTACACTGTGCTACTGGGGTTTCCTGCTGGTTCTTACCTTGTTTTCACTCTTGTTTTTGCTGTTTGTTACCAGTCAGTGGGCCTATCTGAAACCAACTTTCCTTGTCACTATTCCGCCTCAGTTGTATAAAGAAACTGTGTTTGTTCTTTGTGTATTTCTTATGCATTTATAGTTTCCCACAACGAAAGTGAACTAGTCTTGCTGTGACCTCTTAGATCTAGACCTGTGATAAAGTGTCGTTTTGATCTTAAGAGTTAGTTTATTTGTTGTTCATAGCTGATTGAGCTTTTTCTTTCGTCATTTGGTTTGAGTTTATATATTTCTAGTGTCGAAACAAGTAAATCTTAAGGTGTCTTTTGATTTTGGACAAGCTTGTTTGCTTTCACTTGAAATTGAATTCAAAATTATACAACAGCTTTCTTTTTGCATTTCGCCAACATTAAGAAAGAGAAAAGAAATACTTGCATTGTGCATGTGCATTATGACAGCTTGCATGTCGATTTAGGAAAAAATGCATTAGTGTGTGCTCTATGATCTGTGTGAAAAGGTGTTATCTTTCTTTTCCCTCAGTAGTTAAGGTTTTCAAAGTTGAAAGATTGAAAAGCTTGCTTATCATCTTAGACTGCATTTAGGAGTGTTACTATACATCTCGTGGTGATCCATAAAGGCAAACTGCTAAACAAGATCAACCTTAAAATAAATTGAATTTACATAACAACGCATTGAAACATAACGCAAACATCTAGAGGTCTAAGCTAGAGACGTGTTCCGGCGTCGTTAAACGTGATATCTTAGCGTTGAGTGGTTAGGTGATTCCTCCACGGTGAAGCGATAAGTATCAATACGAACTTGCGCTCCCACGTACCGTCACGTATATATTGGGAGACCCCTATAGGAATAAAGCCTTTATCCAATAGGAAACCGTGTCGGCCGCCCTACTGATCGCAATGCAGTGAACACAACATTCACGAAGATCGACCACTCGTACCGTAAAACGTATTTTGTGGTTTTGCGAAAAGTTTGGCACACCCTCTGCCTAGAACTCCAGAGCAGTTTCTTTTGGCCTTTTTCAAACTCTATAACTGAAAAAGTCCATCCGAGCATTTGTCACTTCGGGCTCGTTAAAACATCGAAGGAGACTAGAGTCATCTTTAGCTTTTTCTCGACTCTTAAAAAGTGAAAAAGCAAGTTGTGTCTAAGCGTCGTTATAAAATTTATTTTAAACGGAACATAATCACCTCCTATTCCCGCGTTGATCTTAAGTTGAGAACATGGAACGCCCCAACCAAGGAACTCCACATGATGGAAATCCTAGTCCATTCTCCTCTTGGGGAGAAGTCGGTGCGCCCCACATGGCCACATTGTCGCTTCCAGGACTAACGATTGGCCTGCCTATTTGGCTATTCTCAACTAATGTAGTTCAGACCACCATGGTTCCTGAGCAGTCGAGTCAACAGTTAGATCAGTCTAGAGCTGCCCACCAGCCTTTTACTTCTTATAACTCTTCCTCTAATCCTCCATCTTCGCAAGGTGGGGCTGGCAAAAGCCAAGCTCCCATGGAGACGAAGGAAAAGAAGAAGAAAGAGAAGAAGAAGAAGGAGCCTAAGGCGGCTGGGGGCAAGCAAAAGACATCTGACAAAAACCCACACACAGCACAGACCGGGCCTAAATCGCCATGTATCATATGTAAAGGAGACCACTTCCATAGAGATTGTCCCTGTATTCCCCGGATACTAAGGGATTGGTCACCTCGTTTGCACAATTCGGGAGCATCAACCTCTGATAACCATGTTGATTGCGTACCGTCAACCAGCGAAAGTGAAGGTTCAAGACAAAGAGGGGGAGTAAGATCCCCCTGTAGACTGTGTGAAGGCGGTCACGCCATCCACCGTTGTCCCTTCTTAGACGAAGCGAAGAGAGTTTTGGAAGATCGTCCGGTTTCACCAGCAATACTTCCTCCTGGATACAAAAAACTCGTGTCGAGTCCTTCGTTGGTTGAAAATACAGCTGGCCTGCTCAAGTGGTCAGCTGAAGCGTCAGTCATTGAAAATGAACCTACTGAATCCAGACTAGACGAAAGTCTAAAGGTCGATACGGCAGTTGACCCGGTTCTTCCTTCAGAGGGTTCATCCTCAAATGACACTGTCACTGAAGATTCATCTTCAAATGACACCCTCACTGAAGAGAATAAGGATGACACCATCCAGATTCTTTTCATCAACACAGATTCTGATGAGCATCAGGGCAATGCGCCCATTCCTTTATCGCAGGAAGGAACATCGTCAGGGTCGTATCCGGCCGTGTATTTGGTCCCACCACCAAGCAACCTGGTTGTGTCCTTTGATTAGAACCAACTAGGCAGACCCCGGTTACCAGCCAGTATACCATTCAGAATCATAGTCCAAATCTACAGAATGGTAATGGCTGGAACTATCATTGATGAAGGGGCATCTGTGAGTATCCTTTCCTCTATTGCTTGGAAAGCACTGGGTTCCCCGGAGCTTTTTCCTGAGATAAGAAATCTCTCGGGTTTTGATAAAGGAACCAGTCGACCGTTAGGGATCCTCCCCAATGTGCCTGTTACATTGAAAGGGAAGACCGTTCAAATGACAGTGATGGTCGTTCAAGGACCCTTGGATTATAACCTACTCCTTGGACGAGACTATATATATTGCATGGGAGCTATAGTCTCCTCACTCTTTAGAGTAATGTGTTTTCCACACGAAGGAAGAATGGTCAAGCTCGTAGACCAACTTTCATTTCTGGGATCACGCATCGCAAATAGTCAAATACCAACCCTCAATGGTCTTTTCACCCGAGAAATGTCTCCACCCCCAGTCCTCCTTCCCGATGAATGCGAGTGATTCGGAAAGATGGGATTGGAACCCAGGGGGCATGCATCCTGGTCTGCTTCGGGCAGAGGAAACCTTGGGTATAAAGTAGAATTTCCGCGGAAGAATATGACTAGTCCGTACCCCGTCTGAAAGAAGGAAGAGGGGTTGTTCTGGAACAAGATTCTTTTGTCAAAGTTATGTGTTTGATGATTTTAGTCATTCACCTTTGTCTAAACAGGTAGGCTACCAAAGAAAGAGATTCTTTTGCGGCAGCAAATTGTAACCATCTTTGGGTAAAAGGCAAGCCTCACCCATTAAAACTAATGTTTTAGAGGATAAGTAGGGGCAGCCTCCAAAGAAAGAGATTCCTTTGCTACAACAAATAGTAACCATCGTTGAGTAACCTAATGATAGACATCGCCAGAAAAAGAGTTTCATTTGCGGCAGCAAATAAAACCATTTTTTGGATAACCTGAAAGAGGCAAGCCTCACCCATCAAAACAAATGTTTTGAAGGATAAGTAGGGGCAGCCTTGAAATTATACCTTATACCTGGGGGCATGAAAACCTTTTGGAGTGTAAGCAAAGAGTGGTCATTGATCGTTTCCTAACTTAGATAAAGAAAGGATGTGGGGCAAAGGTCAAAATTTGCCAAAGAGCATAGGTTATGTGAGGTGCAAGCTCTATAAAAATTGGAATCTTGCAGGAGACATTTCTTATCCTATGACTGGTATATCGAGCAGTTTTAGCATAAAGTTCATGCTCGTTAAAAAATAAACGCAAGATTCGAGCAGTTTTATCGCGGAATTTATGCTCGTTAAAAAATAGAAAAGCATGAGCAAGAGTTTCCTCCAGAGTTCAAGCTCATTAAAAAATGAACCTATCCCGGTAAATAACCATTGCGATCGTAACTTTATTAGCCATGAAAAGCCTTGGTCGTGTTTTCATTCGCCACCTCCATTCCATTTGGCCGATCGTTCACCCCCATATGATTGTTTACCCATTTTGAGGAACAGCTGCGAAGAGTGATTTCACCTAGCCATCCTTGTAACACTGCCGTGATTGGAAAATTCCAACCTGTACCTGGAATCAGTTGCTATCCCTGTTTATCACTCGTTCCTCAAAAGACGAGTCTTCTTTGAGCTCTTTTCATCTGTCTCGTAAAATATGAAAAGTTTGCCGAGTTTTGGCCTTCCAGCTCTTTAAAAAGACCGGAAGAGCTATCCCTCCTCTAGATTTTAATCTTTTTGGACCTGAGGGATTATTGCACAAAAAGATCGAGCGCTTGTTTTGATCGGCTCGTTAAAAGTACCGAACACTCATCCCTTCTATATTGTTTTATACTTTTTCGGACTTAAGGGATTAGATAACGAAAAAGGAATTTTGGAGTTAACTTTCTGTACCTTTTCAGACTCTCTAAAATTGAAAAGGACCGAGTTTTCCTTGTCGTTAGACTCGTTAAAATGATTAAATAGCGACAAACTTGTCTTTAGACGAGAACGAGTTTCCCTATCGCTAGGCTCGTTAAAACATAGCGATGGGCTTGCCCGAAGGGCAGGTTATAGAACAAGCATACGTTATCCTCCTCAAGCTTGACAAAAATAAAGAGGTACTGGTCAAAAATGACTGGGGAAAAATTGGGAGAACCTCAAAGCTTTAATGGTAGCAAGTCGCTCTTGAACATGACACTTTTCCTCCGTACCACATCGGGTTGGGTTGTTTTCATTCACCGGTCTCATCACCATGGTCCTCGCCAAACCATCCACATTTGGGGTAATGCTACCGATCCATCGCATCAGTGTCGTTATATGTTCAAGAGATGTCGTTCAGAAAGAGTCAACCATGTCCCATCCACTGCCATACATTATCCTTCATCCATTCATGGTCGCCACCCTGAGTCATATGTCACAGTTTGTTTTCACCTCCACTAAAATCATTAGCTCCGTTCTGTGTCATTGATGTGGGATTCATTAAGGCCCTCTTTTGACGGATCGCTTCTTGTCGACTTCAGCTCATTATCCAAGAAGTTGATCTAGGAACAACCCCTTCAGTACTTTGAAGCTTGCATGCCTCAATAGCAAGTTTCTCACTTCCGGCGACAGGTATACATCAATGACCTTCGACCAGAAGATTTTGCGTGGTGTTCGACGCCAAGTCCTTTATTCACACCATGTGAATTGTACGGCAGTACCTTGAGGGTCATTGTCATTATTGGTGATTCCTCTCGCGCTTGTTAACGGTTTACATTATTGACCGGTAATCAAGCGATGTCTTTCCATGTTCGACTCCAGCGCAATTCTCACATGGATCGACTTGTACTTAGAGTGAAGATCGAACGAGTTTGAAGACCCCGGATCTAGTTTCATCCATCCGGGCTGCGATATACATTCAGGATATAAAGACATTTGTTATGTACATCATTGCAACAGATGATCATCCTACTCAAAGGATGATAATTTTAGCAGAGAATTATCAGTCTACCATCAGACGATCGTCTGTTCTATGTACCAAAATGTATTTATAAAGCTGAGCATGGGAATGCCCACCTCAGCTAGATCATGAAAACACAATGAAAAATGATGTATTGTATTGTATTTTATTACAGGACGCCTCTCAGCGATTGAATGAACTTCGGATCCTTTGGATAAAGCATTTCACCCGATAAACGACCTCATACTTTAGGGGGAAACTGTTATAGACATTTTTGTGCCTAACAGCATGAAGCATGAAATGTCAATAATCTAAGGGATCCAAAGTCCCTAAACATGTTGTTCTTACCCCTAGAGGAACAAGGTCAGCAAACCACAGCACTTCAGATCAGTTCTCCACTTGAAAACACTCAAAAACAAGCAATTTCAGGATCATGTCAACTGCTCCACTGAGCATCTGCACTGAATGTCAACTGCTCCACTCTGTACTTGCGCTGAATGTCAAATCTAATGAAGGCTACCTGCGCTAGGCGAGATTGGCCAAGTGGCACAGTCATTCTGCAAGGTGTCAATTGCCCAGGAAGCTTCTAAAATGACACTTGGATCAGCAAATTCGCCCTATGATGAGTAAGAGGTCCTTAAACTCCAAGTGGAGGCTAGGATCTCCAAGTGGACTCAAGAACTGGAGTATAACTGAAGAGGGAGAGGACACAAGTCAACTTCATGTCAGTCTCAAGCTGACTCATCCTTTCTCCAAAAACCCTATATATAGAGCTCTCTCATGAGGTCTGGGGAGGCTGGAATTTTGTGCAAGTAAGGAAGTGCTGTTGGTTTGTGTATAGAACTATTGGGTGATTGCTTTGAAGGAGGTGAAGAGGAGATTTCTTTCTGCTGGGAGGTGTTGCTAGATTGGGCCTCTTATGGTTGTAACACTCTCAGAACTTTACTTCTTCCATTAATAAATCATTTGAGGTTCTTCTATATGCATGTGTCTCTATGGCGAATTGATGCTTGTATATTTGATTTATTCTAATCCTTGAATCAGTTATGGATGTATGCTTCTTGTAGTTTCCCTTTCTTGTGCTTTTGCAGGATCTTTGTGTAGCTGGGCCAGTGAAAGAGCAAGGAGCTGGGAGCAAGTAGCAAAGAGGGAAGATTGGATCAACCATTAGCGGAAGATAACGGTTAGTGGATCCCTTTCTCCTCTCTCTTACATCTCATAAAGAAGTAATCTTGAATAGTTTTGTATTCAGTTGTTGCTGAGGTACTATCACCCTTAGAGTGGGATAGGGTCATTCCGTATTGGATACTTTTCCCTACAACAGAGCTTAAGATATCAAAATAGTAAAAAATTAGATTTTATATTAGTGTTGATTATATTGATGAAGTAGATCTATATGTGGTTCCCTTGTTGTATGTGGATTCATGTTGGGATCCCATACATGTACACGTGAGATGTAATATTCATGAGGAGATCCAATTAATATTGGCTCGTCAAGGATGGAAAATCATTCATCATCAATGCACATAAAGGAAAGGGAAAAGTTTCATTGGTAAGTTCCAACCAAGCTAAGAAATTGATTTGTTCTAGATAGAACTATGTTTTATTGTTTTTAAGAGAAAGTCAGTCTGTAGAGGAATCAATAAGAGGAAAGCCATCCCTAGAGGGGTATACTAGAAAAAAAACAACAATTTGAGGAGTTTTTACAAGAATAAAATGATGTGTTCTAAGACCCTAAAGGGTTACCACTTAAGAGAGAAGTGGGGCACGAGATCTAGTTATTCTCGAACTCTGAAATGCCAAATATTGGGTTTCACATGAAATCTGTTATAGAATCAAGTGAGGTGAAGAAATAGTTGTAGAAACTGCTCAAAAAGGGTATACTTTGACCCAATACATCACTATGTGGGTCAACCATCATCATTATGATGAATAAGGATGGGACTTGGTGAATGTGTATAGATTATAGGGCATTAAACAAAATCATGCTCAAGAAGAGATGCCCCCTACCCAAGATAGATGATATGTTGGATTAGTTGCAACAGGAAAAATACTTCACCAAGATAGACTTGAAGTCTTGATATCCCTAGGTTCGAGTTAAAGAAGAAGATACCTCGAAGACTGCCTTCAAAACCAAGAAATTTTTGTATAAGTGGTAACTCATGCCATTTGGTCTATGTAATGGACCAACTACATTTACGAGATTAATGAATGATGTACTATTCCCTTTTATAGATTCATTTGTTATTGTCTATTTTGATGATATATTGGTATATAGTACTACCTAGGAGGAGCATATTTCAAAATTGATGCAGGTTCTAGAAAAATTGAAGAAGCACTAACTACTAGCAAATCTCAAGAAGTGTGATTTTGTGCAACAATATTTGGTGTATTTGGGGTATGTGATCGGTAGAAGATAGATGAAGATAGATCCTTCAAAAATGGAGGCCATCATAAAATGGTTGGTTCCTACTAATGTTTTTAAGGTTATGAGTTTCATTGTGATG
The DNA here is from genome assembly GCA_031772625.1 of Pinus tabuliformis. Classification (NCBI taxonomy): domain Eukaryota; kingdom Viridiplantae; phylum Streptophyta; class Pinopsida; order Pinales; family Pinaceae; genus Pinus; species Pinus tabuliformis. The sequence goes on from CM062818.1 coordinate 1,191,439,005, forward strand.
GCACAATACCTGAGGAAATTCATATCCTCATTTTCAATGGTAGCATCACCACTCCATGCCATAACAACAAGTGGCAAGAATTTCCAATGTGGAAAAGGTTAGAAAAAGGAATTTTAGGAGCTAAAGAAGAAGATCAGTGAAGCAACAATTCTTGCATTACCAAACTTGCAGTGACCCTTTGAAGTGGATACATATGTGAGTGGTTATGCTATGGGAGTTGTCTTGATGCAGGAAGGAAGGTGTGTATGCTACCATTATAAAGTATTTCATGGGGAAATTCTTAGCTACCTAACCTATGACAAGGATCTATATGCCATGGTGTAAGTTTTGAAGAAGTGGAAGCATTATTTGATGAGAAATGAAATAGCAATCAACATAGATCACTAGTTGTTATTTTACTTTTAAGCCCAAAGTAATCTACAACAAATCTAACATTACAAGTGGATGGATTTTTTTATAGAAGTTTCATTTGGTGATGAAATATAAGAAGGGTAGCACAAACAAGATGGCTAACATTCTTTTAAGGCCACCCACATCAAAGATCACATCCTTGGGAACTCTTATGCACATGTAGCCATTCACCCATGATGCATATAGATAGGCATATTTAGAGGATGAGGGGTTCAAGTAACCCATCCTGGAGATGGTAGTCAATGGTGTTGTCACCATCATGCACATGACTCTTACTATGCCACTGATGATACACCTCAAAATTTGTAGGGAACTTTGGTGTAGGGAAGACCATGGATAACTTGCTGAGGTATGTGTATTGGCCCAAGATGCAAGAGAAAGTAGCTACATTCATAAGAGGATGCATGCTTTGTTGTACCATCAAGCCTAGAAACAGGAAACAGGGTCTATATAATCCCTTACCTGTAACTACTCATCCTCGTGAAAGCATTTCCATGGACTTTGAGGGAGGTTTAAAACAATGAGGAAGCGACATGACTATCTATTCATGGTAGCTGAAAGGTTCAACAAGAATTGTGTTCTAATGCCTTGTGAAAAGACCATTGGCGGGTAAGAGGAAACAAACTTGTTCTTTGGATAGGTCTGGGTGAACTTTTGGATGGAAAGGAGCATCATTTCATACAAGGATATAAGATTTCTTAGTGCATTTTGGACTACATTGTGGGAGAATATGGACATGGAGTTGAAGAGATCTACAAAATTCCATCCACAGACAAAAGGGAAGATAAAAGTATCCAACAAGACTTTGGCACGTCTTATCAGGGGATACAACTAGAAGAATCTGAAGACATGGGACAAAAATCTGGTATATATACAACATTCTCATAACAAAGCAATCCACACTTCTATAGGATAGTCCCTAATTGAAACTTGTTTTGCATATTTTCCACATTCACCTTTGGATATTTCATATGGGAAGCAAGGAGTGAGGGAAGATCTTACAGGATATGCTTTCAAGGTTGAAAACTTTATAGAGAAGACTAGGAAAATCTATCTACATGTAAAGGAAACATTACAGAAGTCACAGAAGAAGTATAAGGCCAAGCATGATCAACATAGAATAGAGAAATGGTTGAAGGTGGGAGACTAAGTATGGATACAGTTGAATCAGGAAAGGTTGTAGGGGTCTAGAAATAAAATCAAGGCTTTAAGGTATGGCCCATTTGAGATACTATAGAAGGTGGGAGATAATGTCTATTGACTCAGTTACAACCATATATGTGCATTTACTCAGTTGTTAATGTTATAATTTGAAACATTATGAGCCTTCCATGCTATATTATGAAGAGGAAGAGGTCCTACATTCAATGGAGGATTTGGCAATAGATTCTTAGGCAGAGTTGACAAAAGACACAATTTTGTAGAAGAGGTCCATAACTACAAGACAGGGTAGCATGACATTTGGCAGATTGGGTTGAAGGAAAAACGTCCAAGCAAAGTTAAATGGTACATTATAGAGAAGGAGGAGGAATCATTTACTCACCTCATTCAATAAAAGATTTTGGGGACAAAAAGCCACCCAAACTACGGAGGTGTGATACAAATTGGATCATTATGTTATTTTATCCATTTCAATGCATTAAGAGTGGAAAAAAGGGAGGAATCAACATAGGGGACCATTTCTACTGGCGGGATCTAGTTTGGCAAAATAGGGCCAGAAACCATCTGGGATCATTTGGAGGCATCGAATGACGTTTTTTGGGGTAAAACATTTCTACTCTAGTTCCACCTATTTTGATGTTATTCTACAGACAAAGATCTTTCCAACTGTGTAAGAAGGGTGTTAGTCAAAGTCTGTATGCAATAGTTATGCCACTCAGAACTTGACCTTCCTATTTTGCACCACCATGTTTTTTGGGCATGACATGTAGGCCCCCATTGTTCATGGAAAATGTGCAAGACACATGTTTATGATGTATAAAACTCTAGAATATTTTATTTTGTAACTGTAGTTAGGAGTTGGTATAGTAAAACTTAACCACTAGTAGGCTATTAGGTTGTGTTATAACTAGGCAACTAGGAGGAAGATGCATTCCCTTCTTTCGAGATATTTGTGTTCCATAAATAAGAAAATACATCGAGGAGAGATATGAGGCAGAGAACACAGAGAGTATGTATGCACTATAGAAGCCCATGAGCCACAAAAATTACTCTGTGTACCTGTAGCCTTATTTTCGAGACAAAGAAAGAGAGCGAAGTGGCCTCACCTTCCAACAGGGTTTTCTCCCGAAATAGTTTCTCAGTGCATATCTTATGTCTTATGTGTGTGCGTGAGCTTATTTTTTCGTTCTCTAATTTTTCGCATATTTTTTTTTTTTGCATGCATGCACTAATTATAGTTAAATTTACATATTTGGAGGTTTAGAAAGACTGTAATAGTGTAGAAATTCATAATATTTAGTATAATATTATTAGATGTTTTGTAAGGAACTCTCCAGTGGAATATCCATTGGAGTTTTCAAATCATCAATGGGCTCACTCTTTCCCATTTTTTTTGTAAGAACCCCATATGCATTACAATTCATATCTCAGAAAGTTCACACACTTTTTGTCACCAAATCTATTTGTATCTCATATTATGTGTTCGTTGCACCCAAGGAACATCTTTAAGACCGCCAATTTGGAAACCAATCATATTCTGGTTTAAGCTCTCACTCCAAATGGTGTGGGGTCTAGTTGGAACTTCAAAATGGTGAGACCCCCTTCCCTGTTGTCAGAATCCAACATCGTCAACATAAACTTTGGATAAATGGTGTTTTACACTCTTTCCATATCTACATGTCCAATATATTTAGATTTTCTGGACATTCAGATAAGTGGGAGTTTGTCGCATGTTGATGTAGGATGGTATGGTGACATGTTGACATCATTTGAGTCATGTAAATGTAGAGGTTGAGGATAGGTGGTATCCTACAAGGAGATGATGTAGGTTAGTAGAAGACCTAGATAGTTAAAATTCCAAAATATAGCTTTGTAAGAAATTAACACTTTTGGAAATTTTCGTATCTAGATATTTGGATGTTTGAATAGATTGACTGAGAAGCGTCTCCTAGAATTGGATAAATGTAGAAAATATATTAATATAGGAATATGAAAGAATAGGAAATGTATGATAAATGAAAAATCCATATCTAGATGTGAGACAACAGCTGACATACTAGAATTGATATGAGACACAATACATTGGAAACACATGGGTGCATTTACACCAAATGATAGCCATCTATCAAAATGACATGGTAGGACATGGAGTGACATGTTGATAAGGTTTCCATGTTTTTTCCACGTGTCAGTGGTATGGATTCTAACATGGAATAAAGTGGAAAATATTTTAAGGGCCATAACTTTGTCCCTAGAGCTCGGAATAACACAAAATCTATATAATTGGAGTTATTTTGATGAGAAAAGGACAATGGAAATTTCATAAAATAGTTTGGAGATAATTCTAGGTAGAGAAATTTTCATATCCCACCTCCATAATGTGTCTTTGGAATTTGTGATACATGTTGGTATCATAACCATGGTTTAAACAGTAAGCCTGGATGGGCCAAACATATACCACATAAATGAATTGGACAAAGATAAAGCTTCTTAGGTAAGTGTAGCAACAATAATTATACCTAAAATTAATTCGGAATAGGAGGTTATGTTCCTTGAAATGGATTGGTTTTTTTTTTTTTTTTTGTGAGGAGTGCTTCCTTAATGGGATTTCATGCTTTAGAATTTTTTCCTTAAGGATGACTATTTAAAATTGGTGTGACGTTTGTGAATCGTGTCGACGTTGAAATCAACAATGTAATATCCCTACCAGTTTATGATGTAAACATATATGTACCTTGATACTAGGTTGGTGAGCCAAAGTTACTTTGTGGGCCTGTAGGCTTATGTATTTATGTTATATGTCCTTGAGGCAAGCATTTCCATGCAGATACGTCATGTTTGGTTAAATGTCTAGAGGGATAATTTTGTAAATATGATGTAACTGATGTACATATTTCTTTTATGATAATATAAATTAAAATAGGTTGGCTATTGACCCCACTCCATAGTAAAGAGTATGGAGGGGCAAGAAACTCCATGATGACAGGAAATAGGGTCTTTTATGATAGATGTTGGTTACAAAGACAACCTAGGGTACACGTGGCTCAAGTGTATGCCACATGATAGAGAGAGACTATGTAGTATATATTTTCTCGGAAAAGAGATGTAGGCATTATGATTATGAATATGATATGGATTATTATCATGATGACTACTATGATCTTAATTATTGTTCCTAGGATGATTTTGGGCTTTGGTTCTGAGCAAGTGGCCAGTGATCCCTGAGCATGTGTTCTAACACTAGCTGGAAGTTATTTCGGTTTATGGTTTGGAGGGTTCCTGAATAGCCTTGGAGGATCATGACTATTGGGTTGGCACCTAGGTAGTTGATGTAGCCTAAACGGTGCCTAGAGACCTAGAGAAGCATCATTGTTGGGTTGGCACCTTATTTTTGGAGGTATCGTTGTTTATGGCTCATTGTTACCTGTGAAGTTGAAACCTCAGGTTGGGGGTGACCCTTGTAAAAAAACTTGAACCATGTGGTCCATGGTAGGGTGGAACTTGGAGAGCCCATAGCTAATCTGATGTCCTCATATAAGTGTTTAATGTTATGTGCCATGATTATTTAATGTTATGTCTTTCGATTCCTCTTTCATGTACTCATGAATTTATGGTTCAAACCAAATATTTCTAGTTAACGTGATGATAATGACCATTAAGTAATTTCCCCTATGCATATTGTAATTATGAGATATGTGTAAATTTTACATTATGATAGGTTAGGGTTTTCACATTCACGGAGAAATCGTGTGTTAAGTATTGTGGTTTTGTTAACATTGCCCAAAAAGATGTTGGGGAGATCACAAAGTGGTATCAAAGCTCAATTTACAACATTGGGCTTGGTTAAGCCACAATTAAAAGAAAAGTTAGAAGTTGTAGGTTGTTCACTAACTATTTAATGAAAGTAACACTAGTGGTTGTTCACCAACTATTTGACAAAATTTTGAAGCGGTGAAAATGGTTAGAATTTTCCTAGAAAACATCATTTGTGCCTAAATATGATTTAGAAGGTGAAATTATTGTGAATACAGTAAAAAATTATGAGGAAAGGCTCATCAATTTTAGCCTTAGAAGGCTAAATTTACTTGCAAGGGATTACCCTTTATGCAATAGGAATATATATATAAATATATATAAATTGAATTATATGTTATCAAACATTGATGTTTTAAATAAAAAAATTTATTAACCCCGAAGGTATAGTTCAAAGACCAGCCTCATAATGAAAGCACCAAAAGAAGAACCTGATCATTGTTAAGAGACAAGATAATAGTCGTCAAGTGGAATCCTGATGGGAGGTGGAACATGGATCCATTAGGTCAGAGGGGGTCTTTTAAAGGGTAGGAAAGTTGAGATTTCATGGTGATAATGACCATTGGATCAAAGAGACATAGGTTTGAATCCCATTAGAGTACAAAGCCATTCTAAAACCACGTGAAGCTTGGTTCTAATTGTAACAGGATTGTTCAGTCGGCTTGGTTACATCCATCATTTTTGGGAAGGGGTCTACCATGAATACTCACCACCATATTTTGTTGCTAATTGAGGGACGTTGATCAACCAAAGGATATATTTATTTATATTATATTTTATATTTATTAATTTTATGTGGGGGTGTGTGGGTGTATGGAGGCCTCTGTGCCTATTATTTTATTTTCATATGGTTTTAAGTGATATTATTTTGGGCCATGGGTATATGGTTGACTCGAGGTCGTGCCACTCATGGGCCATGGAGGCATGGGAGTCATTGGTAAAAACACCGCGTAAGGAGTGGAGTTAGCCATGGGGTGCTTGTATATTTATATTTATATATTTATATACATATTTCTATTGATTTTTTTGTCATTTGATACTTTAAATTAGTTTAATTTATATATATTTTACATGTATATTTTTTAATTTTTTTTTTTATAAATTTTTGTGCAAGTTTTATATAAATACGTAACCACTTTTAGTATATATATTTTATAGTGAAAACGTGAAGTTGGGTTACACTTTTTTCTTTTTTTTTGAGAAAAAAAAATATTTTTTAGAAGTTCATCAACTTTTGATGGGCCAAAGAAAATCGTATGCTTAGAATTTCATTTTACAATAAAAAGAAAACTTGTCAGAAATTTTATTAGCTTTCTATTTCTTATTTTTTGGAATTTTTTTATTCATATTTTGATATGTCAACTTAGCAATTGTTTGACTGTGTCTTCTATAAAATCAAGGGATTCATAACATGTCATGTTTTTTAGCACTAGTGTATTCTTTGTTAACTTGGAAATTTTGAGGAAAAAATTTATTGTAACAATCTAGACAGTCTATACTTCGATGTTGTTATATTTATGAAACCAACTGATGTACATCATATTAGATATCATTTTGGATTCAACTGCGTTAAGTATGTCATTCACGCATGACCATTTCCATGAGAGGCAGTCGTAACTGACTAATTTCTCATGGTTTTTGAATAGTGCTAAGTGAACTATTCAAAAATCATGAGAAATTAGTCAGTTACAACTGCCTCTCATGGAAATGGTCATACATGAATGACTTACTTAACGCAATTGAATCCCAAAATGATATTTAATATAATGCACTGCGTAAACCCCCTAATACTTGATGTACATCATAATTACTAGAATTTTTTGAATTGAGCCAATATAAAAAATTGCAGATTTTGAAGATGTTTAGTAGAGCGTCAAGTTTCTCAACATATTAGTTATAAACTAAAAATCTAAAAACTACCCATTACAAAATATGGACCAATGTAATGAACCATAAATTTTTCATATTTTTTATAGTGTATTTTGGAAGATACAAATTTTTTATTTCACTGAATCATATTGACCTTCAGGGAAATTTTGCACACATTTTTTTAGAAAATTAATTAAAATTAACAAATCTCTATGAAATTCCATAAAATTTATATCTATTGAAATTAGATTTAATTTTGGAAATGCTAGTATTGGTTCATGGTAAATTGACCAAATTTGATGGATTTTAAGCATTCTGAAGTTGGAAAAAAGTGACTAAAGTCGATTTGTTGCAGAATTGCAGGTTAAAACAGTTCAGTCAAACTAAAACCACATTTGTCCAAACTTGTGTCTGTCGTTGATGCCTGTTACAATAAATGGAAAAATAATTTGGCCAAATTACTTTAAAAGTTAGGCCGAATTTTTTTTAACAGTTTGGCCGAAAATGTGTTGATATTTTCCATCGGCCAAAAAAATGGAATGATGTGACCGTCTGAAAAAAAGGTTTTGGTCGAATGATATAAATAAATGGAGTTGAAACATTATTTTCACATTCTTTCCTCATTTGGAGTGAACTTTTAAGTTAAATTTTCTACGTTGAATTTTTTTGGACTTAATTTTTAAAGTAAGTATTTTGGGCTCAATTTTTAAAGTGAGATTTTTTAGCTTTATTTTTAAAGTACGTTTTTAGGGATGAAATTTTAAAGTGAAAATTTTTAGCCTTATTTTTAAAGTAAGTCTTTTGGGTTGAATTTTTAAAGTGATATTTTTTAGTTTAATTTTTAAAGTAAGTCTCTTGGGCTGAATTTTTAAAGTGGATTTTTTTAGTTTAATTTTTAAACTAAGTCTTTTTGGCAGAATTTATAAAGTGAGATTTTTTAAAATAATTTTTAAAGTAAGCTTTTTGGGCTTAATTTTTAAAGTAAGTCTTTCGGGCGGAATTTTTAAAGTGAATTTTTTGTGCTAAATTTTTAAAGTCATTTTTTTTGAAAGAAAATATTTTTGGCTGAATTTGTAAAGTGAGTTTTTTTTAAAGTCAATATTTTGTGCTGAGTTTTTAAAGTGAGTTTTTTTGTCTAAATTCTGAAAGTGAGTTTTTTTTGCAGGATTTTGAAATTGAATTTTTTGGGTTGCATTTTAAAAATATACATGGATTGAATTATCATGGGAAATCAAATAAATTACAAGAGAAAATATGATTGAATAAGAGACATTGAAGCTCATAGAAAATACGGGAGAAACAATTACAAAAGAAAGGAAAGACATTCAAATATTGAAAGGGAAAATCAACCTCAACTAGAAGTTGAAGAATGTATGTAAATGTAAATATTATAAATGATATTTAAAATTTAAATAGTGCATTGTGCAATTTAATTTTTATTTGATGAACTAATTTGAAAAATATTTTGCAATGTAAAGAGAGAGAGATGTTCCTCATAACATTGATAGTGAGATCGAAAATGTTGAAAGATAAAGTGAAAAAGAGAATGAACCAATGATTGATCATGTTGTTGAAGATATTAAAAGAGATTCAAGTGAAGAAGTTGAATCACCATCAAGTAAGTATATGTGTATGTGTGTGTGTGTGTATGTGTATTATTGAAACTATACATATTTATTAATTTCAATTTCATTCAAAATCTATTTTTTAAGTTAATTATTTAATGAATATTTATACCGATTTACATTTAATTTTTATATGTATAGATGAAATCAATACCGATGATCAGATGTTAAAAAAGTTGACCATGTTATACGATATCATGTTAAGGTCATTCTTGAGAATTTCTTCAAAGGCAAAAGTGTGACATTTCAAGCTCAAATTTTGAGAGGTCTCTTAGCATCAGAGAAATTAAAAGATGTTACAACTATATTGAGTATTCAAAAATCATCGAAAGATAAAAAGGTGAAGCAAAATGTGATTCAAAATATAATTAGTGCTCTAAAAATAATTTGAGAATCTAGAAATAAAAATAACGTAGCTGCATGTAGAGAAATACAGATGGCAGTGGTTTCATCAAGTACTAAAGAAAACATTTGGTAAAATCTATGGCAAAAATATTAGGGAACTCATGAAAAACATTACACAAACATAGGAAATTTCGATTTAAAATAGATGTAAACGATGAGCTCACTTGTACATATACCAATATCCATAGTAGCCTTGATCTACATGAATGCAAAATGTACATATCATATTTTATAATGCAATTTTAAGTTATGATTGTTTTACACATCTACACCAAATTATAAGATTCATTAAAATGAAAAATGTAGAGCCACATTTTGTAATTTGAAATTTTAATAGATTAAGTTTAAATAACTCAATACAAAACAAATTTAAACAAAATCTAGGAATCATCTACTAACATTATAGGAATTACTGAATGCAAAATGTACCAACTAAATGTAAATATGTAAAACATTTAAAAGCATCAAATCATGCATGCATCATGAAAATTGTGGGCCATGTTTTATAATGTGATTTTATCTAGCTTATGTCAGTGCATTCAAACGACTTTATATTAAAAGTCAGCTATCAACCGACATCCATAGTAGTCTTTCTATACATGAATGCAAAATGTACATAAACTCCAAAATTATCATGTATTAAATCATAATAAAGAGTTCAAGATTTAAAATATATCAAAATTTATATCATTATAAAAGTAAATATATAATAAAAATTTGTCAAATAATAAGATGGATCAATTCATAATAAAGAGTTCTACTTTAAATATGTCCAAAATTTATATCATGAAAAAAGTAAATATAACATTAAAAGACTATCAAATAAAAAGTTGCATCAAGTTACAGGATCTCATTGAAATATATGATCTATCAACCTCCTTGTGCTCTCATCTGAATCATGGGTTCCCTGCACAACATGTGTAATTACATATACACATAAGATTATGTACTATAAAATTAAATTTTAATGTTTTAAAATTAAATGAGAATGTAATACTCAAAACAAAATTATAAAAAGTTTTAAATTCCATGCAATACCTCATGGTGTTCCCCCTCCATTGTGCCCTTTTGGTTCGCCATGCATTGCTCCCTCCATGATGCCATGTACAATACATGTACATGTATATCTTAAAAATTTTCAATTGCACATGAAAATGCATAAACTCACAATTTAAAAAATTGTTATACAAATTTTTCAAATTGTTTAAATGATCCTATCCCCTTTGTCGACTCCCTCTCTAAAGTGCCTAGAAAATGGAAATCATCTACACAAACCTAAAATTCCAAAATTTTAAAACTATAAGATAAATCTATCTCATTTTTAATGAAAATTGCACTTCAATTTATAACAAAACATAAGTGAAATATTCAATATAACTTGTAGCACTTATCCTAATAGGAAGGAATCGGGTGGCACTATGTCAAAATTATTGGTCGGAATTGGATTTTGTTAACATTTAATTATACATACATAATTGTTTCTTTTAAAAATATGTCCTCACAATATACCAATAGAATAAAAGTGGAATAATTACTTTACTAACATGAACTATTAAAAAAACTAACATCTCTCAAAATATCTTCATTGGAACTTGAACCTAAGACCTTGAAATTATCAAAACTTTTGTTCAACAAACGAGTTAACTTCAAATGATAAACATATGATACATTTGTGTTAGATTATATCTTAAAAAAGTGACAAAATATATTTGAATCTACTTTAACACATAAATTATAAATTACATTACAATATGCACCCTAACGATTAACACATACTGATCCCACACCCTCTTCTTCATGAATAATTAGGTCTTTCCAACTAGTATGACAAGCCTTTGCATATGCATTAAGCTCCTTAGTAATCATATTATCTATGTCTTCATCTATTTTATACAAAATTAGCACTGCATTAGCTCATGCTCTTTGCTAATTTAGATCAATATTAATTTTGGTCAATGCACTCGATATGTTTTCTATAATGACATCCCTTCCTTCTTGACCAATTGGAGAAGTGGCGTCCATCTATTTCTGCAAAGCTACCAGACAAGGATATTGGAGTACTAAAGTTGGATGAGGGTGAGGGAATTCATTATCACGTGATGCACCCTTACGATCATATAACCGACCTTTCCAAGTACCATAATATTAAGATGGAAGGCCATTATAATCAGGTTTCATACCCAAAAGGAATTCTACATAGAATATTTTTCCAAAATAAATTGAACCTCGTCATTCCATGGAATATTTCTGTACGTTGTAAGGAACCTATCAAACAAATGGATGGCTATATCATAGTGCTTGAAATATTGCACCTTGAGAATCTTTCTTTTCATCCCTTCTTTGAAATTAAACATATATTTTTCATTTTCTTTTGTAACCCTTTTACTAACCTCAGCCCATTTATCGGGACTCATCATTTCTTCCTTTCTATGCCTCATCATATCTATAAATGAATATGTGGTTGGCCCAATCTTCTCGTAAATATCAAGAAATGAGCTTAGAGAGTGCACAACTATTTCTAACCTTTCTCTACTCTTTGCACGAAGACCCAAACTCCCAAGATCTTTCCTAAATTTAGAATAATGACTCTTTCACTTTTGTAATGTGAATTTTTGGAGATTTGTCTCCCAAGGAAGCTCATCTAGAATATCATATGGATAAATGGTAGTTGGTGTCTAGCCTTCTTCTTGAATTGTCCGACTTCAGTTATGTCTACTTGGACCAACATTTTCACCCTCTGGATCAATATATAAAATTACATAAATAGAAAAAACATGTGAAAAAATGTATTCATACATGTATGCAAGATAGACATGTAAACACATATCACTAGTAGAAAATGATGAAATTAGTGACCAGGTGACTAAAAACATTAGTCACCACAAATTTTCCACATTAAATACTACCAAAAATGAGCAATCTTAAGTGACCCAACTAAAAATGACTAACATAAATGACTAATTTAGTCTCAATTTAAAATATACGACTAGGTAATAAGTAATGCAACTAAAAATAACTAACGTCAATGAGTAATTTATTCTAGGAACAAAAATATAGCTACTTAAAAAGTACTACGATAATACAAATTATTCATTTATGTTAGTGATTTTAATTGTGCGCTGCGTTTTTTGGATTGTGATTGCTTTCTCTTACATGTCATGATAGCTTGTTATGCTATAAATATAGATGATATTGATGTAACCTTTGACTCAATTGGAGGTTTAGAATAGGTTAGATAGGAATTTTATGAGCTTAGGTTAAATAGGAATAGGACTAGATTTGTCTATATATTTTGTTAAAGGTTCATATTACTGTGTAAAAGGTTTATCCTCTTGGATATATGTAGAAACCCATCTAATTCCTAGTTTTTTCTCCCAAACTCATAAGAGAGAACAAATAGATTGAGAAAACCACTATTAATGCTATATTAAGCTGCTAGGTGAAGTCAGGTAGCCATTTCATCCACTTCAATATTTCATCAATCCAATATCTCTTTTGTATGTGCTTTATTTGCAAGTGAAATAGCGAGATGTCAAAATATGGATGGTTGCAAGTTGGAAACTTTGTCACTACTTTTTGTGAATAAGCATGTGTATTTTCCAATCAAAAAAATCTTCTATTATGTCAAATGTTGAGATGAAATGATACAGGATTTTTTGATCCACCCTTGCATTGGGCTATGTTAATCAAACCACAAAATATTTCCCTTCTTTGCTCCCAAATCTATCTTGAGGATTGATCTAGTATACTAATAATTTATCCCTGGTAGATATGAAACTATGTTGTCATATAAGTATATATAATATTTTGTCAAACTTAGAAAAGAAGTATGTTGAAGACTAAAATTGAAACCAAGGATATACCATAGTGCCCTAGGTATCCTCAAGTTTTTTCATAGGTTTCCATGAAGATATGGAAAAAAGGATACCATTTATTCCATATAAACCTTTCTTCACATATTTGAACTATTTCCCTAGGGAAAGATTGGTCTATAGGAATAATGTCATCAATTATAGGTTTGAATGACTGATTTTTCCCAATATCTAAATTGTCAACATAATTTTGGGCTTGGTGTATAAAGCCACTTGTATTTGATTTAGATATAGCTAACACCTCATTTTCACCTCTACGTGACTAATCATAAACATGAGGGCCACCAAAATGGGTGGTTGTTTTTACCTCCATAACATGTTCCATTAGATTCTTATGCCACCAGCAAATCAATGTTGCTTTATTGATGTGATACTACATGATGACCTAATCAAATATATGCACCTAGGTGAAAATACAAGAGCAAGCCCTTTCTCTCATCATTGTTTTTTCTACATCTAGGCACATGTGGTCAAGAAAACTAAAGAAAACATCATCCCCTCTGATTGCTCTAAAAACATGGGCCATTGGTTTCTCAGGGCAGTGATTCATCATGGAATTAGATTCTTTCATATGCATCAAATTAGTCATAATGTTATCACCATGATCACAAAGATTAGAAGTCACAGATCAATGGCAAGGATTTTCTAGGTTTGAAAGTTGGAAAGTCTCATTATTGAAACAAGAGGAGACCTCTGTTTCAATATGCCTACTTATTGAGGTTGTTACCTGATCGATCTCTCCATATTTTATATCCCAGAGATCTTTGTCAATAATTTTCCTCCACAACATTTTCCATTATATGCTTATGCCACCAACCAATCGATGTTTATTTATTAATGTGATAATACATGATGAATTGATCTAATATATGCACCTCAGTGAAAATAAAATAACAATCCCTTTCTCTCATGACTTTTTTTTCTACATCCAGACACATGTGGTCAGGAAAACTAATGCAAACATCATCCCCTCTGACTGCTCTAAAACTAGGGGACATTTATTTCTCATGGTAGTGATTCATCATGGAATTAGATCCTTTCATATGCATCAAATCAGTCATAATGTTATCACCCATATCACAGGGATTAGATGTCACAGATCAAGGGCATGAATTTTTTTAGGTTTCAAAGTTGGAAAATGACATGGGTGAAACAAGAGGAGACCTCTGTTTCCATATGCCTATTGATTGAGGTTGTTATGTGATCGATCTCTCCATCTTCCATATCCCAAATATCTCATTCAATTGTCACAAAGTGAAAGAGTATGGTCATTGGGTTGGCTTGTAGGTCCATTTTCATTTATTTATATGCCCTTCCAGATCCAATTTTGACACCATTGTCTTGATTAATATCTTCTCGAGGGCCTTCACGCTAGATGCCCTCATATTTGCTAGAGGTCATCCTCTCTCTCTTATGTGGACCAAGGGTAGGGACACATAGGGTAGATCATCTCTTCAAAAATTATGCCATTAGGGAAGAAATATTTTGCTTGTTCCTTGCTAATAATGATCATCAAACATAATTTTTATTTTTCACCATTCTCTTCTTCATTCACTAAGGCAACATATTCATCGATTTCCTCAAAGCAACCCATTTTGTTCTCAAGGTGAATATCTACCCTGGAACAGGATTGTAATGAAATTAGTGTATTGTTAACTATCAAACTCAGTGTCAAAGACTAACATATCATAAAACAAGAAGGCATAAGATAATGCATGTGTGAGAAATTGTTGATTTCATGATTTGCAAAATTTGGGCAATAAGAAAAAGTTATTTCCACCTTATGGCATGCGTTAGCTTTTACCCCCACTTAAAAAATATTAAAATAATTAGTCTGTTTTCATATACATGACTAGGGATGACTTGTTTGTTGTGTTAATGTATAATGCATCTTGAATAGGCTCAAGTATACTCGTGGAGGTTTCACCTTGCATTCTTTACAATTTTTGGACCAAAACTGATTTTCAGAGGGGACAAAACCATCATGTGACAAATTCTTATCAGAAATTCCCAAATCTGTACCAAAACCATCATGTGACAAAATGTTATCATAAATTCTCAAATTTGTACCAAAATTACTCAATTCCTTTATGAAAACTGAAGCTTGGGTCTACTCCTCAAACAAAATAGGGCTTGTATTGGGGTTGGACATGGACATAGGTTGTGCAACATCTACCTTTCCCAAGAATATTTCAAGATCTATGCCTAGAACCAAAATTTGACCTTGCATTGAATTTGGAAAATTTTCTTCAATTGCTTCTTCATCACTTTCAAATGGAGGACCAAAAATGCTTTCTTCTTGACCTTCCATATTTATTCAAACTTTAAAGATTACAAATCTATTTAACTTACCCAAACTTAAAGATTACAAACCTATTTAACTTACCCAAAATTCAAAGGATTGGGGTTTTTGTGATAGTTATTGGAATATGGCATAGGGGATGTTTTGTGTGTGCTTTGCAAAACCAATTATTGTGTAACAAAATGGGACCACAAATACTGAAAATAATTATCAAAATTAGAAGGATGTAAAGAGTCTTCAATATTTACTAATAAATAAGAATATAAGAAAAAACTCTTTTATTAGCTCACAATGTAATCATTCCCTGTCTCAATAAATATTTTGTTGCCTGAACAACAAAGACCCACGTCTATCCCCCAGACAATATTGGAACAGACATTTTTTTTACATTTTGTAACTATCATAATCTCTATTTTCAAATTTCTTCTCCACTTTTTACCTTCTCTATGTGTTGAAGAAATAATTTATTAGTTTGGTTTTGAAATTTGGAGGTTCTCAACCAACTACATTAGGTTTTCAATCAAAATATATTTATACACATTCTTTGTCGATTTTTTTTTACATGATGTAACTATCATAATCTCTATTTTCAATTGTCTTCTCCACTTTTTACCTTCTATATGTGTTCAAGAAAGAATTTATTAGTTTGGTTTTGAAATTTGGAGGTTCTCAACCAACTAAATTTAGGTTTTCAATCAAATATTTTATAGTTTTGATAAAGCCTTTTTTAAATTATCACACCTCCATTCACCTTAATCAAATCTTTCTCAACCATTTTTATTAATAGTTATCTTTAACAAAAACCTTTCCCATCATGAATTTGTCGTAGCTATGCCAATGGTGATCCTTCCTTACCAGCAACCCTTCTCCTACCAACAATGAAATCACATGGTTGGCATGAATAATTTGGTCTTCTAACCATATTTTTACATCATCTTCGTCCATATTTTTACCCAAATCCACATTTTTTTGCAAGGTTATTTGTGTGCAGAGCTCATTCCGCAGACTTTTAATAGTTGGATTTTGCGAAACAGTGAGCCAAAGTAATAAACTGTCGTTAAAGTGATTACGCACATTTTCGATATTGAAGACCTTCTTGAGAAGCAGAGTTTTTCCTAATCCACCCTTGCCTAGGATTGTTGGCTTGACGGGGGTTGGACCCAAGTTTAGATTTAGTTGCACTTACCAACAAAATCCTGCACTAGTGGACCGTTTCATAACAACCTGCATAACGCAGGCTGTAGTCTCACCTAAGGTAGTATTCGAGGATGATAGAACTAGGTTTTCACATCCAAAGGACTATGTGATGTGTTTCTGTTACTTTTAGGGCTTTATTCTGATCTACGCGAACCCTAAACTTTAAATCTTGGAAATTACAAAAACTAACAAATAACAGATTCAAATGCCTTGTCGATTGTTCTAAACATTCATAACATCATGTAAATAAATAGATTTATCCTTTTCACACATATATTAAGTATGTTTCATGATAAATTGCAGTAAATAGACCGAATATGCAGTAAATTCAGAAGTAAATACTAACACACAGATACACAGATAATGCTCCAAGACAACCTTTCTTATGCTTATATCTTCAATTAAAGTCTCTTTCAACCATTTGCACACAGCTGCAAGGGTCCACACACTTAGTTGTGGACTTATCAAGGTCTCTGCACACATAGCTGCAGGAGTCTTGCCCTTATCCTGAGTACAAAAAACAGACTTCTCTTACTTAGATAATTCACACATAGATAGATTGTTCCCTCTTTCATGACCTTGTATGACTCCTTTTTATATCATCTTCTATTACAATACCATGGTCCACGAACCATGGGTGGGTCACAAAACAACTTAACTCCTAGAAAATTAAGGGGCTTTGACCATGCTAAATCCCCTTTGACTCATATCGACCTACATGCTTCGCTCCTCAAAATGAAAAGACTTTACAATAATAACAAAACTTTTACAAAATTTACCCCATGCGACCCTGTCTCAATAGGCCCCGAACACAAATACATGACTTTTCCCGATTCACTCTACTGGTATTGCCTCGAACTTTTCCTGTAGATCACTTAATTATTTCTTCAATGCTTGAAGACCTATTGTTCCCTATGCAATGGCCTAATGAACCTTTTCGACTAGATTCTCAGTAGTAGTACCTTCAACTATAAGGCCCATGTTTCTCGGTGTCTATTGCATATCCTTCAACTTTCTCTACACCATTTGTGTCAACTGGTTTACCTCATCAGCCCAGGCTATGACCTTAAAGATATGATGGATGCCTTCCGAGAGACCTCATTAATCGCGTTCTGGATGAACTTCCCCTCCTGCAGTCGAGTGAACCTTTGCATTGGTGCTAAGGTCCACACTATAGCTCTGATCACATCAAACTACCTTTGTTTTTCTTGGATATCTGCTTTGATTTTCTACATGTGTGGATCCTCCTACAACGAGGTCCACAGTTCCATGGTCTGTTCAAACAAATCGGTGCAATCCTTGGCTGCAGCTTCGAGTGTAGTCATGTATTCTTTAATAGCAGCCTCACGCTACTCTCTAACTTCTGGAGGAGTGGTTGGCTACAGCTTAAGTTGAAGCTCAGATATCTGCAACTGCAACTCAAAATGAATCTTACCAATTTCGTCCTTTGATTCTTTTGCCTTGGTAGTTAACTTCTGGATCTTCTCTGCGAATGCCACTCTTGTTGGGATCTGGAGCTCGAGAAGCTTAGTGCAGGCCTCCACCATTGCTGCTTCGAGCTGCTAACTAGGCACAATGACTTATTCCCGTTCCTTGAGTACATGCGTCTTTTCCTTGAACATCTTCTAGTTATTTCTCTTTGCTTCATTAATATCTAGTAATTCTCATTGTTCCTGAACTCTGAGCTCATCTGATACTCCTTAATACAACTCACACAATGTCTGAATAGGGAGCACCACAAGGTTTAGACTCAAATCCTTCAAATGTAATAGGGACTCCCCGTCTTCTGAAGTCTCAAGGTATAGTGATCCCTTTGGTAGCTACACTGCGCGAAGGTCTGTGATGATCACTGCTACTAAGTTTAACCTGCTCTCTTGCTTTAGGTTCACATGCTTCAGGATCGCTTGTCCAATACTCACTTACATCAGGCTCACTTGTCCAATGCTTGCTTGAATAACCCCTATTTGGACCTGCAATTCCCTCAGGTCCTGCTTCACCTTTTCGAGTGTCTGATGGTATTGGTCCTCAAAGTGGTTCCAAATAGTATATGTTGCACTATGGACCACATCACTAATCTCATCCAAGTCCCCCTTGGTGAGGACCAATGATGTCGCGCCCAAAAACTTGTTCGACTTCTTCTTCTTGCACGGTCCCGTGGATCTCCCTTTCTACCTCTTTTTAACAATGAAGGGGGACTCCATGTCTCACCCCCTTCCTCTTCACCCTTTGTCTCTACCTCTATATTGGTGTACTCCATTTTATATTTTTCGTGGTAAATAGTGGCCTCCGACATGATGGCATCTTTCTCCTTTGGCACTTCTATCTCTTTGGCAGAGACCTTCCCTTCTAGTGCTTCCCTCTTCTTTATAGAAGCTTCTTCCTGATGCGTCACCTTTTCTTTTGCCACATCCTTTTCTTTTGCAGAAGCCTTTTGTGCTTCCTTATTCTTTTTTTTTGCTGATGCTGTCATAGCTTTGGTTTTCTTTGGTTCTCCTTCAGCAGCCTTACGGGTACCTGTGCCTATGTCAAATGTGGTGAGCTAGTCGCTCGGCCATTTACTCACGACCCCCATAATATTGTCTTCGGCAACAAAGTATGGGAACTTATGGCATGTGCCTGTGGCATCTTTCTTCGCACAGATAGACATATTATGAAAATCTACCTTGATATCAGCAACGTTAGCATAATGTGCATGCAAGCTAGGTGATAACTGTGGTTGTTGGTTAATCACCATCCTCAACTTAGATTTGAACAGGACC
This sequence comes from Pinus tabuliformis, assembly GCA_031772625.1. NCBI lineage: Eukaryota > Viridiplantae > Streptophyta > Pinopsida > Pinales > Pinaceae > Pinus > Pinus tabuliformis. Next base: position 1,191,458,419 of record CM062818.1, read on the forward strand.
CTAAATATTTTTGTCTTCATGACATGCTCAGGGTCCTTTATTGCCCACAGAGAGGAAAATTTTGGAGCCTCACATAGGTCTAGATCATGTTGCGCACGGGCCTTCCTCTGGCATCCTCCATGCCACTAACACAATCATCGTAAGCATTGATGCATAGTGGAATGCCTTTCTGTCATCCTGGGCTTCACAAAAATCTTCCAAAAACTCATGACATAAATACTTAGCCCAATTATATTGGACTCCCTTGGCACACTGTGTAGCAAGATATACTACTGGGATCGACACTTCAGCGATGTGACACTTATGATATTCGCAACAAATATTTGTGCAGTGAACTACACTGTGCCATCTGATATGGAACTAATCACATAGTGGCATGACTTGTTCACTAGCATGAAGTCGCTCTACATTTGGTTTTTTAACTTCTTCTCCTGTGATTTCCCAAAAAAAGCATCCAGAGAGTCTATTCCTTCATATGGCGAAAATGTGATTTGGTGGTTCAACATATCATTGATCGGGATGGGCCCTCCCAACCAAAGGCACTCATCATGAACCAATGTTAATAATTGACGCAAACAGATAATGTTAATGGTACTGCAGCTAAAATGTGGCACCCATAACATGTTGAACGTCTCTGTGCACTCAACTCTAGCTGCCCACTTCATTGGTTCGAGCCATGTAACATCTCACTCCTCATAGTATGCTTTCTTTAGCTATTTTCTCAGTTCCAATTGCAGGAACTTCATGTGATACCCCAGGTCCCAATTCTCCATCTTCAAATACAGTATTCAGACCAATAGATCCCCCTCAAAAGGTATGTTCTTCGGTAACAATGGTGAGGAGACCTGGAATTTTGTCGAATCAGGGTCCTTCGTCACTTTGGCGGTGGATTTCCTAGGCGGTACATAAGGTGGTAGCCAAGTAATCGATGTTGCTTCATCTCCATTAATCTCTTCGATCCCCGTAGTTAACTCCTCATCGAAGTCCAAGGGTTTCCTCAATTGCTTGGTTCTATCCATATTACCCTTTTGTCGGACCTCTGTTGGATGTTTTCCTGATGATTGTTGCATTGATGCTTGTAGGGGATTCTTCTGCTTCTTGTCTCCTACTGCAGAGGTAGATGGTTTAGGCCTCAATGACCTAGGCACTGTGGTGGGTAAGGTTCTAGCTATGGGTTGGGCTAGATCGAGTTGGGTTGCAGTCATTCTCTTGAATAATATTTGGCAGTACCATGCAGGTAAATTTATGAATCCTTGCTGTGAAAGCTTCTCTTAAAGTTCTTTCCAAGCCTCTCCAGACATACAACAATTATCTTGGCACAAGTTAAAGCACAAAAGCTCAAGACAATTTCTCAAGAAGAAAAGTGTTCGAATGTGGAGTGGAATGTTGTATTTATAGCCCAATTTGAATTCAAATCCATCCATTTCCTCAATATCCCTATCATTAATGTAGTTTTGATGGCAGATTTCTAAATATATGCTCCTTAAATGATATCCCCCCGCTCCATTCAATGGAAAAATCTCCACTCAATCATGTACAGTGCTTCCAACGGTCACTTTTTGGACAGGCTACACGGGACCCACCATTCTACTGTAGCTCCTTCATCGCAACTTTACTTTGAACCTTCTCGGATCTGTCACGAAACCCATTCACTTCGCCAAACTATCCTTTTGGAAGCATAGTTTAGAGTCCTGTACTTCCTTTCAACTTCTCAGAGTACTAAGACTATCCTGCATCCGTATCGTCATTGCACAGGGCTGGGATCACCCCAATACAACTTTAACCAGCTCCCATTGATCTTTCCTAGAAATGATTTCTTATTCAGCTTTGTGAGTTGAATTGTACCTCCATCTGTAATCTCCTTAACGATATATGGCCCCAGCCAATGCATCTGGAACTTTTTTGGAAACTTCGTGAGCTTACTATCATACAACAATACCAAATCTCCACTTTTAAAGGTGTGTTATTTAATGTGGAAACCATACCACGCCTTTTTGTGATCCTCTTGCACCACCTGATGAAAACCAACCAAGAATTGATCTTTTTCCAACTCAACTATTTGAGCGGAGCATTATTCCATGGTATCTCAATCAACCATCTTTGTAAATGTAGACTGAACTCTTGGACTCCTTAGATGGCCCTCAACGACACCTCCGATGGACAAATAACCACCTTCGTGCATTGGATACGCGGGTGGAGAATATTGATTACCACTTGCATGAGCGGGCATCATTCTTTGCAGCCCCACCACTATTCCCCCCCCAACCCACCCTCGTAATGTAATTTTAGAAAATTATCTTCTTCTACTACTTTTGGTTTGGAAATAACCAATGACACAGGTTGTCTTAGCTTCTTCATAGGCTGAATCTTGTCCAAAGAAGAACTTTTGTTAGCTCTCAATCCTGTTATTTTGCCTAATGTGGCAGCAATGATGTACTCAGATAATTTGTTGATGTATTTTGTTTTTTAAATTATGAAAATATAATGCAGCTTTTTTGACTGACAAAAAAAATAAATAAATTAAAACACCAAAAATATATGACAAAACAATGCTAATACTCTGATTAGTTTCAAACTCATGCACCCAACAAATAGAAATGAAAAATATCTATCTCAAAAAGAAACTACTACTTGAAAAGACCAAGTACAAGAACCTTCAATGAAGTTTATTCTACCTCATCCTACGAAGATGATAAGACCCATGTTCCAAGAAAATAGGGAAGCTTGAAGTGAATTACACATAATGAAAAAAGAAACATAAATAAACATATAACAATAGAAGCGAGGAAAGTATGTTACCAAGAAGCATCAAGGTTGTCTTACAAGATAAATCAAGGTGGAATAAATCAACCCAATAACCTTAAAATTAAAACACCAAAAATAGATGACAAAGCAATGTCAACACTATAATTAGCAACCCAATAACACTAAAATTAAAACACAAAAAATAGATGGCAAAGCAATGCCAACACTCTAATTAGCTTAAATCTCATGCACCCAATAAAATAGAAATGTATCTCAAAAAGAAACTACTACTTGAAAAGAGCAAGTACAAAAACCTTCAATTAATTGTATTGTGTCTCATTTTAGAAAGCTAATAAGACCCATGTTCTAATAAAATAGGGAAGCTTGAAGTGAATTACACATAATGAAAAAGGAAACATAAATGAACATATAACAACAAAAGCATGGAATGTATGTTACCAAGAAGCATCAACGTTGTTCTATGAGATAAATCAAGGTAGAAAAGGTCAACCCATTAATATTAAAATTAAAACACCAAAAATAGATGACAAAGAAATGCCAACACTCTAATTAGCAACCTAATAATGTTAAAATTAAAACACCAAAAATGGATGACAAAGCAATGCCAACACTCTAATTAGTTTCAATCTCATGCACCCAACAAAATACAAATGAAAAAGATGTATCTAAAAAAGAAACTACTACTTGAAAAGATAAAGCAGAAGAACCTTTTGTTAAGTCTATTTTGCCTTATCATAGGAAGCTAATAAGACCCATGTTTTTTCTATATTCAAGCTTTTGTGATCCATAATGAATTAAACAAAGTCTTTCAGTAGAAAACACATGAGAGAATTTTTTGGCCGACGAGTTTCGAACCAACAAGTGTGGTTCATCATCTGGTCCTGATGATGAACCACACTTGTTGGTTCGAAACTCGTCGGCAAAAAAATTCTCTCATGTGATTTCTACCGAAAGACTTGGTTTAGACACATGTTCCAAGAAAATACGGATTCTTGAAGTGAATTACGAATAATGAAAAAGGAAACATAAATGGACATATAACAACAGAAGTAAGTAAAGTATATTAGGAGGAAGCATGAAAGTTGTTCTATGAAACAAATCAAGATAGAACAAGTCAACCCAATAACATTACAATTAAAACACAAAAAAATATATGACAAAGCAATGTCAACACTCTAATTAGCTTCAATCTCATGCACTCAACAAAATAGAAAAAAAAAAGATGTATCTGAAAAATAAACTACTACTTGAAAAGAGCAAGTACAAGAGCCTTAAATGATGTGTATTATTCCTCATCTTAGGAAGCTAATAAGACCCATGTTCCAAGCAAACATGGAAGCTTGAACTGAATTACACATACTGAAAAAATAAACATAAATTAACATATAGCAATAGAAGAAATGAAAGTATGTTACCAAGAAGCATCAAGGTTTTTCTACGAGATAAATCAACATAGAACAAGTCAACCCAATAACATTAAAATTAAAACACCGAAAATAGATGAAAAATCAATGCCAACACTTTATTTAGCTTCAATCTCATGCACTCAACAAAATAGATATTAAAAAGATGTATCTAAAAAAGAAACTATTACTTAAAAAGGGAAAGTACAAGAACCTTCAATTAAGTGTATTCTTCCTCATCTTAGGAAGCTAATAAGATCCATGTTCTAAGCAAATATGGAACCTTGCAGTGAATTACACATAATGGAAAAAGAAACATAAATGATCATATAACAAGAGAACCAAGGAAAGTATGTTACCAAGAAGCACCGAGGTTGTTCTACGAGATAAATCAAGGTAGAACAAGTCAACCCAATAACATTAAAATTAAAACACCAAAAATAGATGACAAAGCAATGCCAACACTCTATTTATCTTCAATCTCATGCACTCAACAAAATATAAATGAAAAGATGTATCTCAAAAAGAAACTACTACTTGAAAAGAGAAAGTACAAGAACCTTCAATTAAGTGTATTGTGCCTCACCTTAGGAAGATAATAAGACCCATGTTCCAAGCAAATAGGGAATAAAAGTGTATTACATAGAAAATTACAACATAAATGAACATATAACAACATAAGCAAGGAAAATATGTTACCAAGAAGCATCAAGGTTCAATGGCCATGATATCATCATATTTTTCATTGGGGATATGACAATAGCATTAATGATAGGTGTATTATATCCAGTTCTTTGTCACTACATCATATGCCCATACTCTCAAGATAGAACATTTTGATCGAGTAAGAGCTCCTGATAATCTTAGGGCTTCTCTTCAGAGTGTTTGTGCAATTGGACTATATTTCTATGAGATAATTCAAGGTAGAACAAGTCAACCCAATAAAATTAAAATTAAAACACCAAAAATAGATGACAAATAAATGCAAACACTCTAATTAGAAACCCAATAATATTTAAATTGAAACACCAAAAATAGAGGACAAAGAAATGCCAACACTTTAATTATCTTCATTCTCATGCACCCAATAAAATAGAAATGAAAAAGATGTATCTCATAAAAAAACTACTGCTTGAAAAGAGTAGGTACAAGAACCTTTATTTAAGTGTACTCTGTCTCATCTTAGAAAGCTAATAAGACCCATGTTCCAATAAAATAGAGAATATTAAAGTGAATTACACATAATGAAAAAGGAAACATAAATGAACATATAACAACAAAAGCAAGGAAAGTATGTTACCAAGAAGCATCAAGGTTTTTCTACGAGATAAATCAAGTTAGAAAAAGTGAACCCAATAGCATTAAAATTAAAACACCAAAAATATATGAAAAATCAATACCAGCACTCTAATTAGCTTCAATCAAATGCACCCAACAAAATAGAAATGAAAAAGATGCATCTCAAAAAGAAACTAATACTTGAATAGAGAAAGTACAAAAACCTTCAATTAAGTGTATTCTACCTCATCTTTGGAAGTTAATAAGACCCATGTCCTTAGAAAATAGTGAAGCTTGAAGTGAATTATACATAATGAAAAAAAAACATAAATGAAGCAATCATGTTGTAAAGGGAAGCAAAAGTGACCCGGAACAAATTGATAATGTGGAGGATTGAAATTGATAATGTGACAACAATAATTTGGGGGAACCTGAGCTATAGGTAACATTAAGGGAATATGCATTGATAATATTATTTTCCTCTGAAATTATTATTGTTGATTTACTTGGTTAAATGGGTCATTTACAACATTTTTTTTTTCTGATACTTACATAGTCTAATTTTAATTAAAAATAAAAACAGAGAATTGGAAAGCTCAAAATGAAAAAGGATACATTAAATGAAATATAAAATTCAACTATCGCTTCTTAACCAACACCACGAGAGATTATATCGAAAAAAAAAAATATGTTTATAAATCATTGTTTCATTGATATGCATTATATTTCTTTCTAACTCTCAAATTGAATTGCATAAATCTCAATAGAGTTTTGTATATACTGGTTACATGATATATATTACAGGGTAATGTTTTTAGCCAAGAGATGTTACTATACTACAACTACTTTACTGTAGCTGACAATCAGGATTCAGTGCTAATAGATGTTTATGAAGGGGAAAGGCCCAATATCAAAGACAATTATCCTTTGGGCGAATTTGTTTTGGAGGGACTTCCATGTGCACCTAGAGGAGATGTCAAAATTATCATGGGTATGGAGATTGATGCTAACGGAATTCTGAAGGTGTCAACAGAGCATAAGTCAAGTGGGATAAATAAGGCGATGACCATGATGAATGAGAGTGGAAGGTTGAGCGATGATGAGATTTCCAAAATTATTGCAGACATAGAGAAACTAAAAATTTAAGATCAAGGCTAGAAAGAAACAGTGGAACTAAGGAATGTATTGGATCAATACATCTACGACATGAATACAAGATTGAATAATGAAAAAATGAGGGAAGAGATGAAGAAGGAAGATATTCAAGACATCAAAGCAAGTCTTGAAGAGAATCCAAAATTCAAATCTCCTTTGTTTATTTTAGAATATCCAATTCAAAACGGGTCAAGAATTGGAGTGACAAAAATGACCCTAAAAAATCGACCTTACTCTTATTCCACAAATTGTCGAATATAATTCCAAAAATTATGGTGGCTGACAATGATGTTAAGGTTTTCAATGCATACATTGCTCATGAATGGATTTATCATGATATGCACTTGATATCTTTACCACTATTTACACAAATGTGTTTTGTTCAACAAAAAGTTACCTAAATAATTTGTAAAATCTAATAAGCTAATTTGAATGTCAGTCCCTTGGAATGCTATGGTGTTTCAAGTGCAAGTAAAATATAATAAGAGCAGCTGATACCAATTTCAAAAATCACGCCATTTTCAAAAACTAGTTGGACAATTAAACATATATAATCTCAACTTCGTGTAATAAGCCGAGATTTATTTTATTATGGTATGGAAACTGAAAAACAAAAATTAAATCATTACGAGTTGGACAACTACACAGACAAAATGATGGCATGCACTTCCTTGTTATGCAAACAATGGATCTTCAGCTTGCCTCTTTTCACATTATAAAGCTTCTACATCATCACAATCAATGTCTTCATTGAAATTTAATTTGGGTAGAGAGCCTTCTGTGAATTCATGATCATCATAGCAGATAGTTCATTAGGAGTCTTGGTTGACTTACCTGGTTTGAATGACGAGGTTAGACAAGGAGGCTAAGAAAGTTTCGAGCAGAGAGTATAACCAACTAAAATTCCTCTAGTGCCAAGCTGCAAAAGAAAAAAAAATTATAAAAAATTCCTGTAAACAAAAAAATAATTACAAAAAAATAAATTACAAACAAACCTCACAGCACTTGGCTTCAGCATCGGCATGGCTTCGGCTCAAACCAACCATGCTTGAGAGAGCAATAAATTTAAATTACGAACCAACCTCATAGCGCTCAACATAACACATTCAAAAATCAACAGAGCTCACAACGCTCGATAGACCACATTCAAAAATTAGTGGAGCTCACAATGCTCAACATGCCACATTCAAAAATCAATAGAGCTCACAGTGCTTGACAGATCACATTGAAAAATCAATAGAGCTCATAGCGCTCGACAAACCACATTCAAAAATCAATACAGTTCACAGCGCTTGACATACCACATTCAAAAATCAACATAGCAAAATACTTCACAGCAGGGTATAGCCCATCGTATATATATAAAAAAAAATCAGTCGGAAAAAATAGTTCGGCCAAAAAAATAGTTTCACCGAATCATTTATTCGGTCGAAATATTTATTCAACTGAACTATTTTTTTGCTGATTTTTTCAACTCTGAAAAAAATCTGTTTAACAATAAGCATTAGTCTAAATGGAAAAAAGTTCGGTTGAGCATTATTATAATATTTTGGATGAATAAACTTAAAAAATTCGACCAAAAAGAATTTTATTCGACTGAAAATTTGAGATTGTGAATTTTTCAGAGGCATTTCTCACAAAAGTGTAACCGAGGGTTGCATGGGTGTGTGAAGCACCCCATGTCCATGCACAAGTTAATAATAATTATTTTTTGTTTTAATTTTTTATGTTACATTATTTTAATGATGAGTGAATAATGAATCTCGTGGGTGTATAATTGTGTGTGTGCCTTGTGGAAATTGAGAGAGAAAAGACCCATGTGATGAGAATATAATCAATTAGTGCATACTGGTCAAGTTCTAAAAATCACGAGCTTTTCCCCAGTAAGGATGAAGTGGGAATCATGTTAAGTATTAAATTTAATTTAGAAATATAATGGGTTTTTTACAACTTTGTAACAAGAGAAGATCAAAGAGGGAGAGAGGGTGAACTTTTTGAGGGCATATCTTTGCACTCTTGGTGTGTGAATACTCAAAACAAAGGGAATTCCAAGCAGAACACCTCTAGCAAGATAGAAAATAGATTTGGAGGATGAAAAATTCTAGAAATAAAGGAGAAATCTATAGGATATTGGGAAGGAATAAATTATGCTCAATTAAATATTTTTAAGGACATAAGTTTCTACACAAGTGTTGGAATTTTTGAAGTAAATAGCCTACAAAAAGCTATTGGTGAGTAGAAATCACTAGTGGCCACAAAATTTTGATTTGGAAAAGAATTCCAAGGATTTTTTATAAAGAAGTGTATAGGTCCAAAAGACAATATTATCATGAGGATTGAAGAACAACCTAGAAGTGGAATTTGTAGTAGTGGATATCAGTGTGGGAGATGTCGGAACATAATCAAATGTTCATTGAATGAATAGGCCAAAAATATATATATGGGGGAGACTATGAGAAGCCACAAGATGGATGTTATAATTTTAAGGTGGATAATGTCATAATGGTAAAAGAGAAACAAAAAATCAGTATTCACATTCTGTAAAGTTTGAATAAAATTTAGCAAGAACTAACCTAACAATCTAAGGCTAAGCAAGCTTTAGAAACTGAGCACAAATTTGGTAAAAAAGGTGTTGGAGGTTCAAGAAAGACAATGAGTGATGGATAGCAACATTTATATGCTAAAACGAGGTCGCGAAAGATAGTTTATGCCACCTTTAAGACAAAAAACAACCCTAGTGTATCACCTATGAGATTGTCTAGAAAGAGAAGGTCTCACAGAGACAACTTATAGGGGCAACTGAACAATGTTAAGCCTTCTACCTTAAATGTAGAACAAGAAAAGGGAGAAGGCCTAGTTGTTGGAGGTGAGGAGGTATTTATAGTTGTTTAATTATTCTTCAAACATGGAAGCTGGAATTGTTATATACCATTTGAAATATGATGCTCACCTTTGGTGGGAATAGCTCAAGGAAGTGAAGAAATTGGAAGAAAAGAGATTGAAATAATGGAAACTTGAGGAATATTTCCAAAGGAAATATTTATCTCAACATTTTTACGAAGGGAAAATGTAGGATTTTTTCAAATTAGAGTTGGGAAACGTCAGTATGGTGGAATATCGCTAGATGTTAATAGAATTTATAAGGTGTCTTAGGTTTATTAAAGATGAGAAGGTAAAAATGCAGAGATATGTTAGTGGGGTAACTTCATTCTATGTAAATAGGTTTAAATTTGATGAGCCTAAAACCTCGGATATGACTATGAGGATGACTAAACAATTATATGAGAAAAATAGCTATCAATTAGTTGTGAAAAAGGCATGGGACAACAAGAAGAAGAGTTTGATGGAGTAGACAAAGAATGGATTTAAACCCTCACCCTTAAAGAATGAGCAAAAAGTGAAATAACAATCATCTATAGTTATAAATGAACCTAGGAGCAGTGACCTTTTTGGTAATAAATCCTTAGCCCATTGTATCAAATTTTTGGTTTGTTGGCGTTATCATAAATTTCAAGATTTTTGTTATAAGGGTGGAACTAAGAAGACAATTTTCATTATGCAAGTAGTTGATACAATGAAGGAACTAGGTAGAAACATGCCTAGGAATCAGGATCTAGGTTGTGTTAGATAACAAGAACGATGAATAGTAGGCACACATGATTGAAATTGAAGGTAAGTTACATAATCATCTTATTACTATTTTGATTCATTAAGGAGTTATTCACATTTATATTGACCAGAAATTTGTAGGAAAATTTAATTTGGAAAAGACCAAGCACCGAATGGCATGAATGGTTCAATTAGCTATAGGAGTAAAGAGAAGAATTATGGAACTAGTGAAATAATTCCCGATTCATTTGAATGGATTGGGTACTAAGGCTAGGATTAGTATAATTAACTTAGGATCATATGATCTCCTGATTGATATGGATTGGTTGGAGAAGCATTATCCAATTTTGGATTTCCATAATAAATCTTTTACGTGTGTTGATGGTGAAGGTCAGTACAGATAGGGCCATGGAGCCCATCAATTTATATATATTAGAGAGATATCGTCTCTACAGTTAAGAAATAATTTTAGAAAAGGTTTCTAGGTTTTGGTTGTTCATTTGGAGGAATCCAATAGGGATCAACAAGCCAATTTAGAAGATTATCTGGTGCTGAAAGTGTATGCCAATGTATTTGTTGAAATCCTAGGATTATCTGTGAGGAGATATAGATATTTCTCAATTGACTTGGTTCTTGGAGCTACTCTTTATCTACGACACCTTACAGGATGAGTACTGAAGAGCTCAAAGAACTATAGATGCAGTTGACAGAGTTATTAAAGAAGGGGTACTTATGGCCTAATGTATCTTCATGTGTTTCTATAGTTTTATTTGTTAAGGAAAAGGATGGAACCTTGCATTTGTGCATCGATTTTGGGAAGTTAAATAAGGTGACTATTAATAATAAGTACCCATTGATGAGGATAGATTATCTTTTTGATCAGGTTCAAGGAGCTCAAGTGTTTTCCACGATTTATTTGAGGTCAGGACATCACCAATTGTGAATTAAGAAAGAATATATTAGTAATACAACTTTCTAAACTCGTTATGGACATTATGAGTTCATGGTGGTTCCTTTTGGATTAACCAATGTGCCATATGTTTTTATGTGTCTAACTAATGGAGCCTTTTGAGAATATTTGGATAAGTTTGTAGTTGTTTCAAGGACTACATATTTTTGTATTGTAAATCTAAGGAGGAGCATGCGAAAAATATGAGATTGGATCTATAGTTGCTCTGAGAACACCAGTTATATGTTGATATCAGTAAGTTTTATTTCCATTAGAAGAAAATTCATCATTTGTGCCATATTATTTTGGAGAATGACATTGTTGTAGATCCAGAAATGATTAAGGCCATCAAGGAATGGTAAACATCAAGGAATGTTATGGAAGTCAGGTCTTTTATGGGACTAATAGGTTGTTACAAAAGATACATTGAAGGATTTTCTATGATTTCCCATCCCATCACTTTGTTATAGAGAAAGGACATTAAATTGGAGTGGACCTTTGCTTGTGCGGAAGACTTTCAACAATTTTACAACATTTTTAACAAGCCATTTAGTATTAAATATTGTGGATCCAAATGGGATTTTCTGGTATGCACTGATGCATGTCAAGAAGGTATGGGAGAAGTACTTATGCAAAATGGATAAATCGTATGTTTCAAGTATAGAAAGTTGAAGAAACATAAAAAGAATTAAGTTGCACATGATTTAAAATTTGTGGCTATAATTCTTGCTCTTAAGATGTGGAGACATTATCTCATGGGTTGAATAATTGAGTTGTAAACTAATCACTATGTTTTGCAACATTTTTTGGAACAACGAAATTTGAATGCTCAATATATCAGGTGGCTAGAGTTGTTACCTAAATACGATTTTGAGATTAAATATGTTAAAGGAAATGAGAATGAAGTGGGCTATGAACTTAGACGAAGAGTTCATTTTAGGCATGTTCAACAGTGAGTATATGTAAGGTGGATATAATATCTAGAGTTTTAAAAGTTGTGAATTTAGATAAATAGTATTTGGCCATCAAGAAAAAATTATAGTAGAAGGAAAGGGAGCTTAAATATTTATATTATTACCTTAGAGAAGATGAATTTATTTTGTATATAATATGTATATACATGCCAAATATGCAAGAGGTGAAAGACTCACCAGATATCATAAGACTATTACAGTGATCAAGAGAGTAGTATTTCTAGCTTAGACTAAAGAAGGATGTAGAGAATTACATGGATAAATGTTTGGTATGATAGAAAGTTAAGGTTGAGCACAATCACCTAACAGGCTTGTTGCAGTGTATACCCATTCCTTAGTGGAAGTAGGATGTGGTGTTGATGTATTTTTTACCAAATTTCCTAGGAAAGGTAAAGGGAATGATGCAATTATGGTAGTGGTTGATATGCTTACCAAAGATACTCATTTCATACCTGTAAAATAAACTCATAAATAATCTAGAATAACTAATATTTTTATGAGAGAAGTAACTAGGTTACATGGTGTGCCTAGGGTGATTATACCAGACAAATATCTGAAGTTGACATCTAATTTTTGCACTGAATTATTTAAAGGGTTATGTACTAATTTGAATTTTAGTCTTGTGTATCACCAAGATTTTGTTAGATATACTAAGCATGTCAATGAGGTGATTGAGTATATGTTGTGAATGTATGACATTGCTAAATGATCCAAATGGGAGGAATACCTCCATTTGGTATATTTTTAATATAATAACAGATATCATGATTCATTATAAATGAATCTATTTGAAGCGTTATATGGCATGGGATGCCATACTCCTATGATTTGGAGAAATCTGATAGAAAGAGTCATGGTTAATCCTAAATTGCTCAAAGAAATGGAAGAGCGAGTTGTGGAATTAAGTAAAATCCTAATGTTTCCCAATACAGGAAGAAAAGTTATGTAGATAATCATACAGTTCATACCAAATTCAAAGTCGGATACCATGTGTTTTTTTAAAGTTAGGCCATGGAAGAGCTCATTAAATATGGGGAGTTTTTCCAAATTAGAAACATGTTATCATTTGAGATCCTATAGAGGATTAGTTCAATGGAATACATACTTTCTTTACCTACATTCATGCATGTTCATGATGTATTTCATTTGTATTTGATTAAAAATTATGTTCCTAATACTAATCACATGATTTATTGGGATATGATTTAGGTGAAGCTAGAGGGAAATTTCCAGGTACATTCCATACAAATTTTGGACAAGATGGTCAAGGTGCTCCGGAATTGAGCCATAAACATGGTAAAGGTGCAATGGAACCTGCTCAGTCATTATGAGGTCACATGGGAGAAATAATATGTAATGAGGGTAGAGTACCATCATATATTTTACTAATTTACTATATATACATATGTATATTTTACACTATGGACAATGGATAAAATAATGGGGAAAGGAATATAATACCCTTGCCAGTTTATAATGTAAATATATATGTAACTTAACATTAGGTTGGTGAGAAAAAATTATTTTTCAAGCCTACAGACCTATTTATTTATGTTATATGTTTTTGAGGCCAGCATGGCAAGGCATATATGTAATTTTTGGTTAAATGAACAAATTTCAAAGTTTGTAAATATGATATATATAATGTACATATTTTTTTGCAAAACTATAATATAAAATGGGTTGGCTACGGATCCCACTCCACGGTAAAGGGTGTGGGGGTTAGGGAACTCCATGGAGATAAGAAACAAAGTGTTTGATCACAAATTTGAGTTGCATAGGGAACCTAGGGCCCATGTGGCTCCAGTGTGTGGCACATGGCAGAGAGAGCCTATGCAATATATATTTTTTTGGAAAAGAGATGGAGGCATTAGTATATAATTATGATTATGATATGGATTATTATTTTCATGACTATTATGATCCTGATTATTATTCTGAGGATTATTTTTGGCTTCAGTTGTGAGTAACTAGTTTGTGAACCCCAATATTGGGTTCTAACACTATCTGGGAGTTGTTTCAGTTTACTGCATGGAGGGTGCCTAAATAGCCATGTAACAACATGATTGTTTTGTTGGTACCTTGGCAATTGATGTGGCCTAGAGAGTTCTTCAAGCCTTCTATTAGCATGATTGGCTGGCTCACACCTTGGTCATGGAAGTACAATTGTTTATGGTTTACAATTTATTATGTAGTCGCAGCCCCAATTTGGTGGCGACCTGTGGTTGAAATCCGTGAACCATGTGGTCTATGATAGGGAGGAATGTGGAGAGCCCATAGATAGTTGGATTTCCTTGACAAGAATATTGTTTACTATTATGTTCCATGATTATTTAATGTTATGCATTTATGTGCCTCTTTCATGTACTCATGAATTTATGCTTCAAGCAATAGATTTGGTGTCTTTTAACAATTTTCATAATTCCTTTATATTTCATTGTGTGTGCACTTGTTTTCCTAGCTAATGTGATGTTAATTATCATTAAGTTCCATTACCATTGTGAATATTATACTTATGAGATATATGTATAAATTTGTCATTATCAGAGGTTAGGGTTTTCTCTCCCACGGAGAAATCATGTGTTTTAAGTATTTGGGTGGTGGTAGCATTGCCCAAGAGGAGGTCATGTACATTAAAAAGTGGAGGACATGTTTTTTTCTCCCATGGAGAAATCACATGTTATAAGTATTTTGGTGGTGGTAACGTTTCCTAGTAGAATTTTGAGGACATTACAAGAAACGAAGAATAAAAGAATGAAAATTTTACTGGCTGTACGTACATATATGGATAAGGAATAAAATTATCATGATAATGTGGTATGAATTTTACCATATGTAGACACTTTTGCGATATTACATCCATGGATGAGTGATATAGCCAAAATCAATATTCCAATAAAAAGGGAGGTTTAGTTAATGGGAAAATCTTGAATGGTTGAAGTTGTTATGTTGCAGTTGAGGTGAAAAGGAAACTCTTGAGATAGAAGGCCTTGAGTCTAAGTCCAATATAGTTGACCTAAGTGACCAAGGCTTGATGCCCTAAAGAGAAAGTATAAGGGACTCTTTAGAGAATTGATCAAGAATAGTAAGCATAAGGTTTTGTTGTTATGTTTTGGTCAAAAGTAAACACTGCCTAGTTTCCTTGATAGGAAGTTATGTGGTACTTAGAGCCATAACCAAAGTATTTCATGAACTATGTTTATAACCAAAAAATAACCAACAGAATGACAAGAGTAGAACAACCATAAAAACCACATATTAACAAGTACATTTACACATGAAATATCAAAGGAAAATAATTTCTTATATATGTATGCATAACCCAACCAAGTCAGGGACTTCCACGTACCACTCGACCATAGATTAGGTTGAACCAAATATTTCCTTCAACCAATCAACCCCATGCCATAATCCAAGCATGAATGTGGCACTCACAATAGAACCAATCATGGCTTCCTCGGGATTTACTGTATATCCACCAAGGGATTCCTAGCCCCGAAATTGTCATCAATTCAACCAAGATTTATGCAATCCCACTGGATCACTAGGCCCTATACAAACATGGATGCCTCCATATCTATTCACCTAAACCATGAGGAATTTCTCTATCTCCACCTCTTGGATTTACTGTGTATGCCACCATTACCAGTCAAGGGATTCTTAGGCCTACGAGGTCTCCACCATATGGGCCTTACCATGTATCCCTCCATTATCGGTCAAGGGATTCCTAGGCCCAATCAAGGGTATTCACAACCAAGATTTACAGTATATCCCACCAAGGGATTCCTAGGCCATGTGATTAATCCTGAGACCACCCCACTCAGCATTGAATCCATCTGAAAATCCATCTCAACCAAAACAAGAGAGCCCCATCACACCATGGCTATCTAGAAATGACAAGGCAAAGTCAAAAACCACTTTCACACCTAGAAAGACCCATGCTAATAACATCAAGAGAACCAAAAACACACATGCATGACAAAAATAGTAAGGAAATCATATATGCAAATTGATCCTCTTGATCCTCTTCCTTACCTGATCCTTGCTTCCTTTTTCTTTCTTATCTGTCCTATTCCTTCTTTCCTACAATGCTAGAGTGATCCAAGGATAATCTAAGCGTCCAAGAGTATGAGAGAGTAGAGAGAATAGACTGAGATATAAAAGTGAACTGGAAAAAGGTTGTGAAATGATCCTCATAAGCCTTTTTATTAATGAGGCATCTATTTTTCTTCATTTTCCATTATTTTCCTTCATTTTGCTCCTCACATGCAACCTATGACCTTTAACCTTCATTTTCTACTAATTTCCATTATTTTCATAAATAAAATGCCAATTAATGCCACTTTTCCTTTCCAAATCCTTTTCCATTACCTTTGTCAATTTGCGTAGCCATAATAAACCAAATTAACACCCACACTATGATGTTCTTCCCAACATTTAGCTTGGAATATGTGTCTCATGAACTTGGTTATTTTTTTTCCTTTATTAACTTTATTACATGGATTTTTTACCAGGGTTGTTACAGAACCCGCCCCATTAGGGTAACACCATCCTGGGTGTTCAATGACACCTACAACCAAGAATACTACTATAAGAAAAACATACTACTCATGGAGCTTTATAACTTATTTTGATGTAGTATTTACAATGATCATTCTATTGAGAAGAAAACCAACACGAGGAACATAAACACATGATAAGAATAATGACATGAAACCCATACCATTGATTGGAGCTTTATAACATAGCTCATGGTAGTATTTACATCCATATACATATATACATGTACCAAAACATCACACTAAAACATACACAAAAAAAAATCTCTCAACTAGGGAATAAAGAAGGATATATAGCTCGCATCTGATCTGTCATCTTCCATTTAGCTTCATCAGGCCCAAAGTGCTTCCACTACACTTTAAACTGCTTGATTGCTCAACTCTAGAGCATGAGAATATTTATATGAAAAATATGCTAAGGTTTTGGCTATAATTACCCCTTTTTCTCCACCTGCAATGCAAACCAGTCACTCACATGATCAACATATTTAACATACTTCTTAAGCAATGAAACATGGAAAACATCATGGACGTTCACTATCAGAGGCAGTGCAAGTTGATAGGATATTTTTCCAATCATTTTATGAATCTTGAAAGGTCCATAAAACAGAGGTGTCAGAGGGTAAGGAGTCTCACCTGAGGTGTGCCGCGACTGGAAAGGGAGAAAGGTTTAGCACGGGAAAAAGGTAACACCAACCAGGCATCATCCAATAATGAACATGTATTCATTATAACTGAAATAGAGATAGCATCATAACAACGATTACATAAGAACTACTAGATACATGCATTTGATGTAACATTTAAATTTTTTAGAAACTCATCACATTGGGGAGTCCATAAACATCGTGATTCACAACCAGTCTAGCTTCTTTCTATTAGCTTAACAATATAACATTACAACAGAACTTTGGCATTCGCCTTAAGAAACTACAAGAAATACTCAGATCAGACCCCTGGGTTCGACATCAACCATCATAGGACTAAGTTCTCCTAGACTCTTGTACTCTGGTACCCGTCTGCTGCAACCGAATATCTGTCGCTTACTCTAATAGCCTTGCCAACTATCACATTGACCCATCAACCAACCATCTTATTTTCTGGCCCTTTCCTTTTGTATTAGTTTCTGTCGCTCGGATCAATAGTTCCTGCTTGGCTGCTCTTATGCCTTCCCACCCACTCTGGTGCCTTTATCTTCTGCTACCACCTTTTGGCAACTCTTGTGCAAATGCCTATCTCTGCCTTGCTATCCTACTTAATCTTCTATAAGCTAACCATTGTTTCCACCCACTTCCTTCTCATCCTTCTGTTAGCCAAAATTGATCAAAACATTTTCAAAATTAAACGAAGGCACCAATAGGCCCCGACCACAATCCTTTGGCTCGTCCCTGAGTCAATTCATTTTGACCTTGGTCATTTCTGCTGGTATTTCCATTGGCTCTATGGGTGGTGGTTATACTATCAACTATGTTGGTTCTACTGCCAGTTGGCTTACCTCGACAATTCTCGTGAAGTGGAATCTGTCTCCACTAGACTTTCCTATCTCTGAGGGTCCCCCATTCCAAATGAAGGCTCCAACTGTGGAACAATATTCATGGTCTTCTGCCTGAAGTCTTTGTATATTTGAATGGTAGAGTCCCATTGGGAAAGGATTGCATCAACACGTTAAATAAATGCCTCGACCAAATTTGATGTTAGTTCCATTGGCCACTGACTTTGCAGGTCACTCCATTGCTATCCGCTGGAGCCGCACACCTCATTCAGAGTCAAAACCTGCATCCGAACTAGTGGTTATGAATCTCTGATTATTCTCTTCGTCTTTGTAGATTCCTCCTCAATACGATCGACTTGGGCCTGAATGGCATCGATTTGTTCATTGATCTGCCATAGTTGGGCAGGGTCTGTACATTCCCTTGTGATTTCAAATAGGGTCTGTATTTTCTCTCTCATCAGGTAGATTGAGTGATTCTTTAGCGCCAGGCTTCCTGGCCAGTCATGGACCTTGTTCATTAGAGCATAGCCGTTGGCAAGGGTGTTTGCTAAGGCTTGTTTCTTGGCTTCCCCTTCAGAATTTTTTCCCTCAATTGTCCTTGCGTAGATCTCCACTTGATCTAGAAGTGTGGATCTCACCATCTCCAGCTTCTTCTTCATGTCAACATTGGTAGCTACCAGGTTGGAGCATGATGCCTGGATGTGGTCGCAACATTTTACCAGTGTGCACGTCGTGATGTCTACTAATGCCTCTGTATCTACCTCAATGATTGTTGGCCACAATGTCTGGAACGACTGCATGATTTGATTACCTGGGCTTGCAAATATGAATTTTCTTGATCATGTTCCTCTGTTACATCCTGTAACTATCTTGCTTGATGTTAGTGTTCCTTGGCCAGATCCTTGTGGATCTGTTTAGCCCTATGCACTGCTTGCTGTATAAATGAAAATAGTTGGGTCGACAACTAGTGCTGGAGTGTGTCGTCCTGAATTGTATTGGATTCTGGAAACTGCCATTGGATGGGTAGGCCACTGGCGATGGATTTGTCAGAGTGGGATGCAGGCGAATGAGCTTGCTGCGATTGTGGAGTGAATTATGGAGTGGGTGGAATGATGCTAGGGTTTGGGACTACTGTGATCTTTATAGGGAAAGATGGTAGGTATGGTTTAGTCCTTGCCACCTGTAGAATAGTACCTAGTCCTTTCCCCTGTGGTGGGTCCGATCCAAGCGTTGGTGATGCAAGTGATGCGGGTTGTGTTCCATGTGTAAGAGTGGTTATCTCTACCCACCCGGCTGATTGAACTTCTGTTTCCACAGTCATCTTTCATCGGCCTGCCGGGAGGGTCTCTGACAAGGTTGCAGAGGTGGAGGCTGTGTTCAGGGAAGACTCTCGCGACTGAGTAGAAAGGTGGAAATGACAGGGATTTCTTCAACTATGGGGGTTGCAGAGACTGAGTGCTCGGTATTGTCAGTAAGATCGACAATTAGGGCCAGTGTGACAGTTTTTAGCTTTTTGGTAGCCGCATTGTGGACAAATTTCTTTTTCTTTGGTTTGGGGACTGTTGGCTTGGAGGGAGGCTGAACTACTCTGGTGGGGAGTTTCATGGCCAACGGGGTTGTTATGATAGGAGAAAACATGGTGGAGTCTTGAAACTGGGCAGGATAGTTGCTCTCACCTAATTCGAAACTAGCAATTATTCGTTTGAGCTCGAACATCTTCTCTTCCATCTGAAGTACCATTGGTTGGATTTCATCATCGGTTGGCCACTTCATACTTCTCTCCGCCACATCTATCCCTTGTGCTTGTTGCTACAAGGCTCCAAAAATATAGTTGTATTTCCCTTCTTTGATTTCATAGGCCACTCCCGGCCATGATCCAACTTCTTTATGCAGCGCCTCTGCCATTAGTACAAACCTATGTGGCCTCATCTTAAATGTCTCTAGGTGGATGCATTGTGGCATCAAGTAAGTTTGCAAATGTGAGGCTTTGAACCAGAGTGTTTCTGAGAATTCATCGAGCAGAACCTTTGGTATCCTTTTCGTTGCCCTTATGGTGTCCAACATCTGCTCATACCAACCCTTGAAAGCTATTTCATTTATCTCCTTCGTGTTGGGGTCTCCTGGTTCTCTCCATGGGTTATAATGGAGTGCTATCAGATGGCCTTCGATGATAGTCACCAATTCCCTTTGCTTCGGTGGCCTCCACTTCCACATTACCAACAACATCAAAATGTATCCAAACACAAAACTGGTACTCCGCCTGTATATATCCTTGCAAGCTTGAAATAGCTCGTTGAGAACAAATGCTGACCTATTCAATACCTCTCCCTCACAACAGTGTTCCGCCATCGAAATGGTGTCCAACGTGCATTCATTCTTCGTAAAGTGACGCATTGTCTTGCCTGCTATGAGGTAGCAGGCAACCCTGATGTCGACCTTGTTGATTCTATCGAGCTTCGCTCCTCTCCTGCCCCACTCAATCCCATATTTGGCATAGATATTCTCCTCTAACTTCTTCTTGGCTCTCTTAACCCCTGTCTGGAATGTTGTGCTAACTTCATTCCCTCCCTCGGATAGCCCTGTTAGACAACTAATATCTTCCACATGGATGGGATACTCCTTATCCAACAACAGTGATCCTCCATGCATCCTGCTCGCCAAAAGTTTGGTACACTACATTGCGGTGAATTGGGTGTCGAACACAGGTGAATTCCTCAAATGAAGTAGCGTCTATCTCTGTATCCCTTTAAACTCCTTCCTAACGCTTAAGGTCTTGGTTCCATCCTCCTTCTAGAAATCCTCCGCATAAACTTCCCTTTTCATAGCTGGGAACTAGAAACAGTCTGTAAAATCATTGTCGATTAAATTTGCCGAGTCGTATTTTCCATACAGGTTATAGACCACTGCAATTCTTCCATCCAATGTATCCTGTGGGACTGATACAATTCCTTTCGCCATCTTCTCTCGTCTATGATACATAATATGTACTTGAGTTTTCCTACTCCTCTATCTCTGCAACTGTTCTTCAGAATGGCTTTGTAATTCTTCTTCTATCTGTGATTGAAGTTCTAGAATGCTCTTCATTATCCTGCAAATTAAGTAGCCTGACCTAACACGACGATTCCTGACTGACTGGAATTTGACAACTAATTACTCTGACAACTTTCCCATGTGTTCTAGCTATACCTTGTCACTGCCAGCCGATCTGGACTTCACGACCATGACGTGGACTAGGAAAGTACAGAGTGGGTTGTATGGTGTATTTATTTTTTCATGATGGGGTTATTTATTAACTAAATTTGTACGTAAGGGAAAATATTTTTTGGCCCCTACATTGACAGTTTCCTTATTAGTTACTTAATATGGAAATGACTATCGATACAATGGAACGGAAGGGTATAGCATGTGATCATAAAGTCTGGGGAAAGTGCATGGCCCCGTGTACCTTGCTGACTGGGATTACATGTGTAACTACTAACTCTTCCCTAGAAAGGCTTTAGGCATGCGCCATTCACCCATCCATGTAGCAAGACTCCATCCAGTTGCGCGACCCTTACTGCTCCTGAATATTTGATCTCCATGACTACAAACGGTCCTAACCAGTGCATCTGCAGTTTCCCTGGGAACTTCTGGAACTTGTTGTCATATAGGAGTACATGTTCCCCTATTTCAAAAGACTTCTTCCTGATATGCCTATCATGCCATGATTTTTTCCTTCTCTTCTCTAATGATTGATGTAACTTTGCTAAGAAGCGAGTTTCATCAAGTTCCAATAGCTGACTCAGTTTGTCCCACATGGTTATGTTGTTTGTCATTCCTGTGGCTTCAGATATGAACATACTTGGTAATATAAATTCTGTTGGAACCATAACTTCCCTTTCGTATACTAGCTGAAATGGATTTTTCTTATGAAGTCCCTTTACTGTTGTCCTATATGCCCATATAGTTTTGGGTATTATTTCATCCCAATCATCCTTGTTGGTCGACACAACATTTATTATCTCTTTCTGCAGGATTTTTTTGAATGCTTCCACTCTATCGTTGACCTAAGGGTGATAGGGGCTACTCTTATTATGATAAATCATGAAGGTTCTCAGCAGAGCCTCATTGGTTTCATTTAGGAAGTGCATTCCCTGGTCGCTTGTTAGGATTCTCCGGCATCCAAACCTTGATACTATGTTCTCAAAAATAAACCTTGCAGTTGTTTTTGTTGTACAATACTTGACAACTACCACTTCTGCCCACTGGGTGAGGTATTATGTTGCTGTTATTATGTATCTTGCTCGTGAGTGCCTCATTGGTGGTGTGCTGGGTCCAATAAAATCCACTGCTGATTTATAAAATATTTGCACTGTGTCAACAGATGTAGAGGCAACTCATCCTATCGTGAAGGTTTTCTGACCCTCTGATAGACGTCATAGCCCTTAGCAAATTCTTTAGAATCTTTGCGAATAGTTGGCCACTCAAGTCCTAAGTGTAGTATATTTCTTACAGTGGCTTTACCTCCCACACGGCATCCTACAACTCTCGCGTGGCATTCCCATAGCACATCATTTCTTTCGTGTTGGAGGATGCAGTGCCTAAGTATTTGATCTAAACGCATCTTGTGGAGGTGTCCTATGATCAACTGGTAGTCTATGGCCCTTACTACCAAGTGTCATCTTTGTGCTGCTATATATACTTCTAGGCAATGATATGTTGTTAATAATGTGACGATCTCTTCTAGGTGATCTGGGATCACCTCTATTCTAAATAAGTCAGCGTTGGGCAATTAATCATCCACTTCTCCTTCATTATTCCCTGTTTCCAGTCGCGAGAGGTGGTCTAGTCCCACATTTAGTTTGTTGGGTTTTATGACCACCTTGAAAGTGAATTCCTAGAACAACAATAGCCATCGGCATATTCCTCCTTCTAGTACTGGCTTGTTTACCATGTATTTGAGTGCGGAATGGTCTGTAAATAATTTGAATGGTGCACCCAATAAATATTGCCTGAACTTTTGGAGAGAATAAACCATTGTTAGGGCTTCTCTCTCGGTTGTTGTATAATTTCTCTCCGCAGTCGATAACTTTCGGCTAGCATAGTACACCTGGTGGTCCATATTCTTTTCCCATGATTGCACTAAGACCACTCCCAATGCTATACCCGATGCATCAATGTGCACATGGAACATTTTGTTCCAATGTGGATATACGAGTATAAGCACGCTTACCAGTCTTTCCTTTAACTTATTCAGAGTCATCTGACAATCCTCAGTCCAAATGACCTCCTCTGTTCTTTTCAGTAGTTTTTCCAGTGGGGCTGTGATTGATGCGTAGTTCTTGATGAATTGTTGGTAGTACCTAGTATGACCTAGGGTTGATCTTAGCTGTTTTATGTTGCACTGTGGTTGCATGTGGAAAATTCTCGCAACCTTCGCTAGGTCTACACATACTCCATCGTTGCAGACAATACGACCTAGTAGTGTTCCAAACGGGACTGCGAAGATACATTTCTTGAGGTTTAAAGAAATTTGCAGTTGCCTGCAACTTTCAAACATTACTCTTAATAAGATGGTGTGTTGTTTTAATAGACTGTGCACTGTCCAGTCATCCATGTACACCTCTAGAAGCTTGTGAATGTATTCTCAGAATTCTTCTATAACAATCCTTGAGAAAATCATTGGTGCATTCTTTAGTCTGAATGGCATTACATTGTATGCATATGAATTCCACTCTGTAGTGAATGTTGTTTTTGTTTTATCCTCCTCATCTATTCAAACTTGGTGGTATCCTTAAAATACATCTGTGAACGAATATGCTTCATTCCTTTCCATGTCGTACAGGACTTTATCATTGAAAGGCGTCGGGAATGAGTCATGCACACATGCATTGTTAAAGCTTCTATAACCAACACATACTCTGATCTTAGTTTCATCCTTCTTGTTCTCTATGACTATTGGGCTTATCCACTCAGCTTCATCTACCAGAAATATAATTCTTTCTTTTAACATTTTGTCAATCTCCTTCTTAACTTTCTCCTTCACCCTTGGGTTTAATCTGTACGGTCTGTGTTTTACCACTTGGCATCTATTCTCAAAACAATCTTCATTTCCATTATATTTCCTTGTATCCCTTTCATCTTTGCTACTGAGGTCAGGACTAGATCCTGATATTCCTTTAGTAAGTCAAAAATCTCTTTTGTGGTCTGTTCGTCCCATTAGTCTCCCATAGATGCTATCTTAGGCTTATCCTTCTTCCTAACATTTTGCTTCATTAGTTTCATTGGTAGAGGGTGTGCACCTTCTGTTAAGGGGATTTCCCGGATGTCCCTCTCTCCTTCTATTTCCCTGAAGGTTAGGTGTTTTAGTCCATCTAACCCATCTTCCTCTAGCTCTTCGTCCACCTTGTCATAGGTCGCATATCCTGGCGACTCTAGGTCATACAGATATGGCAGAAAATTTTCATCAGGCCCTCCCTCACTTAATGGGTCTATGGTGAACAGAACCTTGTTTATTTCTTGGAGTGCCTCTGTCATGTGTGCCTCATTACTTTTGAATGGGAAGTGGCTAACAAACTATATTTCCAAAACATCCCAATCTTTTGTCTGTCGACGGAGCTCCTCTTGTACATATCAAGCTCGGGGGGTATTTTTGAGGGTATGTATAAATGCATTTACCCATTGATCCTTTGACATTCCCTAGATTTTCCAATGGTTATGCAATGTTCAATGTGCCTCTCGGGACTTGAACCCCCCTGGTAATTTGCTTTACCCTGTGGCCAATCTTCCTCCGGGGCAAATATTGCCTTCATGACTTGCTTGATGCCCATCCAGTATCCTAGTGTATTGCAGTGTGTCTTCCACCATCTTGTTGGGTTACCATGAGGGAAATATGAAGAAAGGGAATCTTTTTATCCTCCATGATTTCCTGGTCTATCCTGTTCAAGAAGGCGTCCACTAGTTAAAGGCCATAATATTAGGGATAGTTTCCCATCTTCGTCCCTATCCAATTTACTTGGGTTACCATTGCATACCATCTAGTGTTCAGTTCATACCCGCCTTGCTGCCATGTAGCTTTCGAGTCGGTCTCTGAGCTTTGGATACTTCTCCAGCTGACAGAGCCTCTTGCCGTTGGGTTTATATAATCTTCCCCACTGTGAGTGTGTAAAGCTGGTCTAGCACTCCTGGTTCATCCATGTCATCCACTGGATCTGTGAACCTAGGTCCTTGGTATGGGTCCAAGGGTTGGATCACCCTTAATCCTTCTGCTTTGAAAATCATTAGTTCTTTCTTTAGGTCTATGACAACATAGTTTTCATAAGCCCAATCGATCCCTAGTAGCGTCGGGTATGGGTCCTTGTCCCCCATGATCTCAATCACTTCGAATTCAGTGTGCGTTTTCACCCCCGCCACATCGACTTCCATGTTCTCCAACCTCCCAATAGGCAATATACAGTATTGATTTTCCATCCTTAGTTGAATTGGTGAGGATTTTAGTTGTGGCTTCCCCATTGCCTCCCATGTTTTCCTAGGTAGGATGTTTACATCCTACCCCAAGTCTAATATTGTGTCCCTTATCTAGAACCCTACAACCTGCACATTGATATGAAAATCCTTGTCACTTCTCTTCTTGTTCCTTTTCACTCTTCTGGAGATCTTTTTTGGCAAATATACAAGTGACCGCTCCACTTCCCCTTCTTCTATGGCTACCGCAGTCTTCAGATTTCTCCGCAACTCCTTCAGCATGCCTTCATCCTCAACAATTTTTAGGAACAATTTAAACCATTCTTCAATCGTCTAGCCGTGCTCAAGCATGTGATCCTGCCGCTTCTAGTTGTATCTCTTCTCGGTCATCTCCTCAAATAGTTTAGCAGCCTCCTAATAATACTAATTTTTTCATGCAGGCTGATATACTTTCTGTGGAGATGCTTCTTTAACAATCAAGGGTGGGTTCATGGTGCTACGATCCTCCCCTGTTCTCTTTCCCCCTCGGGTGACTATATTAATATTGGTTGCAGGAAGATAGTCATTGGCCCGTAGTTCGGCATTAACCAGGTTAGCCCCCCTCTGCCTGGTCCTTTCTTCCCAATTTGTAATGAGTTATGGAAAATCCTTCATGACATGGGTATTAATCATGCACTGTGAGCACCAAGTTCATCTCAGGAGCGGCATTCCTTGGTGACATGCCCTTCTTTGTTGTTGTTGTAACACCTCACAGGCCCTTTTCCTCCAGTTCTCCCTCCTCCCGTGTTTCCTCCTCATCCCCCTCGATTTAATTCATTAATTCTGAACGTAGATCTATCTAGCCTTTTCGCTAGAGCGTCTAGTGCTATGCACTGATCAATGTGATGTGTTGTAGATGAACAGAACTCACAGTAGTTGTTATTTGGGACATTGGAATATTTCTATAGTATCGGGCATATTCGTGGTAGGTGTCCGTATACTCTACAGATCTCACAAAAGTTTGGGTTATTCCTTCCCAGAAAATCTCCTTGCACTCCTATTGCCACAACTCTTGCGGTTGGTGGGGCCCTTGATGACCCTGCAACTCCCCCTAGATGATAAACCCCTCGAAACCTAGGGTAGCCTGTCGCAACGTGCCCTTCCACAATGCAGTGGGTGCACCATACATTGGTTCTAGCTGGTCGTATCAACTGAAGATCCTTTAGCTTCTCTGTTAATGTTGTTATCTAGTTCTGGAGACCCATGATCGATGGGTCTTGCAATCTCATCCCTCCCCTATATTCCTGAGGATACCCAGCCATGGCCTCTATTTGAGAGGCTTGTTCCAATGCATCTTAGAGGGTTCCAATTTTCTATTGCATGAGTAACGTTTTGGTTAGGGGCAAGACTACCTTGATAAACTAGTCCTGCTGGTGATTTGGTTCCAGGGTGTAACTCAACTTTGCAATGGCATCCTTAAACCTTTGCATGAGCTCCTATATCGTCTCACCCTCCTTTTTCTTAATTTACCATAGCTCTGACAGCCCTTGCTGGTCTATTTGTGGTACCTTGAATTCCTGCACAAACCCTCTTTTGATATCGTCTATCGTGCAGTTTGGATTCTGCTCCACCCATAATGTAAACCAGCACAGAGCCCTCTCCCTCACCGTGGTCAAGAATTCCACTGTCTTGACATTGTCTAGAGTCTGACGTGCTCTCCAAATAGCTTCACAGAGATACCAGTGTTGTTCCACATCCACATTTCCCCTTCCTGCGAACTCTGGGTATTTGGTGAAAGAGCCCACCATATTGACTTGGGTGTAATCTAGTAGAACAAATTCTTTGTTCCTAGGCTACTAGGATCCCTGTAGTCCCAAGTTACTAATACTACTGGCTCCTTTGTTGCTTTAAATATTAGAATTGGCTTTGTATTTCTCTCGTGCACTATATACCCGTACTTCTTTGGCTAAACTAATAACAAATTCCTTTGGATTGTAATAAGGTACTAGGGGAAGATCAAGGGAGACATCATTGGTGTCTTGGAGGTACTGCTGTTGACTATTAATGGATTCTTCTCTCTCATTAAATGATCTCCTTGTCACGTCGCCCAGTTCTTCTTCTCTTTCCTCTCCATACCCACTTGGCCTCTGCTCTTGTGATCCACCTTCCGCAACCTATAGGGAAGGTTTCTCTTCATTCCTCTAACTCCTACTTCTTCTGCCACCACTCTCATTCTTCCCAGCATCTTCCTCTCCTCTCTCCTCGACTCGGGGTTTTCCCATCACCGCTCCTAGTTGGTGGGGGTCCATCCTCCTCTTCCCCAGAGTCTTAATCACTCTCGTTTGCCACTTCTACCCTAGTAGTGCTCTCCTCTGCATTATGACATCTCTAACTTTCTTCAATTCTTCAGCATCCATCCCTTTAGTAGCATATCTAGTCCTCAACAAATATCATTCCCCCCTCTATGTTCTTCCCCCAGTATTGGGGTTTTACACTACCATCCCCACAATGGGAGAGGTTATTAGTCCTTCTTCTACCATAAACATCTCAATCCACATCGGTACTTCCTTCATCAACCTTCCTCTTAACCTAGAGCTAAATAGAGCTTCTGCCTTTGAGAAATACTGATAACTCTTTGCAAAAAACCTGACTATATATCCCTCCACCATAGTCTTTAACCAAAAACCTACCACTCTAGTCAAATCATTGTCCAATTGTTGGAGCAGTGCAATATTTGACAAAGCCCAGCTCCAGTGAACTATCGTCGATCCCCCTGACCAGTTCTGCCCCTTTAGCCTTCTTAACCAATTGTACAAGTCTTCTGGAAACTTGCACCAGAAAATCTCATATTGATCATTGGTACTATCGGCATATAAAATCCCCTCACTTACCTTGCCGATCAGTTCATTTGTACAGGTAGCTTGCTCTGCTACAAACTGCTCTACTTTATGATTCCACCAATCTGTAATCTCTCTCTTGAATATCCTCAACACCATGTTCCAAACCAGATCTTGTCACTTCAGGTCACGACAACGAAACCTTTTGTTGGCTCGAAAGAGTCATCAAGGAGAAAATATCTTGGGTTCAGGTGTAAAGGGCCAAAAATGGTCTGATGTAGTCTAGGACAACGCCGACATTTTCACCTTACCTAGAGGGTAAGGATTCTCACCCGTGGCATGTCGTGACCAAAAAGGGAGAAAGGGCTAGAATGGGATCAAGGTAACACCAACCGGGCATCATCCAATAACAAACATGTATTCATGATAACCGAAAAAGAGATCGTAGCATAACAACGATTACATATGAACTACTAGATACATGCATTTGATGGAACATTTAATTTTTTTAGAAACTCATCACATTGGGGAGTCCATACACATCGTGATTCAAAACCAGACTACCTTCTTTCTATTAGCTTAACAATATAACATTACAACAAAACTTTGGCATTTGCCTTAATAAAATACAAGGAATACCTTGGTCAGTCCCCTCAGTTTGACATAAACCATCATAGGACTAAGTTCGCCTAGACTCCTATACTTTGCTATCTATTTGTTGTGATCGAATATCTGCTACTAGCTCTAATAGCCTTGCCAACTATCGCATTCACCGGTCAACCAACCCTCTTATTTTTCGGACCTTTCCTTCTGTATTGCTTTTTGATACTTGGACTAACACTTCCTGCGTGGTTGCTCTTGCACCTTCCTGCCCACTTGGCTATCTTTATCTTCCACTGCTACCTTGCGACAACTCCTATGCAACTGCCTGTCCCTACCTTGATGTTTTGCTGACTCTTCCGCAGGCTAACCATTGCTGCCACCCACTTCCTTCTCATCCTTTTGTTAGCCCAAATTGATCAAAACCTTTTCAAAATTAAACGAAGGCCCCAATAGGCTATTTTGAATTCCATCTCTGTACCCAATCCTAGAAACAACTCCTTCCACAATCTAGAATTCAACTTAGCATCCCTATATGACATAATCTTCCTTGGAACATTGTGTAGCCTCACTACATGTCGAATGAAGACGTGTGCAACATCATTAGCTGAATAGTGTAGAAAATATTGTAGATTCACAAGCTCATGCAATGTACTAAAGCATAGGACAAGAATATACTTCTACTTTCAACTAGCAGAAGCCAATAAATCAATGAAAATAATATGAACAAGAAGAAGATAAATCAATGGCACATAACACAATATTATTTCTTTGGGAAAGCCATTGCTCAAAACCTCACCAATATTTATTGCATTAAATCACAAATATGAATGAAGATAAAAAGCTTGTTCTCACTAGAACAATTCCGCACAAGTATGCTCAACTCTCTCAGCTCACAAGCAGTCTCTTGGCCAACAGTTAGCCAATTTTACAGCTCTCCAAGCCCCCAATCTCTTGCGTAATTTCTAAGATGAATAGCATGTATTTAAAGGTAATCCATGCTTCTAAAACTGTGTAATCCAAACATAGGTACCTCTCTGATTAAATGCATGATATTTACAACTCAGTAAATCACACAACTAATAGTACATTGTCCCTACACTCTAGTCTCAACTAGGTCTTTCTTAGAATCAACATGCATGAGTTTTTGATGAGGGAATGTTCAGTTAACTAGAGTGACACTTGTGGATGCATTAGTGGACCAACTGACAATTAACTCTCTATTAGTTCCACAAATAGTTTGGAACTAATTTAAGTAAACATAACTCAGTAAACTGAGTTATCTAATTTACAAATTAGTTTAAACTCATACTACACCCATAAAATTTAGGGATAACATATACATGACTACAAAAAGACTTGAACCTGAAATTCCTAAGCTAATTAAGTTAATTAAACTTAATTAATGATTTACAAGTTAATATGAGAATAGAATTAGATTTTAATTGTTAGTTTAATTCAAGGACAAATTAAATTAGAATTACTTGTTGCCATTTCTCAACACTCCCTCTCAACAAGAAAGGGATTATCATCTACCCCAATCTTGTCACTGTGAAACTTGAATTTAAATATTGATAATTCCTTTGTCAAAATGTTAGCATATTTCTTCACTGTGGGAATGTACTCTAACAACACAATCCGCCTAAATACACAATCTCTGAGATGATGATGATCAAATATCAATATGCTTGGACCGATCATGAAAAACTGGATTTTCAAATAGTTTGATAGAACTATGATTATCACAGTAAATCACAGTTTGATCCATATGCTAAATAAATAAACCGACCAGGATCTTCCTTATCCAGATGGCCTCACATGATGCCTGACTCACAGCCATGTACTCTACCTCTACAGAACTAAGTGCAACCGATATTTTTTTTCTGTTATACCAAGAAACTACCACTGACCCAATACTGAAGATCCCTCCTGATGTGTTCTTCTAGTCGGATGGAATCCCTGCCTAATATGGATCAGTGAAGCCTTGAAGCTTCACTCTCTCTTTCTGTTTGTAACATAATCGATACTAAGAAGTGCCCTTGATGTATCTCAATACATGCTTCGCTGCTTTCCAATACATCTTGGTAGGGCTAACCATCACTTGACTAAGTTGGTTAACTTCATAGAACATATTCGGTCGTGTTTTCACCAAGTACATGAGTGAATTCACAAGCTACCTATAAACAATAGATTCCACTACTTCCCTTGAAGTAGCATCCTCCTTCCTCCAATTACCTGCTAGAGGAGTCTCCATGGGTTTGTTTCTCTCCATGCAGAATCTCCTGAGTATCTCATTGGCATACTTTCCCTCAGACACAAACAACTCCCCATCTACTTGCCATACCTCCATGAAAAGAAATAAATGCATGAGCCCCACATACTTCATTTCAAACTCTCTTGCAAGGTCCTCCTTACAATACTTGATCAGTTGATCATCAGTTGTCAATATGAGATCATCAACATAAAGTAAAATAATCAATAGTTTACCTTCCACCACTATGTGGTCTAGGTTCACATTTACTTCACTCTTCATGAAGCCCAACTTGGTGAAGTACTTATCTATCCTAGTGTACCAAGCACGAGGTTCTTGTTTTATCACATACAACGCTCTATTTTTCGTCACACATGCAACTCACGGTCAAAGGTCTCAAACCTTCAGGCTCCTCTATGTTCACCTCTTCCTCAATCATACTATTAAGGAAGGTTGTCTTTACATCCATATGATGTATATTCCAACCCATTTGTGCTGATAGTTCCAATATAGATCTAATCGATGAGTACCTTGCAACAGAAATGAAGGTCTCATCATAGTCAATCCCCTCTACCCATGAAAATCCAGGGGCCACAAATCTAGACTTATGCTTGTCCAGACTACCATCTATATCTTGATTTACCTTGTAAATCCAATGTGAGCCCACCATTGACTTTTCGTCCAATCTCAGGATGACATCCCAAACACTGTTACGAACTATGGAGTCATACTCCACCATGCTGTCAACCCAAATAGATTGTTGCACTGCTTGCTTAAAGGAAGATGGCTCTGTCATAACACATTCACCCATAAGAGCCATGTATCTAGTGTACCTCTCATGTGACCTCCTCTGCCTACGCTGAGAAGTGGGTGCTCCTACATTCTCTCGTGCATCATCCAAAAATCTTTTAGCCTCTCTGGTGTGCTTTCTTCCCTCTCTGGAAGACTCCACTCGAGTGTCTCCTCTCCTGGATCCTCTGCGTGTGGCTACTCCACATCAATCTGAGGCTCCTCAACCTTAGGAGATAAAATCTCCTCATCTGCATGTAGCTCAAGCTGCCTCTCAAGGGAAACTTGCATGGCCTTCTCCTCATCGAGTCTAACATCCCTATGAACCACTATCATCTTGTTGGTTAGAAAGTACACATGATAGTTGTGAGGTGTATCATTGTACCCCACAAATATCCCCAACTATGTTGTTGGTTCAAGCTTCTTTTGTGCATCTTTGATCACATGGAAATATACCAATAACCCAAAAATCCTAAAGTGACCAACATCTGGCCTCTTACCGGAATAAGCCTCCTCTGGTGTCTTCATCTCAAGTATCCAATGTGGGCTATGGTTCTGAACATAAACCATTGTGTTGCATGCCTCATCCACAAGTGTAGTGGTAGGCCCTGATCATGCAACATCACCCTCGATGCCCCTACTATGCTTTTGTTCTTCCTCTCAGCCATCCCATTCCTCTCAGGGTTATGGGGTGTTGTCCTCTCCCGTTTAATCCCTTCTACTGCATAGAAGTTCTTAAACATGTTTGAGACATACTCACCACCCTCATCACTCCATAGAGCTTTAACCTTGTTTCCCATCTCTTTATCTACCAATTCTTTAAGCTCACAAAACATTGTGAAATTTTGATCCCTTTTTTGCATGAAAGATATCCAGAATTTTCGAGAAAAGTCATCAACAAATATAACATGATACTTATGTTTGGTTGTGGATGTTGTTGATAATGATCCACACACATCTTAATGGAATAACTCTAGAATAGCCTCTTCTCGTCTGTCTCTATTGTGAAAGGAAGACTTGGTGTATTTTCCCAAAGTACACCCCTTGCATGTATCAACTTACTCAAGCATACCTTTAAGAAGTTCGGTAGAGATCTGCTGCAATATCTTCAAAGCCCAATGATGCAAGTGTCCCAATCACCTGTGCCACAACTCGCCAATGTCTCATATCTGCACCCTCTCTTCTTTTGTGCTCAAAGAAAAATACTCCTCTACATCTAGCTTATAGAGATTCTTCACCCGAATCCCTATCTTCTTTACTTGACTCGTGGCTATGTGTCAAAGGAACACCTTTCCTTTCGAGAATATCACATCATAGCCTCTATCCTCAAGCATGGTAATGGATACCAAGTTCTTCTTCAAGCTGGGCACATACATAAAATTCTTCAAGGTGAGTGGAGTCCCATGCTCCCTCAGAAAAGTAATTGTGCCCAATTGAGTAACACTATACCTCCCGTTGTCAACCATCTCGATATTCATATGGAGATATTTCTCCTCCAGGTTATTGAATAGCTCTTTGTTTCCAATCATGTGGAATGGATCTCCATTGTCTAAGTGCAATACACTTCCCATCGTTGATGAAACCATGCATGCAATGAGGGAAAAGTCCAATTCAAATTGAGAGGTCAAATTCTCACCCACCCCTCCTAAGGACTTCTTCTCGGACTTATTGAGTGGACAATTTATAACAGAATAGCCCAACTCATGATAATCAAAGCACTTAACACTTTTCATGTCTTTCTTCTTACCTCCATGATAAGAATCTGATTTGAAATGGGAATATTTCCCTTTCCCCTTCTTTTCCTTAATCGCTAAGGCACATTTCTCTTCATCATTAGTCTTTGATGAAGAGTCATCCATATTGTTCCTCTTGATCTCCGCCTGCATCAAATCCAACCATAGTCGTTCCCAATCTAACAGCTTCTCCTAACCATTTACAGAGTCTTGATAACTATGCCAATTCTTTGGGAGTCCTAGAAGAGAAATACTCACCATATCATCCTTGGAAACCATGATTCCAACACTTCAAAGTTCATCACGACATTGAGTGAACTTGGTCAAGTATTTTGGAATAGTCTCGCCTTTCTCCATTTTTATTTTTCGAAGTTTTTCCTTTAGTGCCAATTTTCTTTGGTCATTGTTGTTATGATACAAGTCCTTTTGGAAATAATACTGAGAGGGGGGGTGAATCAGTATTATCAAATTATTTTCAATTTATACAAGGATTTGCAGATCTGACTATTGAAACTTGCATATACCTTCCAGACTTATAATTTAATTTATTCTTCAGATGTTGATCATTAATCTGTGTGTCAAAACCATATAATAGTAAGGAGGAACAGAAAAATAGAATAGACAGTCACATAAAAGGAACACAAGATATAAGGTGGAAACCCAATGTGGGTGAAAACCACCTGCTACAATATGTCTCTATCTTCTCTCAAGTAGAAACTTCTTTTTACAATGATTCTGTATTGGTGCAGTCTTATACCAGCACACAAGCTTCAACCTGCAGAAGGCTACAACCTTCTCTCATTCTCCAGACTCTTCTGGGAGGGAGCTACAACCCCCTTAGCTCTTGTACTAGCTGAGGTACTAGTACGTAGGTGCTGACCTACAGAAGACTTCTCTTTTCTTCCAAGGGCCACGTTTCATAAATTTTCAAACTAGATCCATGAATATCAATCAAACATCAAATAGATCTGCAATCAACCAGCTTCCTTGTGCAAATACTGAATCATTAACTTTTCAAAACATAGTACCAGTAACCAGACACCAATTTAGAACCCTAAACACTGCAGTAATAGACATAAGAAGCTAAAACATATTTCAAGGAAAGGTCTGCAACTTCACCAACAGAAACCTTTGTACGTCTGCGCCATCTCTGTGGCCAACCTGCGAGTATCCGCACCTTCACTCTGTCGGTCCTGCAGACTTCGCGCCTGTGCTATGTAAAACCTGCGGATATCTGCGCTTGCACTGTGTCAGACCTACGGGTATCTGCGCTTGTGCTGTGTCGAACCTGCGAGTATAGATAATTTTTCAGACTTCAATTATACTCCAGACTATCAGATTTATAGATCTGATCTTGCGCCAAAGAGATTTCGCCCCATCAGTAGATTCATCTTGTAATGTTCAGGTTTCTCCTTGGTTTAGGTCCAGCTATAACTCACCAACCGATCACATAATTTCAGGTCTTGCTCTTCTTAAGATATTCAACACATCAGTGCCCAAACCAAATGATCTCCTTTCCTTTTCATAGTCTAGGCCTCACTCAAACCATGGTCTAAAACCATAGAGATCCAATACTAGGAACCCAATACCTGGGTTCAATACTTTAGATGCAAAAACATGGACCAAAACCATAGGATCAAAAATTTCGGACTAAATACCATGGACCAACCATAAGATTTCCCACGTGCGTGCTTTTTCTCTGCGTGTACTTTACATCTGCACTTTTTGTTCAGAGCACCTGCGTACATGTCCACAGCTTTTGTTCAGTGCACCTACGTATGTCCGTGGCTTTATGAACAGGAACCTGCGGGTATCTTATTTTCTACTATTTTGAGAGCTTGAACTTATGATCTACTATTTGAGTGAGTTTCCATCAAGGACAACACTGATGTCATCGAGCCAAACCTGTGCCAATCCTATGTCATAATGCCAACAATCTCCCCCTTTGGACTTGATGGCAACCCAAAGTCACTCAAAGTCTTTTCTCCCCCTTTGACATCAAGGGCAAAGGGTTATGCACCCCCTGAGTACATGCTAAAATCTCTGCTCTGCTTTGATGTCCAAGCTCCCCTTGACGTATAGGCAAGATCTGCAAGAAGATTTTCTACAAAAGAAATATGACATTACACACCATAATAGACCTTCCTATCACTAAAGACTCATACATACAATTCCCAACCAAGTGGGAATATACCATTGACTCATCCACCCAACCAAATGGGGATACATGATAAGCACATTACATTATCCATCCCAGGCATAGTGGGGCAACCAAGATAGGCCATTACATGACCTTGACAAAAGAAATATAAGACATAGAGACAAAACATCAGTAGCATCTGTCAATCATTATTCAGATCAGCATCCATGTTCTCCTTCTCCTCCAAGATCTTCTATAATAATTCCAACAATGCATTATTATAAGAATATATGCTCCCCCAGAACCTGTGCCTGCTAGTCACTGACAGATCCATAACAGACTCTTCTCATTCTTTCTTTTCCATATAAACCAGCGAATGTATGCGTATACCGCATATGAAACTTGCGTGCAACCAACAATCTCTGAAACAGATAAGATTCAACAGCAGGATGATGCATCAACTACCCCCAGCTTTTTTCTAAGGTATTCAAAGGTCTCCCTGGGCAGTGGTTTGGTGAGAATATCAACAACTTGTTCCTTAGAGGGAACATACTCCAATTTGACCTTTTGTTCAAGCACTTGTTCCCTGAGAAAATGATACTTGATTGGTATGTGCTTAGTCTTTGAATGCATGACAGGATTCTTTGAAATACTGATTGCACTTGTATTATCATAGAAGATGGAGACAGGTGGAGTGAAAGTGATTTGCATGTCTTGCAATGTTTGCATCATCCAAAGGAGTTGTGTGCAGCAAGATGCAGCAGCTACATATTCTGCTTCTATTGTAGATAATGCAATAGAGGTTTGTTTCTTGCTAAATCAAGATACTAATCTAGAACCCATGAAGAATGCACCACCACTAGTGCCTTTCCTGTCATCCACGCTTCCTGCCCAATTCGCATCTGTGTATGCATGAAGTGTGAGATCTGTACCTGTAGGATACCATAAGCCATAGTTTTGAGTTCCTTGAAGATACTTGAAGATTCTCTTAACTGCTTGAAGATGAGTTTCCTTTGGATTTGCCTGAAACCTTCCAACTATTGCCACTACATGCATAATGTCTGGTCGGGCACCTGTTAGATAGAGCAGACTACCAATCATGGATCTATAGGTTGGTTGATGTATGGCTGCCGATTCATCATTTGTGCTGAGGCTGCATCCTGTCACCATAGGGGTACATACTGGTTTCGAATCCTCCATCCCATATTTCTTCAAGATCTACTTGAGATACTTGGTTTGTGATAGAAAAATACCGTCTTTATTTTGTTGGACTTGTAAACCAAGAAAATATGTGAGCTCACCAAGCATGGACATTTCAAACTCCTTTTGCATCACCAAGGCAAAATTTTGACTCATGTCTTCTTCATTGCTGCCAAAGATGATATCATCAACATACACAACAAGTATTAGCATCTTTTCATTGTCAACCTTTATATATAGATTGCTATCAGTTGATCCTTTTATAAAGCCTTGTTGATGGAGGTACTTATCCAACCGATAATACCATGCCCTAGGAGCCTGTTTAAGGCCATAGAGAGAATTTTTGAGTCTGCATACAAGTGTTGGATCATTTCCAAGAATAAACCCATCTGGTTGTTCAATATATACTTCTTCCTCCAAGTCTCCATTCAGGAAAGCAAACTTCACGTCCATTTGAAATACTTTGAACTTCTGAAAGCTAGACAGAGCAAGGATCATACTTATAGCCTCAAGTCTGGCAACTGGTGCAAATGTTTCTTCAAAGTCTATGCCTTCTTGTTGCGCATACCCTTTACAAACAAGTCTTGCCTTGTTTCTAACCACATCCCCATTTTCATTCAGCTTATTTTTGAAGATCCATTTTGTCCCTATGCCATTCTTATCTTTTGGTCTAGGAACCAACTCCCAAGTATTATTCATTTCAATTTGCTTGAGTTCTTCCGCCATGGCCTTGACCCAACATTCATCTTTGAAAGCCTTTCTTACATTCAGTGGTTCAGTGGAGGAGAGCAATGCTAGATAACTTGAAGCTTTTGAAATGGTTCTCCTTGTTTGTACACCTGCCTCTTTTTGCCCCAAAATTTGAGATTCTGGATGATTCTTCTGAACGTATCTAGATGGAGTCTTTTATTCTATCCTTATCTGTTCTTCTGGAGCCTCATGATTTTCTTCTTTTTTATGAATCTGATTTGATGTTGATGGATAGTCTTCGCCATATTCGAAATCTTTAGATTTTACCTGCCTAGGAGTGTTTCCTTCTTCATCAACCACTACATCAATACTTCCAACAATCTTACCAAGTCTTTTATTGTAACATTTGTAAGCTTTGTTGTGGGGAGTCTTACCATACCAAAGTTCATGAGGAGTCTGAGTGTTGTTTACCCGGACATTTGTCTTGTTGAGAATAGTAACAACGGCAAATGCGGCTTCACCCCAGAAGGTTGCCGGAGTTCCAGACTCATCAAGCATAGCACGAGCCATTTGTTGAACCATTATGTTCATCCTTTCCACTACTCCATTTTGCTGAGGAGTCCTTGCAGTAGAGAATTCCCTTCTTATTCCATGTTCTTCATAAAAATCGAAGAATTCATCTGAGGTAAATTCCCCTCCTCGATCAGATCTAAGGCATTTGATTCAACGATCTGATTCGTTTTCAACCAAAGATTTGAATGACTTGAACTTTTCGAAGGCTTCATCTTTATACTTCATGAGTCCTATCCAACACATCCTTGAAAAGTCGTCAATGAACAATATGAAATACTCTTCTCCTCGAGGTGACCTTTTCCTAGTTGGACCACATATATCGGTGTGGACAAGTTCAAGTGGCGTGCTAACTGATCCTTCCTTCTCAGGTAAATTAGTTCTGGTTTGCTTACCAACTTGACATGATTTTCATATTGTATTTTCTGGAATTCTGATGTCAGGAATATCCCAAACTGCCTTATATTTGCATGCTTTCCTTATCCGAGAGAAGCTAAGATGCCCTAGCCTTCTGTGCCATAGCTAGTGTTCATCATTCTTGCTTAAATAGCATTGTTGTTGTCCTCCCTTGACTACGTATAAGTTATTTGGAGTTCTACTGCCTCTGATCACTGTTTTTCCTATATTGAGCTCACGAACAATACATCCATTTGATCGAAATATTACCTCAGTTCCCTGATCACACATCTGACTGACACTCAATAGATTATGCTTTAAGCCATCAACATACATAACATTTCCAGCCTTGACCTTTTCTTTCAAATGAACAGAGCCTTTACCTTTTATGAATGCAGGGGTGTCATTTCCAAATGAGACCTTCTTTTCCTTTTCTAAGGCACTATATGACTGAAGTTTTTCTTTATCACCTGTCATATGTTTTGAGCATCCACTGTCGATGTACCATTGATTTTCTTGTCCTTCCGCATATAAGGCTATCCCACATCTTTCCGATTGCGTTTCTTTCCTTTTCCATGTTTTGGAACTCAATGAAGTTTTCTCCTTCTGAGTTGTTTGCCGAAACCTGCTTCTGCATTCAGAATCTTCATGACCGAAGTTGTTACAGATAGAACATTCTATTTCATTTTCAAGAGCAGAGAAGTTATTGTAGGTTCTTTTCATGATTCCAGTCATACTCCTTTGTTTTTGAGCTTCCCTAGTCATGATGGTCTTGTAGGAAACACATTGAGCAGCTTTATGACCAAAGTTATGACAAGAGAAACATTGGCCATTGAAGAAATTCCTACGATTATCAAATCTACCAACCATATGATTGTAGTTTCCATCCATTCTTGAGCCAAATTGAGAATGAGTTACCTGTGGTTGGTTGAAGCTTCTGTTCATCCTTGAAGTAGATTGCCCCCGATTTACTTGATAATCTTTGATCATTCTTGAAGCAAATTGTCCCTAATTTACCTGGTGATCTACATTGTGCTTTTGCTATCGATTTTCAACTTGTTCACTTCTTCTTGCTACATCAAGATAACTTTTGGAGGTGGATGGCTTCTGTGCTTGCTTCTGAGCTTGAGATGCTTCTTCAGAATATTCGAGACCTGTCTTGATTAGAGGAGAATGCTACATTTTGATAATCTCATCTAGAGTTTCAGATCCTTTAGCAAATTTGAGATTAAGGCTTTTTTTTTTCTCAATTTCTTTTCTAAGTCCCACAATTTCACATTATAACTCTTCATTGTGTTTATCTTTTTCAGCAAGTTGGAATGTTAGAGTATCTATAATCATATTCTTTTCTTCTAAACAAACTTTAAGTTTAGAAATTTCTTCATAAAGCCCTTCTTCATTTGTAGCATCCAAGAAATCATCATCTTCAAAAGCCATCAAAAGTCTATCATCATTACCTTGTTCATCTTCATCACTATTTGACAATCCATCACTGTCTTCATGCATGTAATAGCTCTTCTTATTTACATTATGTTTTCTATTCCATCTAACAGGTTCCTTAACTTTGTCTATTTTATCTTTTTGAGGACATTTTGCAGCACAATGACCAACTCTTCCACAAGCAAAGCATTTGAAAGGAAGATTACCTCTGAATCTTCCAGTTCCCTGTTGAAGGTTCTTGGGAAAAATTGATTCTTCCTCTTCTTCTGACATATGTCCTGACTCATAGTAATCTCCTTTTCCTGAAACCTTGAATGCAGCTTCTCTCTTGTCTGATGGTCCTCCTTTTCTCATTTCGTAAGCAGTTAGAATTTCATGCAGCTGTGACATGGTAAGACTTTGTAGATTCTGCTTTTCTTCTATGGCAGAAACTTTTGAATCAAACTTAGAGGACAAATATCTTAGAACCTTTTCAACCAAAACATCTTCTTTTATTTCTTCACCCAAGCTTTTCATACAATTTACGATCTCATCTATACATAGGAAATAGCTAGCCACACTTTCATCATTATGCATTCTGAGACTTTCATATTGAATTCTAAGAGTTTGTAATTTTGCTCATTTTACCTCTTCATCTCCTTCGTAGCTCAGAACGATCTTGTCCCATATTTCTTTTGCGCTGCATAACCTTGACGAATTCTGATTGAGATAGACTTCCTAATAGAGTATTAATAGCTTTTGCATTTGTTTCATACTACTTCTTACCAGCTGCATCTGTAGGAGTTGCTGATGGAAATGTGTATCCTGTTTCCACAATATCCCAAACTTCTGTACGAAGAGATTGAAGATAAGCAGTGATTCTTACCTTCCAATAGACGAAGTTGCTCCCATCAAAAATCGGTGGCCTGATAGATGCTTCTTTTTCGTAGTTTCTCATGATGATAGGTCTTCCTTCAAGCAATCAAGATTTTCCTGAAGGACTTGCTCTGATACCAATTGTTGGAAATAATACTAAGAGGGGGGGGGGGGTGAATCAGTATTATCAAATTCTTTTCAATTTATACAAGGATTTGCAGATCTGACTATTGAAACTTTCATATACCTTCTAGACTTATAATTTAATTTATTCTTCAGATGTTGATCATTAATATGTGTGTCAGAACCATATAACAGTAAGCAGGAATAGAAAAGTAGAATAGACAGTCACACAAAAGGAACACAAGATATAAGGTGGAAACCCAATGTGGGTGAAAACCACCTGCTGCAATATGTCTCTATCTTCTTTCAATTAGAAACTTCTTTTTACAATGATTCTATACTGGTGCAGTCTTATACCAGCACGCAGGCTTCAATCTGAAGAAGGCTACAACCTTCTCTCATTCTCCAGACTCTTTTGGAAGGGAGCTATAACCCCCTTAGCTCTTGTACTAGTTGAGGTACTAGTACGTAGGTGCTGACCTACAGAAGACTTCTCTTTTCTTCTAGGGACCACGTTTCATAAATTTTCAAACTGGATCCATGAATATCAATCAAACATCAAATAGATCTACAATCAACCAACTTCCTTATGAAAATACTGAATCAATAACTTTTTAGAACACAGTACCAGTAACCAGACACCAATTCAGAACCCTGAACACTGCAATAATAGACATAAGCAACTAAAACATATTTCAAGGAAAAGTCTACAACTTCACCAATAGAAACCTGCGTACATCCGTGCCTTCTATGTGGCCAACCTACGAGTATCCGCACCTTCACTCTGTAGGTCCTGCAGAATTCACACCTGCGCTATGTAAAACCTGTGGATATCTGCGCCTGCACTGTGTCAGACCTGCGGGTATCCGCGCCTGCGCTATGTCGGACCTGCAGGTATAGATAATTTTTCAGACTTCAATTATACCTAGACTATCAGATTTACAGATCTGATCTTGTGCCAAAGAGATTTCGCCCCATTAGTAGATTCGTCTTGTAATGTTCAGGTTTCTCCTTGGTTTAGGTCCAGCTATAACTCACCAACCGATCATAGAATTTCAGATCTTGCTTTTCTTAAGATATTCAACACATCAGTACCCAAAAAAAATGATCTCCTTTCCTTTTTATAGTCTAGGCATCACTCAAACCATGGTCCAAAACCATAAAGATCTAATACTAGGGACCCAATACCTAGGTTCAATACTTTAGATGCAAAACCACGGACCAAAACCATAAGATCAAAAATGTCGGACTAAATACCATGGACCAACCATAAGATTTCCCACATGCGTGCTTTTTCTCTGCATGAAAGTGCGTGTACTTTACGTCCGCACTTTTTGTTCGGAGCACCTGCGTACATGTCCGCAGCTTTTGTTCGGTGCACCTACGTATGTCCACGGCTTTATGAACAGGAACTTGCGGGTATCTTATTTTCTACTATTTTGAGAGCC
Organism: Pinus tabuliformis; assembly: GCA_031772625.1. Lineage (NCBI taxonomy): Eukaryota > Viridiplantae > Streptophyta > Pinopsida > Pinales > Pinaceae > Pinus > Pinus tabuliformis. The sequence continues at coordinate 1,191,501,098 of CM062818.1, forward strand.
TGAACTTGTGATCTACTATTTGAGTGAGTTGCCATCAAGGACAACACTGATGTCGTCGAGCCAAACCTATGCCAATCCTGTGTCATAATGCCAACAAGTCCATCAATGATTTCCACATAGCATATGTAGTTTCCTTATCTTGTAGACATGAGGCAATGTATTCTCGAACCCCGTCAAGGATTATCTGCCTCACCTTCGCCACACACTTCTTCCATTTGGCCAAATTTTGTGCATCTGTTGTTGTTGGCTTAGGAATTTATTGATTAACGAATTTTTTCAAGTCATTATCCTCTAGCATAGCCTCCATTCTATCCCTTTGGGGTATAAAAATTGAGTTTCCTTCCAAGGCATACTCAAGTCACAAATTGTAGAATGCCATCTACCAATCTTGAAGTATGTATTGCAAAGAATGTCACTTGTAACACAAAACTCAAAACTTCAAAAAATCCTCTAGTATATTGTTCTTAGCTCTGATACCAAGTAGAAAATCCTATAGATTCACAAGCTTATGCAATGTACTACAGCACAAGACAAGAATCCACTTCTACTTTCAACCAGCGGAAGCCATTAGATCAATGAAAATAATATGAACAAGAAGAAGATAAATCAATGACACACAACACAATATTTTTTCCTAGTGAAATCCGTTTCTCAAAACCCCGCCTATCTGTATTGCATTAAATAAAAATTATGAGTGAAGATACAAAGCTTGTTCTCACTAGAACAATTTTGCACAAGTATGCTCAACTCTCTCATCTCACAAGCAAGCTCTTGGCCAAAACTTAGCCAATTTTGTAGCTCTCCAAGCCCCTAAACTCTTTTGTAATTACTAGGATGAATAGCTCGTATTTAAAGGGAATTCATGCTTCCAAAATTACGTAATCCAAACATAGGTCCTTCTCTGATTGCATGCATGATATTTACAACTCAGTAAATCACACAACTAATAGTACAATGTCCATGCACTCTAGTCTCAACTGGGTTTTTCTCATAATCAACATGCATGAGTTTCTAATGAGGGAATCTTCAGTTTACTAGAGTGACACTTTCATATGCACTAGTGCACCAACTAACTGTTAACTCTCCATTAGTTCCACAAACAATTTGGAACTAATTTAACTGAACATAACTCAGTAAATTGAGTTATCTAATTTACAACTCAATTTAAACTCATACTTGACCTCTTAAATTTAGGGATAACATATACATGACTACAAAAATACTTCCAACTCGAAATTCCTAAGATAATCAAGCTAATTAAACTTAATTAACTATTTACAATTTTCTATGAGAATATAATTCAATTTTAGTTCTCAGTTTAATTCAAGAAAAAATTAAACTCGAATTTATTGTTTCGATTTCTCAACAAATAGGTAGAATTCATTGGAATGAAGTGCACTACCTTTATTGACTTGTCCACCACAACCATGATGGAATCATGATGTCTAGATTTCCTTGACAAAACTATGATGAAATCCATGGAAATGACCTCCCATTTCCACTCTAGAATCATAATCAGTTATAGTAATTCACCTAGGTGCTTACATTATGCTTTTACCTGTTGATAATATAAGCATCTAGCCACAAAATCTACCACTTCCTTCTTCATATTCTTCCAATAATAAAACTTCTTCACAACTGTTAATGTATTTTGGTATCCTAGGTGCCCTCAATACAGTTTTTCATGGAATTCGTATTATCCTCGCACTCACATAAACAATCAATAAGTCCAAGTATTCAGAAAATAATGAAATAATGGAATTACTAATAATGAAAGTAGACTTACTCTACAAGTATACGTATGACCAAAGATGAGGATAATGAGAGAAGTTAGGGATGAGATCTTACAAAATCAACTAAGATATGTGTGGATATATTCATGGAGATATTATAAATTAATTTATGGCGAAGGTTCAACCAATTAGCCAAATTGGTAATTTTTTATGAGAACCTTATTTCTATAATATGAGGCCTCATGTGTGAGACAATTATGTATTGTTATTATTTGTGAATATATAATCAGGCTAAAATCATTTTTGCTCAATTTTTGTATGATTCTTTTCATATTTTTCTTTCATTAATAGCTTCAATTGGTATCAGACCCTCTTCTCAAAAGGAAAATCTGAAAAATAATGTTTTCTTCAATTAGTCATTGGAGTATTGGAGTATTAAAGATTTTTGAAGAGCACTTGAGATTGCTAGAGTGCTAAAGAGCGATGAAAATTATGGATATTTTTCCATGAGACACAAAATTTGACAGAATTAGGCACAAAAATAACTATACACAATATGAGATAAGACACAGTTATGCATGTTTCTAATTTCCATGGTCTTTTCATTATTTCAATTTCCTTTTTGGATAGTAGTTCGCTACATTGTTCTATCAATAGTGTGAGTGAAGCTTTAACGGAGAAATTATTTACTAATTTTCAAGAGAAGTGATGTCAAATAGAACTAGAATTGAAGCACTACACATGATGAATATTGATCATTGCAATTCCAGAGTCTTTGAAGCTGAGGGTTTCTTTAGTTTCTTATTCTATTTACAGACATGAGACATAAAACATGTATATGCTGGTATATTAACCAGTGATAACGACTATGAATGATTCTGATCGGAGGTAGAGAACTCATGTTAAAAGAAAAGTAAACCCGCATGCAGGAATAACCGAGGATGCAACGTGCATTGGAGTACTATTTGTGAAGCCATGAGGAGAGTACGTGGAGACTAGATTATGTATATTAATATAAAATTTGTGTTACATGGAGTTGGAGCTTACTTCATACAGGGTTAAAGTAATATTTGCATCATATCTGCGCAAATTTGAATCCATTACAAGCCTGGGGAAACAACATAGTTGGAGAGATAGCGTGGAAAATCATTAGATAGTGTGGAAGAGGATACAATGAAGATTTGGAACAAAGAGCTTGCAACAAAGACCTAGAGGAGCGTGCTATTCTAACTGATCCGTGACACAAATCCATTTATTCACTCCTTCAATTTCATCAAATTCGGTTTGGCTATTGTTTTCTCTCCACATAGTATTTTTTTTTTGGATAGCTTGACTTCTGCATCCAATTTTTTTTTGTGTTCTAGATATACAATTTTTGTATTTGTAATAAATTTCATTGCCCATATTTGAATTCCATACCATGTGCATGATATATAACTCTACACATTTTATTGAGAAATGAAAGAAAAGGTTGGACGGATCTAGTGGAGATGAAGACTACAGAGTCTGGTTTGTTGTGATTAGAGGTGTTGAAGAAGCCAGATGAGTTGAATAGGTTTTGAAAATGTCTGGGACTTACATTCAATTACGTGGAGTAGAAGATGCAGAATTACATTGAATAGAGCTGCAAACTTACTTTGAAGTTATGGTTGGAAACTAGCTGCATGTGGATAGTGGGTGGGACGTTGTGCTAATATTTGTGTGAGAATGGTGTGCCTAGAATGAGTGTGAAACTGAAGGCTTCTTACTAGAAAAGATATGCTAATATTTAAGGAATTGTGGTTGCTATATTAAATGAGCTTCATCGCATAACACGATTTGAATTTGTTGGACTATTGTGTAAAATAATTGAGTCTAACGGCTATTTAAGTGTGAAGCCTTGCATGTTATTATGCATGGAGGTGTTTCAATTGAATTGTGGGAGAATCATTGCCAAGAAGTTGTTGTTCAAATATTATTGAGGAATATTCCTACATGTAGATCACTACTTGTGAAGAGGGTTCTTTGGGAAAATTATAGGCTTATAATTTGATAGGCATAAATCATCCACCAGGTGTAGGTAACCTTATGAGATGCTGTGAAAAATATATATAGGCAAATACTTTAAAAGTTCTTCTAAACAAAACCTCACACACACAACTTCAATATCTCTTTCCCTCATCAACACTTAGCATCAAAGGATATGGAGTGGATTTAGTCATCCCTCTACAGCTCCTAAATGTTGGGTGTAGAGCTTGATTATCTTCTTTATTCAAAGGTATCATCGCATTGGAACCCAGTTCGAATTGTGGCAGAAACGCCACCCGTTTATGTGCACCACCAAGGGGTTCCGGGAGGGGCGATGACTAAAAGTAGATGTAAAATTGCCTTGTAAAATGTTGTAATTTTGTAGTCAATTTGGGCTGTTTGTTAAGTAAAAATCTGATGGTAGAAACCATGTTTAATTTAGGGGTTTTTTCCCTAGAAGGAAAGCCCTCACTATATGAGGGAATTATATTGCATCTATGTAGATGTGTATTATGAGAGAGGTAGACAGCGGAGATTATGTGAGAGTGAAGAGAGAATTACAGCGGATCTATTGTAGGTTGTATCTCTTCATTTTGCTTGATAATATAAAAGGAAGGACTGGCTGTTTCTCCATGGACATAGCCCAAATTGGGTGAACCCTGTAAATCTGTGTCTCTCTTGTTTTATTTGTTTTATGTGTTTATATTTCTGCAATATTTTATGTGTTCCATTGCTTTGTAATATATAATTTCATAACAACTGGTATGAGGGTCGAAGGTTTATTTGGATGATAAAAGTGTAGGAGAGAAGGGTTCCTAGCTTGTGTGGGAGCAATGGCAGAAAATGGTAGGTTTAGGGTTGAAACATTTAACGACCAAAACAACGAGTTGTGGAAGATGCAGATGGAAGATTATCTGCATCAGAAATATTTGTACCTAGCATTGAGCAAAAAGACAAAGAAGCCGACGAGTATGAAAAACATAGAATGGGATATTCTCGATAGAAAGGCACCTTGAACAATATGACTGTGCCTAGCGGCATCGGTAGACATTTATATTTCAAAGAAAACGACAACAGAAGGGTTAATGTTGGCATTGGCCAAACTATATGAAAGACCCTTAGCCTCAAATAAGGTATTCCTTATGAAGAATTTATTTAATATGAATCTGTTAGAATGTGGATATGATGTTGATCATTTAAATGAATTTAATACAGTTACGACTCAGTTAAGTTCTGTAGTGGTAACATTTGATGATGAAGTTAGGGATCTGTTATTTGTTGGAAATGATACTGAGAGGGGGGGGGTGAATCAGTATTATCAAATTCTTTTCAATTAATTTATTCTTCAGATATTGATCATTAGTTTGTATGTCAGTACCATATAATAATGAGCAAGAACAAGAAAAACAGATAATCACACCAAAGAACACCAGATATAAGGTGGAAACCCAATGTGGGTGAAAACCACCTGCTGCAATATGTCTCTATCTTCTTTCAATTAGAAACTTCTTTTACAATGATTTTGTACTGGTGCAGTCCTTTACCAGTACGTAGGCTGCAACCTATAGAGAGCTACAACCCTCTCCCGTTTTCCAGTCTCTCCTGGAAGGGAGCTACAATCCCCTTAGCTCTTTTACTTCTTTAAGGACCACGTTTCATTAATTTTCAGACTGGATCCAAGAAGATCAAATAATCATCAAGTACATGTGAATCACCCAATATCCTTATACAATCAACCAATGAATCACCCAACTTCTCAGAATGTTGTAAACATAAAAGTAATACCAGAAATCTAAACCTAGAACTCTGCAACAATAGATAAAAGGTAGTCAATAATTATATCAAAAGGGATCCGCAACTTCACCAATAGCAGCCTGCGGATATCCGTAGTTCTTCTATGCCTTGACTGCATAGATCCGCACCTGATCCGTCTTGTGCTCTGCGTACCACCGCACTTAGCCCTTCTGTGGAACTGCGTGCCACTACCCAGATCTTCACTACCCAACAGCGTGCCTCTGCACTGATCCTTCTGCTTCTCTGCATACCCACGCACTGAACCTTCTGTCGCGCTGCATACCTCCGCACCTGCGCCTTCTGATGCGCTGCGTACCTTCGCACCTGCACCTTCTGATGCGCTGCGTACCTCCGCACTGTGCCTTCTTCTGTCCTGCGTACCTCTGCACTGTGCCTTCTTCTGTCCTGCGTACCTCCGCACCTGAGCTGTGGATCGCCTGCAGACCTCCAAATAGACCCAAATTAACAGTCCACCAATGTACCATAGATTGTCAGATCCACCAATCTGATCACGCGCCCAAGAGATCACGCCCTATCAACAGATCTGCCTTCCACATTACAGATTTCACTTTGATTTAGATCTAGCTTTTAAAATCGATTACCCAAAATTTCAGATCTTAAGATATTCAAATTTTCACGAGTGACTAGCCAAGTGATCTCCTTTCCTTTTTATAGGCAAGCCCTTATTCACACCATGGGACAAAACCATCGAAAACCAGTATAAGGGATCCAAACCGGGGTTCAATACTTTAGATCCTATACCATGGACCAAAACCATACAATCATGATCGACGGGCTAAATACCAAGGGCCAAACATAAGAAACCCCATGTGTGCGCGCTTCTCTACATTGGAGTGGGTGAACTGGGGTCCGTACCTTCTGAACGGAGCACCTGCGGATATGTCCACACTTCTTGGTCGGCGCACCTGCGGGTCCGCACCTTTTGAACACTGCACCTGTGAACCCCTTATTTTCAATCATTTTGAGAGCCTGAACAGAGTTTTGCCACTTGAGTGGGTTGCCATCAAGTATAACACCTGTGCCATAGCACCAAACCTGAATCATAATGCCAACAATCTCCCCCTTTAAACTTGATGGCAACCCCAAGATCCTCAAAGTCATTCTCCCACTTTGACATCAAGGGCAAAGGGCGGACCAAGGTATTCTCTTCCTTTGCTGTCCATACTCACCTTGAGTGCCTGCTAAAATTTCTAAATGAGCTCCCCCTGACTATAGACCAGATCTGCAAAAGAAAAATTCTTCAAGAAGAACCATAATCCACCAAACACCATAAGTGACCTTGACAAGAGAGATAGAGACATATTAGCAGCAATAGTCAGATCAGCATCCATGTTCTCCTTCTGTACTTCCTCCAAGATCTTCTACCATAATGCCAACAATGCATTATTAGAAGAATATATGCTCCCCCTGGACCTGTGCCATTTGATCTTCAACCAATCTGTAACCCAGCAAATGTACGTGTATACCCCATATGAAACTTGCGTACAACCAACAATCTCTGAAACAGATGAGATTCAACAACAAAATGATGCATCAACAACCCCCAGCTTTTGCCTGAGGTATTCAAAGGTCTCCCTGGGCAATGGTTTGGTGAGTATATCCGCAACTTGTTCCTTAGAAGGAACATACTCCAACTTGACCTTTTGTTCAAGCACTTGTTCTCGAAGAAAATGATATTTGATAGGTATATGATTGGTCTTTGAATGCATGACCGGGTTCTTTGAAATGCTGATAGCACTTATATTATCATATAGAATGGAGATAGGTGGTGTACAAGTTATTTGAAAATCCTGCAAGGTCTGCATCATCCAAAGGAGTTGAGTACAGCAAGATGCAGTAGCCACATATTCCGCTTCAGCTGTAGATAAAGCAATCAAACTTTGTTTCTTGCTGAACCAGGATAGTAATCTGGAACCCATAAAGAATGCACCACCACTTGTGCTCTTCCTGTCATCCATGCTTCCGGCCCAATCTGCATCTGTATAAGCATGAAGTGTGAGATTTGTATCTCTAGGATACCATAAGCCATAGTTTTGAGTTCCTTGAAGATACTTGAAAATTCTCTTCACTGCCTGAAGATGAGTTTCCTTTGGATTTGCTTGAAATCTTCCAGCTATTCCCACTGCATGCATGATGTATGGTCGGGTACTTGTCAAATAAAGTAGACTTCTAGTCATAGATCTATAGGTTGGCTGATGCATTACTGCTGACTAATCATTTGCACTGAGGCTGCATCCTGTAACCATGGGGGTACATACTGGTTTTGCATCTTCCATGCCATATTTCTTCAAGATCTACTTGAGATACTTGGTTTGAGACAAAAAGATACCATCTTCATTTTGTTGGATTTGCAAACCAAGAAAGTATGTCAGTTCTCCAAGAAAAGACATTTCGAATTCTTTCTGCATCACCAAGGCAAAGCTTTGACTCATAGCTTCTTCATTGCTGCCAAAGATAATATCATCTACATACACAACAAGTATTAGCAATTTGTCATTTTCAATTTTTATATAAAGATTTCTATCTGCTGATCCTTTTGAAAAACCTTGTTGATGAAGGTATTTGTCCAAACAGTAGTACCAAGCCCTTGGAGCTTGTTTAAGACCATAGAGAGCCTTTTTTAGTCTGCATACAAGATTTGGATCATTCCCAAGAATGAAACCATCTCGCTGCTCAATGTATACTTCTTCTTCTAAGTCTCCATTCAGAAAGGCTAATTTCACGTCCATTTGAAATACTTTGAACTTCTGCAAGCTTGAGAGAGCAAGGAACATCCAGATGGCCTCAAGTCTTGCAACAAGAGCAAAAGTTTCTTCAAAGTCTATTCCTTCTTGTTGAGCATACCCTTTACAAACAAGTCTGGCCTTGTTTCTAATTACTTCCGCATTTTCATTCAACTTTTTTTGAAGATCCATTTTGTCCCTATGACATTCTTATCTTTTGGTCTAGGAACCAACTCCCAAGTGTTGTTATTTTCGATCTGCTCAAGTTCTTCATCCATTTCCTTGACCTAGCATTCATATTTGCATGCCTCTCTTACATTTTGTGGTTCAGTGGAGGAGAGTAATGCCAAATATTTTGAAGCTTCTACAATTGTTCTTCTTATTTGTACGCCTGCCTCCTTTTGCCCCAAGATTTGAGATTCTGGATGATTCTTTTGAACATACTTGGATGGAGTCTTCTCTTCTATCCTTGTCTACTCCTCTGGTGCCTCTTGAGGTTCTTCTTCATCTTTAGTCTGATTTGGAGAGTATTCTTCATCCTCTTCGATATTTTCATAATTTACTTGCCTAGGAATGTTTCCTTTTTCATCAACCACCACATCAATGCTGTCAACGATTCTTCCAAGTCTTTTATTGTAACACTTATATGCTTTGCTGTGGGGAGAATAACCAAGGAGAATGCCTTCATCTGCTCTAGGTTCAAGTTTGCCAAGTTGTTCATCATTATTCTTAATATAGCATTTGCTTCCAAAAATTTTGAAATGCTTTACCGAAGGAGTCTCACCATACCAGAGCTCATGAGGAGTTTGAGTGCTGTTCACTCGGACATTTGTTTTGTTGAGAATAACAACCACAGCAAATGTAGCTTCACCCCAGAAGGTTGCGGGAGTTCCAGACTCATCAAGCATAGCACGAGCCATTTGTTGAACCGTTCTGCTCATCCTTTCCACCACTCCATTTTGCTGAGGATTCCTAGCTGTAGAGAATTGCCTTCTTATTCCATGTTCTTCACAGAAATCGAAAAATTCATTTGAGGTAAATTCCCCACCTCTGTCAAACCTGAGGCACTTAATTTTGTGATCTGATTCGTTTTCAGCCAAGGCTTTGAAAGATTTTAATTTTTCGAACGCTTCATCCTTGTGTTTCATAAGTCCTAACCAAACCATCCTGGAGAAGTCGTCAATGAATAATATAAAGTATTCTTCTCCTCGAGGTGACCTTGTCCTAAATGGACCACATACATCTGTATGGACTAGTTCAAGAGGCCTGCTGGCTGATCCTTCCTTCTCAGGGAAGTTAGTTTTGGTTTGCTTACCAAACTGACATGATTTGCATATGGTGCTGTCTGGAATTTTGATATATGGAAGACCACAAACTGCCTGGTATTTGCATGCTTTCCTTATTGGTGAAAAGCTTAGATGCCCCAACCTCCGGTGCCATAACTAGTGTTCATCATCCTTGCTCAAATAGCATTGTTGCTGTCCTTCTTCAAATATGTATAGATTATTTAGAGTTCTTCTGCCTTTGATCACTGTTTTTCATGTATCAAGATCACAAACACTACATCCATTTGATCGAAATATTACCTCGGTTCCTTGATCGCACATCTGACTGATACTCAGTAGATTATGCTTCAAGCCATCAACATACAAAACATTTCCAGATTTGACCTTTTCTTTCAACTGAGCAGTGCCTTTTCCTTTTATGGCTGCAGGGGTATCATTTCCAAAAGAAACTATCTTTCCCTTTTCTAAAGCAATATATGATTCAAGGTTTTTTTTTATCACTTGTCATATGCTTCGAACATTTGCTATCGATGTACCATTGATTTTCCTGTCCTTCTGCATAAAGAGCTGTCCCACATCTTTCTAGTTGTGGTTCCTTTATTCTCCATGTTCTGGTACTTGAGGCTTGTTCCTTTGTCTGCCAAAATCTGCTCCTGGATTCAGAATCTTCATGACCAAAGTTATTACAAATAAAACATTCAATTTCATTTTCAAGGGCCGAAAAGTTGTTATAAGTCCTTTTCATGGTCCCATTCATATTTCTTTGTTTTTGAGCTTCTCTAGTCATGATTGTTTTATAGGCAACACATTGAGCTGCTTTGTGGCCAAAGTTATGGCAAGAGAAACATTGCCCATTGAAGAAACTTCTGCGATTATCAAATCTACCTGCCAAGTGATTGTAGTTTCTATTGTCATCCATTCTTGAGGCAAATTGAGAAGATTTTACCTGTGGTTGGTTGTATCTTTTGTTCATCCTTAAGGTGGATTGCCCCTGATTTACCTGGTAGTCTTTGTTTATTCTTGATGTAATTCATCCCTGTTTTACCTGGTGATCTCCATTAGGATTTTGCTCATTCCTTCTTGCTACATTGAGATAACTCTTTGAGGTGGATACTTGAGATGTTTCTCCATTATACCCCAGACCTATCTTGATTAGTGGAGAACACTATACATTGATAATCTCATCCAGAGTTTCAGATCCTTTAACAAATTTAAGATTAAGAGCCTTTGTTTTCTCAATTTCTTTTCTAAGGCCAACAATTTCACATTCTAACTTCTCAAGAAATTTTTCTTTTTCATCAAGTTGAAATTGCAGAGTATCAATGATCACATTCTTTTCTTCTAAACATGTATTCAGTCTAGAAATCTCTTCATAAAACCCATCCACATATATAGCATCCATGTAATCATCATCTTCAAAAGCCATTAAAAGTTTATAGTTATTACCTCGTTCATCTTCATCACTATTTGATAGTCCATCACTGTCTTCATGAGTGTAATAGCTTTTCTTATTTGCATTTTGTTTCTTGTTCCATCTAACAGGTTCCTTCCCCTTGTCAATCTTATCCTTATGAGGACATTTGGCAGCATAGTGACCTACTCTTCCATAAGCAAAACATTTGAAAGGTAACTTACCTCTGAATCTTCCAGTACCCGGTTGAAGATTTCTGACAAAATTTGATTCTTCTTCTTCTTCTGACACATGTCCTGACTCATAGTACTCTCCTTTGCCTGAAGCCTTGAAGGTAGCTTCTCTCCTGTCTGATGGACCTCCTTTCCTCATTTCATAAGCAGTTAGAATTCCGTGCAGCTGTGACATTTTAAGGTTTTGTATATTCTCTTTTTCTTCTATTGCAGAAACTTTAGATTCAAACGTAGGGGACAAAGATCTTAGAACTTTCTCAACCACAACAACCTCTTTTATTTATTCACCCAAATTTTTCATACAATTAACAATCTCATCTACACAAAGAAAATAGTTAGCCACACTTTCATCATTGTACATCTTGAGATTTTCATACTGAATTTTGAGGGTTTGAAGTTTTGCTCGTTTTACCTGATCATCTCCTTCATAGCTCAGAACAATCTTGTCCCATATTTCTTTTGCGGATTTATACTGCATAACCTTCACGAATTCTGATTGAGATAGACATCCTAGAAGAGTATTGACCGCATTTGCATTTGTTTCATATTTCTTCTTCTTAGCCGGATCTGTAGGAGTTGCTGATGGAAAAGCATACCCTGTGTCTATGATATCCCAGACTTCTGTACCAAGAGATTGAAGATAGGCAGTAACTCTTACCTTCCAATATACGAAGTTTGTCCCATCAAAAATCGGTGGCCTGATTGATGCTTCCCTCTCGTAGTTGCTCATGATGATAGAACTTCCTTCAAGCGATCAAGCTTCTTCAGAAGGACCTGCTCTGATACCAATTGTTGGAAATAATACTGAGAGGGGGGGGGGGGGGGTGAATCAGTATTATCAAATTCTTTTCAATTAATTTATTCTTCAGATATTGATCATTAGTTTGTATGTCAGTACCATATAATAATGAGCAAGAACAATAAAAACAGATAATCACACCAAAGAACACCAGATATAAGGTGGAAACCCAATGTGGGTGAAAACCACCTGCTGCAATATGTCTCTATCTTCTTTCAATTAGAAACTTCTTTTACAATGATTTTTTACTGGTGTAGTCCTTTATCAGTACGCAGGCTGCAACCTGCAGAGAGCTACAACCCTCTCTCGTTTTCCAGTCTCTCCTGGAAGGGAGCTACAACCCCCTTAGCTCTTTTACTTCTTTAAGGACCACGTTTCATTAATTTTTAGACTGGATCCAAGAAGATCAAATAATCATCAAGTACATGTGAATCACCCAATCTCCTTATACAATCAACCAATGAATCACCCAACTTCTCAGAATGCTGTAAATAGAAAAGTAATACCAGAAATCTAAACCCAGAACTCTGCAGCAATAGATAAAAGGCAGTCAATAATTATATCAAAAGGGATCCACAACTTCACCAATAGAAGCCTACGGATATCCGCAGTTCTTCTGTGCCTTGACTGCGTAGATCCGCACCTGATCTGTCTTGTGCTCTGCGTACCACCGCACTTAGCCCTTCTACAGAACTGCGTGCCACTGCCCGGATCCGCACTGCCCGACAGCATGCCTCCGCACTGATCGTTCTACTTCTCTATGTACCCATGAACTGAACCTTCTGTCACGCTGCGTACCTCCGTACCTACTCCTTCTGATGCAGTGCATACCTCCGCACTGTGCCTTCTTCTGTCCTGCGTACCTCCACACTGTGCCTTCTTCTGTCCTGCGTACCTCCGCATTGTGCCTTCTTCTGTCCTGCGTACCTCCGCACCTGAGCTGTGGATCGCCTGCGGACCTTCAAATAGACCCAAATTAATAGTCCACCAATGTACCACAGATTGTCAGATCCACCAATCTAATCACACGCCCAAGAGATCATGCCCTATCAACAGATCCGCCTTCCACATTACAGATTTCACTTTGATTTAGATCTAGCTTTTAAAATCGATTACCCAAAATTTCAGATCTTAAGATATTCAAATTTTCACGAGTGACTAGCCAAGTGATCTCCTTTCCTTTTTATAGGCAAGCCCTTATTCACACCATGGGACAAAACCATCGAAAACCAATACAAGGGGTCCAAACTGGCGTTCAATACTTTAGATCCTATACCACGGACCAAAACCATAGGATCATGATCGGCGGGCTAAATACCAAGGGCCAAACATAAGAAACCCCACATGTCCGTGCTTCTCTGCATTGGAGTGGGTGAACTGGGGTCTGCACCTTCTGAACGGAGCACCTGCAGATATGTCCACACTTCTTGGTTGGCGCACCCATGGGTCCGCACCTTTTGAACACTGCAACTGCGAACCCCTTATTTTCAATCATTTTGAGAGCCTAAATAGAGTTTTGCCACTTGAATGGGTTGCCATCAAGTACAACACCTGTGCCATAGCGCCAAACCTGAATCATAATGCCAACATTATTTATATGCCCATTGCCAGAAAGTTGGAATGGTTTAGTTATGGCCATTAGTAACGCTGTCTCTGGATCTAGTACTTAAAAGTTTGATAATGTTGTTAGTGCAATCCTTAGCAAGGAAATGCAACGAAAAAGCTCCGGTGAGACATCTAGTAATGCTTTGACTAGAGAGACTAGGGGAAGAAAAATGGAAAGAGGAAAGATACCAGGATATCACAATAAGTCAAGGAAAGGCAGATCCAAGTCCAGAGCAGGGATAGTGTGCTGAAAATATAGGAAGAAAGACTGCAAGTCTCGGAAGGGAAAAGAACAAGACGCATAGCAAGAAATCAGTCATGAAGCGAATGTGACGGGTGATGTGTTTCAATATTCTTTGATTCTTTCATTAGAAAATATTATTGATTCCTAGATGGTAGACTTAGGGGCCTCATTCCATGCCAGAACTGATAGGAAACATTTTCAAGATTATGTTCAAGGTGATTTTGGATAGGTTTGATTGGGTGATGATAAACCTTGTAAAATCATTGGAATGGGTATAGTTTTCATAAAACATCAGAGTGGAAATCATGAAGGAGGTAAGGCATGTTCCAAATCTGAAGAAAAATCTAATTTCAATAGGGTAGTTGGGAGGTGAAGGTTGTGTAACTAATTTTACAGATAAAACCTGGAAGGTCACTAAAGGAGCCCTGATAAGAGGAAAAGGAGAAAAGGTTGTTAAATTGTATTTATGCAATGGTATTTCTAATTCAGTTAATGTTTTAACCTCTATAGGAGCAGATACGACATCGTGTCATCAAAGGCTTGGGAAGATGAGTGAGAAGGTGATGTATATTCTTCACTCAAGAAATTTGTTGCAAGGTTTGAAGCATGTTGATTTGGAATTCTGTGAGAATTGTGTTTATGGAAAACATTAGAGAGTCAGATTCCTCAGAGTACAGAAAGAAAATAAGAGTGAAAAAGAGAGCTTGTGCATACATATATATGGGGAGCTGCTCAGGTATCATCTCTTGGTGACTCTCGTTATTATCTAACTTTTGTTGATGATGCAACTAGAAAAACCTAGATTTATTGTATTCGAAATAAATCTGATGTATTTGATACTTTCAAGAAATGGAAAGTTTTGGTTGAAAATGAGATAGGAAAAAGGTTGAAGTGTCTCAGATCAGACAATGGAGGTTAATATTGCAGAAATGTGTTTGATAGGTACTATTCAGAGAATGAAATTCGCGGAGAGAATATAGTTCCAGGAATACCACAAGAAAATGGTGTGTCAAAAAGGATGAAAAGGACAATCATGGAGCGTGCAAGGTGCACGAGATTGCATGCAGGATTTCCTTTACAATTTTGGACAGATGTTGTAGATATTATTGTTTATATAATAAAAACAAAGGGCCTTCAAGTTCCTTGGATGGTGGTATTCTAGTGGAGGCATGGACCTATAAAAAAGTAAACTACTCATTTTTAAATAATTTTGGTTGTGAAGCCTTTCTCCACATTAATAAAGAAAATAGAACAAAGCTTGAGGAAAAATCAAAGAAATGTACCTTTATTGTATATGGTGTTAATGATTTTGGTTGTCGCTTTTATTATTATAAAAAAAATTCATTAGGAGAAGATATGTCATATTCAATGAAAAGGTTTTGTATAAGGATCAGATGCAAGAAAAGAAACAGGAAAAATAAAACAAAGAATACACAATGCTTGATGAGATCACAGAAAAAGTGAAGGTGCCTGAAAATCATAATGATCAACAACCAGAACAACAAAAACAACAACAAGCACCTCAAACACCTGAAAGTGGTGTTAGAAGATCTACCAAGATATGTAGACCCCATGAATGATACTCTCCTTCATTTTATTATATGTTGTTGACTGATTCTGGTGAACTAGAATGTTATGAAGAAGAAGTTCAGGTAGAAACTAGGAGGAAGTGGGAGCAAGCCATGAAAGAAGAGATGGATTCCTTAGCACATAACAAGACTTGGGACTTAGTCAGGTTGCGTATTGGTAAAACAACATTGCAGAATAAATGGGTTTACAGGTTGAAGGAAGAAGATGGAGGTAGAAAAAGGTATAAAGCTAGACTTGTGGTGAAGGGGTTGCATAGGAAAAGGGTATAGAATTTGATGAGATATTTTCTCCTATTGTTAAAATGACTTCAATCAGAACTATTTTAAGTCTAGTAGCAGATGAAGATTTTCACCTTGAGCAGTTAGATGTAAAGACATCCTTTCTCCCTGGGGATTTGGAGGAAGAGATATATATGCAACAATCACAAGGATATGAGGTAAAAGGGAAGGATAAACTAATGTGCAGGATGAATAAAAACTTGTATGTCTTAAAAAAGGCTCCAATGCATTGGTATCTAAAATTTGACACTTTATGTCTGAACAAGGTTATACTAGATATCACTCTGGTCATTGTGTATATCTCAAAAGGCAAAATGATGGTAGCTATATTATATTGTTATGGTATGTAGATGACATGCTTGTTGCAGGTTCTAACATGCAATAAATAAATGTGCTCAAAATAAAATTGGCAAAATCATTTGCAATGAAGGATTTGGGTGCTGCAAAACAAATCCTTGGTATGAGAATAACTAGAGATAGGAAGAATTGAAAATTAACATTGTCCCAAAGTGAGTACATACAAAAGGTGTTGGAAAGATTTAATATGTAGAATGCACAACTAGTTAGTATACCTTTGGCTAGCCATTTCAAAATAAGTAAGGAGGTGTGTCCCAAGACTTAGGAAGAAATGGCTTATATGTCTAAAGTTCCATATGCATCAGCAATTGGAAGCTTAATGTATGCAATGGTCTACACAAGGCCTAATATTGCACATGCAGTGGGAGTTGTAGATAGGTACATGAATAATGCTGGAAAAGAACATTAGATGGCGGTGAAGTGGATTCTCAGGTATCTTAGAGGTACTGCAAATCAAATATTATGCTTTGGTGGTTCAAACATTACTCCACAGGGATATGTTGATGCAAATATGGTGGGTGATATAGATAACAGGAGGAGCGCCACAGGGTATGTTTTTACTGTAGGTGGAACAACTACCAGTTGGGTTTCAAAACTTCAAAGTGTTGTTTCACTCACAACGATGGAAGAAGAGTTTGTTGCTACTATAGAGGCTAGCAAAGAAATGATTTGGTTACAAAGGTTTCTAGATGAATTGGGTAAGAAGTAGGAGTTGGGGTGGTTATACAGTGACACCCAGAGTGCCATACATCTTGCAAAGAACTTTGTATTTCATTCCAAGACTAAACATACATATCTAAAGTACCATTTCATACGGCTAGTGTTGGAAGATGGACAGTTGAAGCTGGAAAAGATACACACTAGCCAAAATCCTACAGATATGTTAACCAAAGTTGTAACCAGGGAGAAACTGAGATTTTGCTTGGTTTCAATTGGTCTTCAAGTATGATGATGAATATGAGAAACAACAAGTTCCGAAGTGGAGTCATTGTCCAACAAATGAAGTAGTGGTATAGTTTCTATAATTAGTCTCTGAGTGGGAGATTGTCAGGTGTGGAGCCTTATTATCTTCTTTATTTAGAGGTATCGTTGCATTGGACCCCAGTCCATATTGTGGCAGCAACGCCACCCATTTATGTGCACTGCTAGGGGGGTTCAGGGGGGGCCCATGGCTAAAAATAGTTGTAAAGTTGCCTTGTAAAATGTTGTAATTTCGTATTCAATCTGGGTTGTTCATTATGCAGAAACCTGACGATAGAAATTATGTTAATTTAGGGTTTTTCCCATAGAAGGAAACCCATCGCTATATATGAGGGAATTGTATTGGATCTATGTAGATGTGTATCTGAGTGAGAAAGAGAGAGTATATTGTGTGAGAGAGAAGAGGGAATTACAATGGATCTATTGTAGGTTGTATCTCTTCATTTTGCCAGATAATATAAAAGGAAGGACTGGTTGTTTTTCTGTGGACATAGCCCAAGTTGGGTGAACCATGTATATCTGTGTCTCTCTAGTTTTATGTGTTTTTTGTTTTTATATTTCTGTAATATTTTATGTGTTCCATTTCTCTGTAATATATAATTTCTAACACTAAAATTGTTGATGCTAATCTGAAAAAGATAATGGATCAATCAAACAAAAATTAAACCATTTCAACATTTTGCAATGTAAATTAGAGCTTGATCAAATAACCCAAAGCATATTCATCAAATAAACTTCAACATTTAACCATTATACATGTGATGCTATAAATTAGAGAAGAGAAACAAACACTGTGTAATAACTCTAAGTATTCATGAAAGTAATTAAAAGAACACAAATATGAAACTATTGGAGTTGTGAGTAAAGGTGGCCCTCCCTTACTCACAACCCCTTCAACTACTAAAGGAGTTTACACAAGAAGATCAATAGAAAATGGAACTTTATATTAATCTAAACAAGTATTACAGTAGTATCACAGTCTGGTATATCAACCCCCCCTTTGTAAATAAAAATAAAAGTATTTATACAAGTGCAAAGGAATAAGCTTGCATGAATTAGGAAAACTAACATACTGCAACTATTTGCTAACAATAACTGGAAAAGACAATAACAATAAACATGTTGAGTTTGATCCATGACTAAAAGCATGGACCAAACTGATCTCATTGAGTTGTTGTCGTTTCCCAATATGGCCATCTGTGATAGGTCTGAAGATATGGGTGGTTTTGATGGAAGTTTTGAGGTAGCCAATAGGACAACATCCATGTAAATGGATTTCTTGAAAAAAACCATGATTTCATTCTCCTTGAGGCTGAACGAAACATGCTCAACCATAGAGATCATTACAGGAAATTAGAGAATTTACAGGAAATCATTGTATCTATATGAAATCAGCGACTCTACAGGAAATCACGGGCTGTCTGCAGGAAATCACAGAGCCACTTCGGAAGATGGTTGGTCTACATAGGATCTGGTTAGCATTCTTGAAATTGTAGGTAATTTGATTAGGTATCATTTAACTTCAAAAATACTCAAGAATAAAATGAAATGATACCTTTTTAAGTGATTTTCATACCTTAAATATCACAACACCGTTTTGGTCAAAACACATAGAATATGGGAAAAGGAGAGTCATGAAGGGTCAAAAAGAGTTCAAAAGAGGGGAAGCAAGGCCTTAGAAATACTACCAAAAATGGAAAAAATAGGGACTCAACTTCTCCCCCACACCTAGCTCCTTGTATGTCCCCTATACAAGCAAAAATGTTGCAAATCTGAAGGAAAATTCATTCCTTTCCCTATGCTGCAACTACTGTAGCCAGGTGATCCAAGTGTGCCCTGCTGGAATCCTTTAGAGTTTCATTTTCCTTCTAAAGAGCCCATTAGAAATAGTTAGCTTAGTGATATCTTCCTCCATCTCCATTAGGGATTGCTTTTTCTTAGAGGTTTCCTCATCCCCATGCTACTCTTGAGAGGACTGAGGCGGACTTGGTTCCTCCTGCTCTCTGTAACCTTTGACTATTTTATCCCCACTTTCCTGTAGTTGTGGGTCTTGGAAAGATGCAGCCTCCAAATATTCTTTGTCAACAAATGTAGTTGACTCAATCTTTACTTTCTTCCCCTTAGACAAGTCTCAGGGTGTCTTATCCTTCTTTTTAGTTTTAACCCCCTCCATTGTAGTTTCCTTTATCTCTAGCTTCATTTCCAGGCTTCTTGTAAAATTCCTAGTAGGAGAAGAGGTACCCTTTCATGGCTTAGGCTTCTTCCCCATAGTTTCCTCAACTACCACCACCTCCTCCTCTTTCTTAACCTCCAGTGACTGGTGACCACGGGGGTTTAGGCTTTCTTTCTCATCTTCTCTGATGCTTCTACCTCTTTGGTTTCCAATAAATCAGGCTCTTTCTTGTCATCCACAAGGTAATTCTCTACTAAAAAATCTTCCCATGTTTTATTCTATTCCTTCAAAATGTTTGTCACGATAATTTTGACAAGACCATGATAATAGATGTTCTCCTCTATATGTGATGCCCTCTCCTTGGAAGAAGTAGACATCTTCTTCAAGGAAATTCTAAGATAATATGGTAAATTCAAGGGTTTGTGTCGAAAATTGTCAAGGAGACAAATATGAAAAAGGAAAGCTAACCCAAAACAACCTTCATAGATGACATACTTCTACAAGAGAAATAAGAGACACCAATACTTACTTCTATGGTAATCCTATAGAATCCCCTTGCTCCAATCCGGGTTTGCAAGATCTTTTCTGAGGAAGGGAGCGCAAATATCCTTGTTGAATCACTATTTTTTAAACCAATGCTCTCCTTCCTATTGAATTCCACGAGCTTGGGTTACCAGCCCCTTAGTTATTATGAACTTAATATTACCCACCTGCGCCTTATCGCCATTTATGCTTAGAGAAAAGGACTTCGTTACTTCTGAATTATGCTCGATAAACCTTAAGAACGGACACAGTCATCCTGCCTTCTCTAGCCTTGTCTTACTCTGTGGGTAAGCATCCAGTAATGTAGACCCTGAGGTTCGAACCTGACGGTGGATCGTGTTTTCAACAGTAGCTAGGAGTTGGAGAGAGTAGAGTTTGATCAGTTCACTGATATGCCTCTAATACCAAGCGAGATAATTGAAAACCCAATAAGAACAAGAATGTTTTAATTCAGGAAAGGTGTAGGGTAATAAGGAAACTTTGAATGACATAGAACGTGATCATGATTTCCATCATGATCTGTTCTGCAAGATAAATGTTGGGAAGATAACCGATGTACACATCAAAATAATAATCGGGAATGGGAACTCACGTTATGACACAACGACTCATAGTTGCCTTATTCCGCAAGGGTGGCCATGACTCGTATTCGCGAAAATTATAAATTTTTGTACCATTACCTTTTTACCTTAAGTATTCTCATGCCAACATAACTTCTCAATCTTACCTTACAACAGTCAGGTACCTTAGGTAATGACTGCACTTGCTTTGAAATGATAAACCACTTCGACCATATCATATGCAAGATCATGTAATTACATGGCCTTAACTAATAATGAAGATGACCAGTACTTGCCAGATTCTTTAGGATAATGTTTTGCTAGAAATTTGTTCTTTAGGAAATAAGAGATTTGCTGCAGGAAATGCAACTGTTGAACTTCTCTGTAGGAAACCATGTTCTCCCCTTTTTGTTTTACAATTTGCTACACATGAGTATGGGTGCTGAGGTTGAATGTGAAGAAATATCATTAGATTACCAACCATTAAGGTCATCCGTTAACCAATGCAAGGCCCATCACCATTAATGAAAACGAGGACCCAGGTACCTTCGATGCATCCTATCAAGTGTGAATGTATGAGATGTTGTCGAACCCTTTGTAGGATTCAACATTCAAGGATCCATGATGAATCTCCATTGTTACTGATGAGATATCCTATCATTAAGGTATACAATCTTCAAGCCATTGAAAGTCTCTAATATTGAACCTAAATAATTTGTTGATGTCGATGGGCCAAGATTGTTGGAAGGAGGGCCTTAAGAGATCCCACATCAGTCCAACACGAGCAAACCAAAAATTAACTGAAAGACATAATTTATTTTGAGGATCCTGAAGAATCTACTATCCTGTGATTTTAACGAGCCCAGGGCAGTTCATGCTCGCCATATTTCAATTTTAGAAAGTCTGAAATACTGAAAAAGAAGACTCCAAGGGGGCTCCTTTCCATGATTAGTCTATTGGGGTTGAAAAAAGGAATAAACCTATACCCAATGGACATTCCTCTCATGGTTTATTGAGCACAATAAGTAACAAAGTAAGCTCAAATTATTATGGCAGAAAATCAATAAGAGGTAGTGAAAGAAATGACTCCCTTCCCAACCATTTCCAACTCTTTCTTCTTCACAATCTCTTCCAAAAATTCATCCTTAGATTGGGGCTTCTGATATAGTTTAAGTCTATGCCCATTCACCAAGAAGGTAACATTTCCATCATTATTTGTTTTAACATGAACAGATCCATTATCAAAACTTTCTCAATTTCATAGGGGCCAAGCCAATGTGTGTTAAATTTCCCTTTAAAATTCTTAAATTTTGAATCAAACAACAATGCCTAGTCTCCCTCTTTGAACTTCCTTTTCTTAATGTATCTGTAGTGCCATTTAACCTGTTGTTGTTGGATTAGATCGTTATGTTGAAAAGAATCCCACCTAATCTCATCCAACTCATTTAGCTGCAGGATTCTTTGTTGTTGTGCTTTATTAAGGTTTATGCCTAAATTTGCTGCCATCTTAAAAGTTATGATCTGAAATTCAATTGGAAATAAAACTTGTTTTCCATACACCTATTCATATGGAGAGAAGTTAGTGGTGTTTTTCCATGTGATATTGTAGGCCCATAATGCCTTGAGAAGTCGACCAAACCAATCCTTCTTATGTAATTTCATTGTCTTAGTCATGATTGTCTCCAATACCTTATTTGTTGATTCCACCTTCCCATTGGTTTGTGGATGGTAAGTGGCGGACTTCTAATGAGTAATCTGATATTTCTGTACAATTCCCTACACATGCTTTGACACAAACTGAGTAACCTGATTAGTAACAATTTCCTTTGGTACCCCAAATCTTACAAAAATATCAAAATCAAGAAATTCTACCACTGCCTTCTCGATTTCTCTAGGTAGTGCCCTCGCTTCTACCCACTTCATAACAAAATTAGTAAAAACTAAAATATACTTCTTACCCTTGGACATAGTATTGAGGGGACCTATAAAATGAAGATCCCACCTCTTGAATGGTTCTATGAGAACTTGTGGTTGCAAAGGCATTTCACCCACTTGAATAGGTCGCCCTATTCTCTGGCAGCTACCACACTTATGAACATACTCCTTTGCATCTTTGAAAAGACTTGGCTAATAGTAACATGAGGGGAGGATCTTATAAGTTGTCTGCTTATCTATGAAATGTCCTCCACAGGGTTCATCGTGACAAGCTCTCAAGATATCATATATCTCATCCTCTCTCACACACCTGCAAATAATCAAGTCAGGTCCAGTGACAAAGAGGTCTCCTTGTATCGAAGAGTAATCAACACTTTTTCTAATAATTCTCTTTTTCTGACTAGATGAGAAGTAGGGTGGTAACTTTCTTGTAACAAGCTAATTGGCCATGTCTACAAACCAAGGTGTTTTGACATAAATAGAAAACAAATTCTCATTGGGAAAACTATCATTAACACGAATATCCTCACCTACATGGTTGAGCCTAGATAGGAAATCAACTACTTTGTTTTCTTTTCCCAATCTATCCAATACTGTGATGTCAAATTCCTTCAACAGCAAAAGCCACCTAGTAATCCTGCCATTAATGGCTGGTTTATTCATGAGATATCGAATAGCATAATGATTAGCATGTACAAAAACTTCGTAACCAATGATGTAATTATGAAACTTATTAATAACATAAATTACAGTAAGGAACTCTTTTTCAGTTATGATGTAATTCAGTTCTGCATGAATTAAATATTTAGTAACAGAATAGATAGCATAGGTTACGAGATCTTCCTTTTGGCCCATTACCGCTCCTATAGATGAATCAGACGCATTAGTGAAATATGAAATGGAAATTTCCAATCTGGACCTCTCAATATAGGTGTTGAAGGAATATTTTCCTTAAGTGTATCAAATGTATCTTGACACTCATCACTCGAATGAAATTAAACAATGGCGAGGCCACCTTTGTAAAATTATGAACAAGCCTTCTGTAGTAGCCTACATATCTAAGGAAACTTCAAACTCCCTTTTGACTGGTTGGTGGGGGGAATTTTTCAATTACTTCGATCTTAGCTAAATGAACTTTAATTCTTGCAACAAAAGCATGATGGCCCAAAATAATACCCTCAATCATACTCATATTTTTTTTTTCATTACTCAATGAAATATTAGTTTCTCTACATCTCTGCAAAACTCTCCTAATATTATGTAAGGATTATTCAAAAGTATTAGCCATTACTATAAAATCATCCATCTAAACCTCTACGCAGTCATGCAAAAGATCAGAGAAAATACCAAATATCGCCCTTTGAAATGTGTCTAGTGCATTGCATAAGTAAAATGGTAGTACCTTATATGCATAGGTTCCACAGGGACATGCGAATTTTTTCTTCTCCTGGTCCTCTAGAGATATATTAATTTCATTGTACCCACTGAACCCATCTAGGAAAGAAAAATACTTCTTCCCTACTAAAGTGTCCAGCACTTGGTCTATAAAAGGAAAGGGAAAGTGATCTTTTAATGTAGCTTTGTTTAGTTCCCTATACTCTACACACATTCTCCATTTACCATTCTTTTTAGGGACGATAACTAGTGGGGATACCCAATGGATATCTGAAATAGGATAAATGAACCCTACATTTAACAATTTATGCAGTTCATTTTTTCCAATTACTCTGAAAGCGGGGTTCATTATTCTTTGTAGTTATCTCACAGGCTTGGCATCTCCCTCTATGTAGATATGATGAATGCATGTGTCCAGGTGAATAATCCTCATGTCTATATATTCCCAAGCAAGTGTTCCAAAAATTCTTCCAATGTCTGAATTAATTGTTTCTCATGTTCAGGAGTTAAGGCAGAATTGATATTTAGAGTTTTTCTAGAAAAAAATTCAATGACCTTACCTCGACATTGAGTCATTGAAAACGTAGGAAATGCAGATATGAGGGTTGAATGTAATTCAACTATCATACTATATTTATAAGAGTTCTGCAGGTCATAATGATATATATATTAGGACTAGGTTGTCCCTCTAAATGTTGTGAAAAAACAGGGTTAGAAATATAACAATTTATCAAATTTTCCTTCGTATTTTCCATAAGGATCATGGCTTGGGCTATTGTCAACACTGGGTGAATAATTTCTGAATTATGTTCTTCATCATCCCAAAAAGTATTTTCTGATTTTAAGAGGGGTTTGGCAGGGGGTTATAGGTTGATGTGTTTAGCTTCAACCACATGAGTGATGGTCACATTTCCATACCTACACCCTATGTAGGCATATGTTGTAGCTAACCAAGGTCTCCCAAAGATTAAACGATGCCCTCGCAAGTTTTTCTTATGTTGAATAACATAAAAATCTACAGGGTACTCCCAGGAATCCAATGAAATGACAATGTCTTCTAATACACCCTCTAGCTTTACCTTAGACCTATCTGTTAATTCTAACATGGTAGGAGTAGGAAGTAAGTCAAAGGATACTATGTGAGAGAGTGTCTCCATTGTCCTCACATTGATGGTTGCACCTAAATCTATTAGAGTGTTTCTTATTATATACCCATTGATAAAGGTGGTAACCACAAGAATTACATGGTCTGCTTATTTCTTAGTAACAATACGGTGGACATAAGACTTGCAAGTTTCCCACCTACTTGAATTGTAAAAGGTTTCTTATTTTGTCTCCTTGGTTTCTTGGTACATAGCTCCCTCACTGTTTTGGCATAAATCGGGATATCCTTAATTCCTTGGATTAATGGGATCTTAATGCATACATTTCTTAGTTCAGACACAAGATCAAACTCAGGTTATTTTATCTTCATCTCCAACCTCTCTGGAAAAGGAGACAGGAAAATATGGGATGAGGAAGGTTCTTGTGACTTTGGAATGGTTTGTTCTACTAGTTCTGGTGTGTTTTCTACTTCAAGTGTATCCATAGTGTCTTCCTCTATAATCTCTTCAATTTTTCCGAGCTGAGTCACCACTTTTCTTGATCTGAGTTTAATTTCCTGTAGCGACACTGGAAATTCTTGTAGCACATGAACATAAATTTCCTATAGAGGTTGTGGTGCAATACAATAGATAGGGAAAGTGGGATAGGTGACCACTCTAATATTGTGAGTAGATTGGATGCCTTTATTGTTGGGATTGGATATTCATTGGGCAGGAAGTTGTGTGTGATGTGGTTGATTTGGTGGGGCAGGGAACTGAAGGTTTTGTTGTTTTGGTTGAACCATTCTTTTTGGTATGGGTTATGGTGAATAAAAGTTTTGAGGTGGATAATTTGGTGCAATAGGGTAAGGAAAATTCCTCTGTCAAGGTTTTTGTGGATGCCAGGGCTTCCAGGGAATTGGAGTGTTCCACATCTGATTATGGGCATAAGGAAATTGAAAATGTTGTTGTAACATACATGTAGGATGTGGTTGCCATGGTTTTTAAGGAGACATTGCATAGGGTGCATTGCTAGCTTCTTGATCTGCTAGATATGATGCTTTAATCTCTGGAAGATAAGGACATTGACCAATAGAATGATCAACCTCACAAATTCAACATGCCTCTATACTGTATGCGTGACATTCCCTCAACAGATGTTTTTTCCTACACTTGGAGCAAAACATAGCCAAGGCTTTCTCCACTTTGTCCTGCTTCTTCTTAGCCTGCAAGACATCTAACTGTGAAGAGAAAGTGCTAAGAATGTCAGTTTTAAAATTTTCAAATAAGTTTCCCATTTCAACTCTGGTTACCCTAGCGCCTACAACGAATTAGTGATTCTAGAAGAAGTATCTCTTGATCCTTTTACAACTTAGAATTTCCCCTCAAATATCATCAAGACAACTCGCACACATCATCATAACTCAATTTTTATACATCACCTGCTCCCATCAAGTTCAAAACCTCTAGATATTTTAGTGTTATGGCTCTTAGAAAAATTGTTCTCAATGTTTCCTTATTCAATTGGTTCATCTTGGATCTTTGCAAATTATATTGGAATCTTTCCAGGAAGTCTTCCAGGATTTCCTCCTCCTTCTCAGTCATACCAAATATTTATTCCCCAATGTCCCTAGTTTTACAATAATCCTGGTAATTTTTCAAGAACACCTTCTTCATGTCATCCCATTTTGAAATGGAATTTGCAGTCAGTCCCATGAACCATATGATATTTGCATCTTTTAATGTGGAAGGAAACAACTTCAACTTCTGAACATTTGAAGAATAATTTTAGCTCCTTCACAATACATCAAACTTGAATAAGAAGGCATCAGGATATTCACCAGAGGTAGCACGAAAATTAGGCAAAGTGGAGGGAGCAATATTTTTCATATGATTGGCCCCAACAGAATATTTGATAGGAAATTCGAATGTAAATGGTTGCTCTTCCTTCTCATGATAGTCCCCATTTGTAGTACTAGTATCATCTAAATGATCCATATCGAACTAAAAGGAAGTGGGACTTTTGTAATTTATAGATCCTTCAGACTCAACTATCTAGAACTTTGGTTCTTGAATAGGATTGAAGAGGAATTCCTCTTCAGGCTTACCACTAAGAAAATATGATGTCCCCCTAGTAGGAGGATATTCTAGATGAGAAACAACAAAGGATTCTTCATTAGAAGGATTCTTCTGTGTTGTGCGGGTATTGGTCTTCTTAGGATCAATTGTTGATCCATGTTCAGAATTTTCAGTCCTCAATTCAAATTCTCTTGACTCCTTTTCCTTGTTCTTTACAAAATTATTTTTCCCTGCTAGTTTATTAGTGAACGAAGTGGTGCTCACACCACCACTAAAAATAATTGAAAATTTATATTGGCCCCTATCTTATATAAATTAAAAACTTCTACTTACCAAACAATCTGGACATGGCTTTGGCGAATTCTAATCTCTGTGGGTGTGTAGAGCTTACCCTACATCTTACCACTTAGCTCCCCCCCGCTTGTCCTGAAAAAAACTAAGACAAAAAGGAATCAAACTAAAACACTTTCATTATCATCCCTTAACACCTCCCTGGCAACGATGCCAAGGAGTTTGCACAAATTATAGGCTTATAATCTAACAGACATAAATCATCAACCGAGGGTAGGTAACATTATGAGATGTTGCACAAAATATATTCAGACTAATACTTTAAGTGTTCTTCTAAACAAAACCTCACACACACAGCTTCAATATCTCTTTCCCTCATCAACACTTAGCAACAAAGGCTATGGAGTGGATTTAATCATCCCTCTACAGCTCCTAAAATTACTGATGGTGATCATAAAAATATAATGGATTAATCAGACAACAATTAAATCAGTTCAACATTTCATAATGTAAACTAGAGAATGATAAAATAACCCAAAACATATTCATCAAATAAACTTTACCATTTAACCATTATACATGTGCTACTACAAATTAGAGAAGAGAAACAAAGACTGTGTAATAACTCTAATGATTCATGAAAGTAATTGAAAGAACACAAATTTGCAACTACTCGAGTTGTGAGTAAAGGGGGCCCTCCCTTACTCACAATCCCTTCAACTGCTAAAAGAGTTTACACAACAATATCAACAGAACATGGAACTTTATATTAATCTCAACAAGTATTATAGTAGTATCACAATTTAATATATCAACCCCCCCTTTGTAAATGAACATAAAAGTATTTATACAAGTGCAAAGGCATAAAATTTCTTGAATTAGGAAAACTAACATACTGCAATTATTTGCTAACAATAACCAGAAGAGACAATAAAAATAAACATCTTGAGTTTCATCCATGGCTGAAAGCATGGATCAAACTGATCTCGTTGAGTTGCTGGAGTTGTTTCCCAATACATCCATTTGTGAGAGGTCTGAAGATCTAGGTGGTTTCGGAGGCAGTTTTGAGGCAACCAATAAGACAGGATCCATGTAATAGATTTCCTAATGAAACCCATTTTTTTGTTCTCCCCGAGGGTCATCATAACATACTCAATCATCGAGATCACTGCAAGAAATTAGAGCAGTTATAGGAAATCAACATATTTATAGGAAATTGATGACTCTAGAGGAAGTCACAGGCTGTCTACAAGAAATCACAAAACCAATTCAGAAGATGGTTGGTTCGCTTAGGATCCAATCAACATTCTTGAAATTGTAGATAATTCGATTAGGTATCATTTATCTTCAAAAATAGTAAAGAATAAAATGAAATAATACTTTTTAAAATGATTTTCATACCTTAAATCTCACAGCACCCTTTTCATCAAAACACATAGAATATGGAAAAAAGAGACTCATGAAGGGTCAAAAAGAGTTCAAAAGAGGGGAAGCAAGGCCTTAGAAACATTATAAAAAAATGGACAAAATCAGTACTCAACAAGCGTGAAGGAGTTGTCTTGTGAGGATTCTCAAGTCGTAGCTTGGAATAGCATTGGAAGATCTCTGTGAGACCTATATGAATACTGGAATTGGAGACCTACATTGAAATACTGTGTTGTGAACTCTACAAGTGAATAAACAGACAACATTATAGTTCAAGGATAAGTTACAAGGGAGAAAAACGAGACTGCTACGATTTTTCATTTTTGAGAAGGTGAAACCTTGTACCTGATTTGGTGCATTGAATAACGTTCAATTCGACATAAGGCAGTAGTGGAAGTTATTTTCATTCCTATAAAAAATGTAATTTGTAGTACATTGAAGAATTTGTAGCCTGCCTGAGTGCATTAAAATTATGCGTGAGAGAGAATACCAACGTGGATCCTTAACTTGTGTTGAAATTTTTTTAATCCCTATGGAAGAAAGGTAACATTTGTAGAAGTGATTGTTGGCACCAGCGTTTGTTTACACTAACATTGGAAAAATCATTTGTGATATTTGAAATCATCACCAATAGAGTAGTTAATCCTCATGAAAAACACCCTGGTCCAAAGGGGTTAGCAGTTACTAGAACCATCAACATTCAATTCATTTCAAGAAATGATTGAATGTGAAAGGAGCGACCAACTTACATAAAAGCGTGTGCTATTTCAAGGAGCCCAACTCAGTGATCATCATGAGCACCAACCTATGGCTAGTGTGGAGAAGGATCTGATGCATTGAAAAGACATATAGTGTGAAAAGATGTGCGTGGAAGACCTCCTTGCATTCCTAAATTATATGGTGTGTAAATCAAGTCATGCCTAATGTCTTCATTAATGAATTACGTTGATAAATGTGAAGTTTAAAGAGGAAAATGTTAATTCAAATTTGATAAAGCGACCATAAAATTCATTGATTTTTTTTTAATGGAACTTAAAAGGGGATTAAAAATATTAAAGTTTTTTATGGAACTTTAAAAAGGAATACATAAGTGATTTGAATAAGGTGTGTTATTTATTTTTGAAATTTATAATTTAATGGGGAGATAAGGAGTGTTGGTGGAGTAATAAGGTAACTTTCTTATGCAGTTGTAAATTTTTGGAGAGATAAGGAGTGTTGGTGGAGTAATAAGGTAACTTTCTTATGCATTTGTAAATTTTTGGAGAGATAAGGAGTGTTGGTGGAGTAATAAGGTAACTTTCTTATGCAGTTGTAAATTTTTGGAGAGATAAGGTATAATTTCTTTCAGTAAATTTGGACTGATAAGGTGTAATTTTTTGTAATTTTGGAGTGATTTGTAATATGGAGTGATAAGTGAATTTTCTTTTAAGGGAACATCATTGTTGTAATTCAAAGTAATGTTTTACTTTGAGAGAGGGTGAGATGAATCATTAATTAAAATATTGTAATTGAACATCAGGGTCCATTATCGGTAGTACCTGACACCCAAAGGTGACATAAAAATAAAGTGAGTGTGATAATCAAGCGAAAGTGCCTGAAAATGCACCTCAAGAAATTAAAGAATTGCAACAGTACAATCATGAATTGCACAACAAAATCAAATTACTTGAATCGAAGATAAAGAAAAATAAAAACATAATTAATGAAATGACTAGCACATTAGAATTAATAAAAAATATTCAAAATGAATTAGATATGGAAGAACAACTCATTAATGCACTCTAGACAAAATTGAGGAAAAAACAAGATCCACTTGATGCAATATGTACAAAAAGGATAAATGCAGTCTATGACATAAAATACCTCATCGAAACAAAAAATGAAATCTGTGAAACAAGTGATCTCATCTAGCAGATTGATGAAAGTTATGACACAAATGATATCATCGATCAAGTTCTACTACTAAATAAAAATGATGCAACCAACTGTACCAAAGATCTAACTGAAAATTTTGATTCAGGATGTGAAATAGATGAATTGTTAATAGAGATGATTGATGTTCAGTGTGATACATAAGACTTAATGAATCAAGCACAAAATATTAATAGTAGTAGCAATGGTATTTCCAAGGTGGTGATCAAACCTTGGGAATGATTTTTTTCAACAAATATTGACATGGCTTGGGATACAAGAAAGATTTTTTTTATTATTATTATTATGTTTTATGCTCCATATTTCTCGAAACAAATTCATTTTGTAAGTCAATTCTTTCTAGAAGATACCCAGAATATTGTTAAGTGTAACCATTGTAAAAGAAGTGGCCATATCGAGAGTAAATGTTTTGACCTACATCATTGTCTTCATTGTGGGAAGACAAATAATCTATTAGAGAAATGTCAAATACTAAAGAAGACTAAAATGATAGTTAAAGATGAATGGATAAACCCTTGGAGATGGAATTGAGAAGTAAAAAAGTTGCATAAGTCCTACAATCTACTTAATAGAAATGTAAAGATAAAGTTTCTTGAAGAATTGAAAAAAAATTAAAAAGAGAAACTCTCATACAGCTTAAGGGGGGGGGGAGTTCAAAAATAAAATGCAGATGATTGGTGGTCAAACAAAACTGACCTATTGTCTCTCCTTTCAGTTGGAAAATGGGGGAAATGACGATGGAATTGATGTTGCTATTTGTCAGACTGGTTTTTTTTACCACAACACAATTTTCCAGTAGGCATCAAAATTTTCCAGTGGGAAAGTGATTAGGATGCACATTGAGAGTAAAATTGTGGACATTCCTTTTGTTCGCTTGGATGGTCATTGGACCTAACAAAGGATATCCAGATCCTTTTGCATTGTAGCTTGGCATTAGATTGAGTTTTCAAGAATTCTCAGGAAATGTATCAGACTTGTAATTGAGTCACTTCTCTTTGTTTTCTCTCTTCATATTGGAATTTTTAGCATCTAGTTTTGGTGGTTTTTCAGGTAGCTTTTCATTGAGGTTCAGCTCAGAAGTTTCAACATGTAGACTTGGAGATGATAGAAGGTTCTTAATCTGAAATTAGATTGATGGGGGTAATGTTAGCCTCATACTCACATAAACAATCAATAAGTCCAAGTATTTACAAAATAATGAAATAATGATATTATTAATAATGAAAGTAGACTTACTCTAGAATTCTAGTATGACCAAAGATGAGGATAATGAGAGAAGTTAGGAATGAGAACACACAAAATCAGCGAAGATATATGTGGAGATATTCATGGAGATATTGCAGAGAAATTTATGAAGATGGTTCAACCAATTCGCCAAATTGGTAAAGTGTTATGAGAGCCTCATTTCTATAATACAAGGCCTCATGTCTGAGAGAATTATGTATCATTATTATTTGTGAATATATAATCAAGCCAAAATAATTTTCTCCAAATTTTATAGATGGTGTTTTTGATATATATATATTTTTATTAATTACTTCAATTCTCGCAAGATAGTCTTCTTGACCTAGCTGTCATTCGACACATAGATCATGTCCCTAAATCTGACCAAACCATCCACTGTGAGATGATAGTCCATATATTGATCACCTGAACCCTACCATTACCTATACCTGAGCTCCATGTACCTTTCATCATGTTGTCTTGCCTATAAAATCTAGTCCTATAAGTTTATCACATAACAACTCATAGCTTCTATATGATTCACCTCCACTCTCTTGCTATGAGCATATGAAACCTTGTTTTCCTTTCCCTTAATGTACCGGATCTCAAAGTCAAACTCGCTAATTATGGAAAACCATCTATATTTTTTGACATTTAAATTTGGTTGGTAATGCAGATACCTCAATCCACTGTGATTTCTCATCAATACAAACCTCCTACTAGGAAGATAGTGCCTCCACATCTTCAATGATGGATGATTGCTACCAACTCAAAATAATGTGTTGGATAATTTTTCTTGTGCTCATTCAACTTCCATTACTCATCACACACTAATTTTCCTTCCTGCATTAGACTCCACTAAGTCCTTCCTTGAAAGCATCTGTATACACAAAAAATATTTTCATGCATCTGCAATCTTTAAGACTAGAGCATTTGTCAACAACTGCTTCAATTTCTCAAAACTTGTTGCAGATTCCTTGGTCCATTGAAATTTCTTACCTGGCCTCTGCAGTGATGTAATAGGATTTGTAATTTGATATAAGCTCCTAATGAACCTCCTATAATAACCTTTGATCCCCATAAATGATATTACCTCATCCACATTTCTAGGAAATGTCCACTCCATGATATCTCTTATCCTCTCTAGGTCCATTGTTTTGCCATCCTTGGAAACAACATATCCCAATTAATGTACCTATGCCTGAAAGAAACTTCATTTTCTAATCTTCGAATATAAATGATTCTCTCTTAGAAAAATCAAAATTGTTGCTAAGTGTTTCGACATGTTCTTCCTCATTCTTAGAATATATCAATATATCATCATTTAATGCAATGACAAACTTGTCTAGATAAGGACACATAACATTATTCATCAAGCACATGAAAGTAGTTGGAGAATTAGTCAAACCAAATCAAGCTACAACAAACTCATAATGCCCATACCTGTTTCAAAAATAATTATTTTAGATGTCCTATTCTTTAATGTATACCTGATGATATCTAAATCTCAAGGAAATCTTTGAGAACATTGTCGCTCCATTCAACTAGTCAACCAAGTCATCAATCCTTGGTAATGGATACCTATTATTTATGATCACCTTTTTCAACTACCTGTAATCAATGCATAACCTAAGAGTACCATCCTTCTTCTTCACAAACAACATTGGTGTACCCCAAGTAAATACACTTGGCCTAATGTACCCCTTGCCAAGCATATCCTTCAACTGCAACTTCAACTCTATTAACACTAGTGTGCTCATCCTGTATGGTGCCTTTAATGCTAGTGCTACCCATGGTACCAACTCAATATATAATTCCACTTCTCTGTGAGGCAGAAACTTTGAAATCTCTATCGAAAACACAACTTGAAACTGCTACAAAATCAGGTTCCTCTTCATAACTTTTGTATCCTCAACATCCTTACATTTATCACTAGAAATATGCATTGCAAATGACACACACCCTTTTCTGCAACTACAATTTTCATCCATAGTTGTCACCATTCTAACTGATGTATCTTTCTTCTTACTGTTGGGTCCCTATAATACTAGTGATTACCCCATTACTATTGTAGTTATACCCCTTATTTATATTGTAGTGCCCCTATTACCCCCATATTTTTATTTCTGTGCACCATAGAATCCCTCTATTGTTATTTTTGTGGCTTTATATTAT
Source organism: Pinus tabuliformis (assembly GCA_031772625.1). NCBI lineage: Eukaryota > Viridiplantae > Streptophyta > Pinopsida > Pinales > Pinaceae > Pinus > Pinus tabuliformis. The sequence continues at coordinate 1,191,534,974 of CM062818.1, forward strand.
TATTGTTAGGTCGGCTGGATTATATTGTAACTCCCTAGACTCCTATATATAGAAAGGAGGTTTTGTCATTTGTATCATCGAAGAATTGTTCATTTATGTAATGTAAAGGAGGTTGCCCCCTCGAGGAGGCTGAATTCTAAGGCGTTGATCTATCTTTTCTATCTTTTCTTGAGCTGGTTTCATAACATTTGGTATCAGAGCTTTGGATTCTAGGGTTTCGCTGCTCCAAACAGGTCATCGTGGAATTTTCGCTATAACTTTTTTCTGTGATGTTTCAGAAGTCGCAAAAAAAACCCATTTGAGAAGAAATCGCGCTGAACCTTGGATCCGAATTTCAGAGCTTTTTGCGCGATATTTGTGGAGATATGATCTGAGGAAGTTGGCCTTTTTGCAGACTCCTGAATTACATTCAAAACAGGTGACCTGGGAAAAATCTTCATAACTTTCTCTCTGGGGATCGGATTGAAATTTCGTAAGAAGGTACAGAAAGAGGACGGACTGTAGATTCTTGTGTGTGTGTTTTAGATTCAAAAGTTGAAACAGTGACTCGTGGCACGTCATACAATTTCACTCTACTGAACCAGTCTAAAAACAAGTCAATGTGGGAGATTTCACATAACTCTTCCTTGGAGAATCCAATTTGGCTCAGACTTGTGGCATTGGAAAGAGCACGCAGAAGGCTACTTCAGGTAGAAATTTTAGAATTGGATGATCCAAAATTACAGAGATACATCAGATTCAATATCAGGCTTCTATAAAGTGAAAAAAGGTGTGTAGTTTTTTTTAAATTTTTGTGTAAGCTTGGTTTAACGGAATTCAAAGGGCATAATAAAGCATTATTATCGGTAAATGATGCCCCGAGGAAAGAAAATGCAAACACCTAGTAAGGAACCTGAAAGCTCTAGCATGACCCATGAAGAAGAGGAAGAAATGCTACATGATCTATCAAAATTACAAGAACAAGTGCAACAAATGTCACGCTCACAAAAGCTAACAGAAGCTAAGATAAGTGGCGTGGAATCTAAGATAAATGGCGTGGAATCTAAGATAAATGGCGTGGAATCTAAGATAAAGGGCATGGAAGCTAAGATGGATGATTCGAAGACAGATTTGAAGAGAGACATGGCAGATTTGAAGATAGATATGAAGACAGACATGGAAGAATTGAAGAAGTTGCTACAAGAAAGGGTCACTAATGGTGAAAAGGTAGTAAAGGAAACTCATGATGAGAAAAAAAGAAATGTTAATCATGATTCCATAGACACTAATGTTGGATCAAAGAATCACCATATTCCAAAAATCGATATGAGGAAGTTTGATGGCAAAGATCCCGCCACATGGATATTACAGATGGAGCAATTCTTCGATCTCAATAATGTGCAAAATGCACAAAAGGTACGTATGGCAACTGTATATTTGGAACCAAATCAGTTTGTATGGTATCAAGGGCTTTTCTCTCGTAAACAATTTATCACTTGGGCAATTTTTACGGAAGAATTGATAGCACATTATGAAGATACAAAAAGCAACACTTTTTTTAGCCAATTGATAAGTCTCAAACAAAAGGGTTCAGTAATGGAGCACATTGAGGAGTTCCAAAAATTGAACATAAGGGTAAAAGATATTCCAGAGGAGCATAGGATTGATGTGTTCATAGGGTCTTTAAAGGATAATATCCAACATGATGTTCGCCTTTGGGAACCTGATTCATTAGAGAAGGCATTCAGGTTAGCAAGAAAAATGGAAAGCAAAATTATGGCAGCCAGGAAGCATACCACTCACAACTATAAAGACGGAAGTGTTGTTGCCCCTAGTCTTCCACAACCTATAAGGTTGACACCACAACAATTGGAAGAAAAAAGAGCAAAAGGGCTTTGTTACAGTTGTGATAGCAAATACACAAAAGGTCATAAGTGTGCTGAGAAGAAATTATTCTACATAGATTGTGAAGAGGAAGAAGAAAATGAGCAAGAAAGGTCAAAAGAAGAAGATATACTTCAGGAACAAAGCCTAGATGACGAACAAATAAATCTAACCATATCTTGTAATGCTTTGGTGGGAATTACCACTCCTCAAACCATCAAGATAGAAGGACAAATCAAGAAGAAGAAGGTAATAGTGTTGATTGATTCAGGAAGCACCGACAATTTTATTCATTGTAGGGTAGCAAAAGAATTGAATTGCTTCCTATATCCAGCACCAGAGTGTCAAGTGATGATTGCAAATGGAGGAACAATAAATTTCTCTAGAAAGTGCCATAATATCAAGCTATCCATGGGAGAATATGTATTGACTAGCCCAATGCTTTCCATTCCAATGGGAGGTGCGGATGTTGTACTAGGAGTCCAATGGCTACAATCTTTGGGTACAATAGCTTTTAATTTTCAAGAACTTTTCATCAAATTTTCTATGGAAGGAAAGGAAGTTGAATTAAGGGGTATTGCAGGGAAACCAGGAAAGATAATCAGCTCTCATGGTATGACAAAGCTTCTAAAAAAGGAGCAAAGAGGTGTAATTGCACAATTATGCTCGCTAGATGTTTCCACAGTGGAATCATCTATTTCTCCAGATCTCCAAAAAGTCCTGGACAATCATTCCAAGGTATTTGAGACTCCCAAGGGTCTCCCACCTATGCGTGATCATGATCATGCTATTCATCTGATTCCAGGAGGTGTTCCTCCAAACATCAGGCCGTACAGATATCCCTATGTCCAAAAAAGTGAAATTGAACGTATGGTTGCAGAAATGCTAGAGGTTGGTATAATTCAACCGAGTCAAAGTTCTTTCTCAGCTCCAGTAGTATTGGTGCACAAGAAGGATGGATCATGGCGCATGTGTCCGGATTATAGGGAGCTCAACAAGCTCACTATTAAAGATAAGTTCCCCATTCCTGTTATTGATGAATTACTGGATGAATTGCATGGATCAATTTACTTCACCAAGTTGGATCTTCGTTCGGGATATCATCAAATCAGAATGAAGGTTGAAGACATTTCGAAAACGACATTTAGAACTCATGAGGGTCATTATGAATTTTTGGTCATGCCTTTTGGCCTTACCAATGCACCTTCAACATTTCAAGGTTTGATGAATTCAATTTTCAAACCATTCCTTAGAAAATTTGTGTTAGTATTTTTTGATGATATACTAATCTACAGAAAGTCTTGGAAGGATCATGTTGAACATGTTGACAGGGTGCTACAACTATTGGAGGAGAAACAATTATATGCAAAAGATCCAAATGTTTCTTTGGAGTCCAGGAGGTGGAATATTTGGGTCATATTGTATCTCATGAAGGAGTTAAGGTAGACCCTAGCAAAATTAAAGCCATTAAGGAATGGAAAATCCCCACATCCATAAAGCATCTACGAGGATTTATTGGGTTGACAGGGTATCATAACTTTTGTATCCTCAACATCCTTACATTTATCACTAGAAATATGCATTGCAAATGACACACACCCTTTTCTACAACTACAATTTTCATGCATAGTTGTCACCATTCTAACTGATGTATCTTTCTTCTTACCCTACAGTATTCTTTGTTCCCCATTTTCATCCAAGAATTCAATAGTTGTGTAATAGCAATCCACCTTAGTCATGTGATGTTACAACTAGGCCATACCCAAAAACATACTACATGATCCCAAATGAATTGGATTTAAATGTGCTAAGGTAGGCATACCATTCAACTCGAATGAAAAATCTCTTACCCAATGATGAAATGTCTTCTTTGTACCTGTATCCAACTGCACTTACCATGATTTTGCATGCACTTCTTTATTCAAACCACAATTATCCACCAGGTTAAGACCTACATAACTATAATTAGATCTAGGGTCAATAAAAATAGAAACAACTTTATCACAAAGCTTATATTGCATCTCGATAATAGATGTATGGTGATTCACCTTCCTGTTATCCAGCATTGCATAAATCCATGGAATGTTTTTCCCAACATCCCCATCTATACGTGCGTCCCATGCACTATAAATATGAGGCCTACCACCCTAATTTTGTGGATAATCCCTCTTGAGATGCTCCTTGCCACATATCCAACACTGAAATTGTCCCTTACCATCACCTTTATTCTACTTCCCTCTAGGTTGTGACCCATTAAACTTCTTACAAGGTTCAACGTTTTCTTTCTCTACTGCATTTTTAGGTCTTGTTTTCTTAGGCTACAATTTACCTTTAGCTTTTTCTTTCCCTTTCCAACCTTGTTGAGATTGTTTCTAATGCTTTAATTTCTCATAATAATGCTTCAATTTTACAATCACTTTTTCAAGTGACTGGGGCTCATCATACTCAATCTGATCTATAAATGCTAATCAAAATCCATTGTCAAATCTCTGAACTTTGGCTTTTTCATCCTTAAGATATGGTACATACTCCAACAACTCCAGGAACATAGTCATATATTCCTCATTCATCACTGACCCCATCTTTAGCTCATAGAATTCCTTGGCTTTGTTATCGTAGTACCTCTCTGAAAATATTTCCTCCTGAAAAATCTCTTGAATCCATGCCAATCATCTCCTATGTCCCGATGTCTCTAACCTAGTTCACATATTCCCACCAGATGTCTTCTTTCTGTTTGAGGCTAGAGATAGTTATTTTTTCTTTCATGTTCTCTGTGTAATCATGCATCTTAAACAAATTCTTCATCCCTAGTAGCCATGCCTTTGCATCCTCCAACTTCTTCAAATCCCCATCAAAGGTAGGTGGCTTGGATTTCTTGAAATCATCTGAATGGTATCCCCTATCACTGCTCATGTAAGGATGATAATGATGATGACCATGGTACTTATCACAACCAAAATTAGAATACAACTTGTGTCCATTACCTCTCCTATCTAGAATATTCAAGAAGCTTCGATATCTGATCGTGTCATTTGTATTGGACATGTGCCCACCATGAGATCTACTTCTATAGGCCCCATTATCCATATCCTCCTACACATGGCTGATCCTAAGCAGCCCCTATCTTTACAAGTTTGAAAGACTTTGAAGTATTACTACATTAACTTTTGTTTGTGTCTCCTTTTCCTGAATGATTCTGTCATTATATACTATGCAACTTCTTATTTATACCTTCAAGCTTCTCAATGTGTCTGCTAAGTAAGAAGAATGCCCATTACCATGTTGCTCATCTGATCCATGGAGAGAGTCTCGTGAACTGTATTCTAACATCTGCTAGTCATCTTTGATATTCATCTTGCAAGTATACCATGTAAGCTTAAGCCAAAACATAACATAATCAACATACCTTAGTACAGTTCATGGGACGATATCTCATCTACAAGATCAACGATATTAGCACAATACATGTATAAACATAATCATATCAGTACGCAAACATCATTTCAACCATTATGCAGTTATCATGCATGACCATACCAACCACATACCATGACCTCATGCGTGACAAATATAACCATGTCAATGTATGCATAATGGCGTATAGACAATGACATGCATAACAAGTGCATAACCAACATACACTTATGATGACCATATCCAAAAACAACACCATCAACTTTCACATGGAGACACAATTGCAACAATGATCACCACCATGCATACACAACAAGCACATAAAACACAAGCATAATGAACACATAATCAACCAACATGTGAGTATGACCAACACATTTCACCCATCTAGTCCAAATGGTGAACCATGCTCTCACACCACTCTGTAACACCCTCCTCCCACATTTACCCAGGCTAGTAAGTCATTTGGGGTAAAAATGTGAAAAAGAGTTAGTATGATGTGATTCAACTCCCAATGTACAGTAAGGAAGTGGAACTGACAAAACAACACCAATATGACCTTTCTCAGGAGGTATAGAACCTTCAGGAGACAACCAACCCTTCCAGGTGCCCAACCCCTAAGACAACTTGGCATTTTGCTAAGCTAGATCCCCAATCACTTCTATGAAAATCCATGCATGCAACTAAGACCCTCCAATCACTTCCACAACAAGAAATGCATTCAACTGTGGCCTTTTTTAGGTAGTTCTAAGCCAATGACCCTAGATTCTACGCCACTTTTTCAGGGCTAGGTCTCAAGCCTCTTCCCATAACTTAAACAAAATTCTAGAAATGATAAATAAAAAATAATTAAAGATACTAATGTAAAACCTGGTACAAGGAATTGACCTTTACCGTACTATCCATGACATTAATTTTTTCAAACGTATCACAAACATGAAATTTAGAAGTTATAACCACATATCTAGTCATAGGGGTCTCATAATTATCTGGGAATCATCAAGAAGAATTTATGCCTTACCACAATAGCTAAATTATCATCTATTAGGTCATATATTCATTCACATTTCTTGTACTAATCAAATCATGATGAGATCAACAACCAAATTTTGTCATGAATCATGTTTATAACTAGCATATAACCAATAGGATAACAAGAGTAGAACAAAAATAAAAACCACATATTAACAAGTAAATTTACGCATGAAATACCAAAGGAAAAGGAGTTCTTATTAATTGGTGCATAATCCCACCAAGTAAGGGACTTCCATGAAGAAACTGACCATAGATTAGGTTGAACCAAATATTTCTTTCAACCAATCACCCCTGTGCCATATTCGAAGCATGAATGTGTTATACAGTATTTTGTCACACCTCTTGTTCCACATCCCAAAGTGCCAAAACGTTGACAAATATGAAGTGTATTCATCATGAAACACATATTGAAACATCCCTGAAGCATGGAAAAAAGACTACCTTGAGTCAATTCTGGAGAAGGTTGGATGAAACCCTAAATTTCAGGACCATCACTCTTTGCTCCACTACTTTCTTGTGTTGATGGTAGGTTGCATTTCTTTGATCTAGCATTTCTAGTGTGCATTTTGAAATGAAATCCTATGTTGAACCTCTTCTTGAAGGTTTTCTCAAAATGGAGGAGAAGCTTCATATGCTAGAAACTTCAACGAACATCAAGCTGGATGTTGTTGGGTAGAGATATTTTTGAGCTATCCCATTTAGAGCTCTTCATCCTACCTTTAAGGGACTTACCTTTGATATGTGGAACTTCCTCCCTCTTTTATGGATCCCTAACTCCATCTCCCTTCTTAGAAATAAAGTCCCCTCAATCCCCAAATGGTTGGTCATTGAATGCCTGCATTCCTATGTTGAGATTATGCATCAACGTTTCCCATTTAACTAGGAGAAGAAGTGCTTGAAGAGTCTTCACTTGGACTTGGACAGCCACAAAAAGGAGGTCTTCAACATCAAGAAAATGGTTGTATGCTTCCCTTTTTTATTCATTAATATATACATTCGATTTTCACTTTCCATAAATTTCTAAATATTTATACATTTAACTTGATACTCCTTGATATATCGAGTAGTTTATGTTTGATATATCCTATATATGCTCTAGTATGTTTTATTTTCCTTTGCTCTCTTTTATAGGTACTCAGACGTAAGGAAAAAGCAAGGAACGAGCTTGGAAGCTAATGGATTGAAGTCATGATCAAAGGATTGAGCAATTAGCATCAAAGTGAGGTAGGTTTCTCGCTCTCTCTGCATTTTTAAACATAAGATAGGAAAGTGTGCATTAGTTTGTTCAGTTTGTTGCGAGACCCACTCATTAGGCTAGAGAGATCGCCTTTATCCACAGATGGGATTTATATTCAAATCAAAATGGCAACTCCACTCAGGAAGTTATAGCCTCTTCAATCTCTTTTCTTGATTTGATCTTTTGACCACTTTGACAAACCATTGAATTATCAGTTAGTCTAGGTCTGTATAGGTATGCACATTGAATGATCACTACTTTAAAGTGTTAGGTCTGGACTCTTAGTTGAAATTCTTTTTATTTTTAACCTGAACAATCATGTTACCAACATGTTTTTACTTGAAATAGTCACGCTGAAGCCACTTTCATCATTTTTTTTGCTATGAAAACCATGCCAATCTCAGAAATTTGGGAAAAAATAGGGTTACTACCCTAGGATGTAGTGTGTCCTGGCCATTGAAGGTATTTTCTTGTCCTCTGAGCCTAGATTTTCCAGTGTTTTTTTCTGATAGTCTTGTTTAATTATCAAATTAGTCTCTTCGGATTTGAAGTGCTTGAAGTGAGGTTTTCATTGAATTCTAAGTTTTCTAGGTAAATTAGTCATCACTTGTTGCTTGATGTGTTGATGAGATACTAATTTGTTGATTGATTGAGTTTTTTTTTCTATGGAAATCATTGAATACATCAGTTTGCATTTGTTTTAGCTTGTCTTGCATAAAGTTGCTTTTCAAGATGCATTAGGTCATTTTCATTTGGAAATCATCTTTGTTTTTAATCAAAGTGCATATTACATTATTTTGATTTTCAAGATGAAAGAGTGCATTGTTTATTTGTTCAAACGGAAAAAGTGAAAATTGTTTTCATTTAGGTGATTTTGAATTGGATTTGGTGTTTCTTTGGTTGATGCATTAGTTGTGTTAGCTTTGGGAGTTGCAACATTCTTGCTCCAATACTTAGGCTCATCAATAGGCTCGGGCACATGAGTGAGAAGGGGATGCAAATTCTTCACTCAAGAAATTTGTTACCAGGTTTGAAGCATGTTGATTTGGATTTTGTGAAAATTGTGTTTATGGAAAGCAGAAGAGAGTTAGATTTATCAGAGTTGGGAAAGAAAAGAAGAGTAAAAAGTTAGAGCTTGTGCATACAGATATATGGTGACCTACTCAAGTATCATCTCTCGGTGGCTCTCACTATTATGTTAATTTTATTGATGATGCAACTATGAAAACTTGGATTTATTGTATTCAAAATAAAAAGAAATGGAAAGCTTTGGTTGAGAATGAGATGGGAAAAAAATTGAAGTTTCTCAGATTAGAAAATGGAGGTGAATACTACAACAACGAGTTTGATGACTACTGTTTAGAGCATGGAATTCATAGAGAGAAGACAGTTCCACGAATACCACAGGAAAATCGTGTGTCAGAAAGGATGAACAAGGCAATCATGGAGCGTGCAAGGTGGATGAGATTGCATGCAAGATTTCCCTTCCAATTTTGGGAAAATGCTGTAGATACTATTGTTTATCTAATAAATAGAGGGCCTTCAAGTTCCTTGGATGGTAGTATTCCGGAGGAGACATGGACAGGTGAAAAGATAAACTACTCTTTTTTAAAGACTTCCGGTTGTGAAGCCTTTGTCCACGTTAATAGATAAAATAGAACAAAGCTTAAGGAGAAATCAAAGAAATGCACCTTTATTGGATATGGTGTTAATGATTTTGGTTATTGCTTATATGACTATGAAAATCACAAAATCATTAGGAGAAAAGTTGTCATATTCAATGAAAAGGTCTTGTATAAGGATCAAATGCAGGAAAAGAAACCAGAAAATAAAAACAAAGAATACACAATGTTTTATGAGATCACATAAAAACTAAAGGTGCCTGAAAATTATAATGATCAATATTCACAACAACAAAAACAACAACAGACACCTCAAACACTTGAAAGTGGTGTTAGAAGATATAGCAGGATAAGTAGACCCCCTGAACGATACTCTCATTCATTATATTATGTGTTGTTGACTGATTCTGGTGAACTGGAAAGATATGAAGAAGCAATGCAGGTAGAAACCAATAAGAACTAGGAGCAAGCCATGGAAGAAGAGATGGAATCCTTGATGCATAACCAAACTTGGGACTTAGTCAAGCTACTTTCAAGTAAAACAACATTGAAGAATAAATGGGTTTACAAGTTGAAGGCAGAAGATAGAGGAAAGCATAGATAAAAGGATAGACTTGTTGTGAAGGTGTTTGCACAGAAGAAAGGTATAGAATTTGATGATTTTTTTTTTTTACTGTTGTTAAAATGAGTTCAATAAGAACTATTTTAAGTCTAGTGGCAACAGAAGATTTGCATCTTGATTTGTTAGATGTAAATACAAATTTTCTCCATGGGGATTTGGAGGAAGAAATATATATGCAACAACCACAAGGGTATGAGGTCAAAGGGAAGGAGAAATTAGTGTGCAAATTGAAGAAGAGCTTGTATGGCTTAAAATAGGCTCCAAGGCAGTGGTATCTAAAATTTGATAGGTTTATGTCTAAACAAGGTTATACTAGATGTCACTCTGACCATTGTGTTTATCTTAAAAAACAAAATGATGGAAACTATATTATATTGCTATTGTATGTAGATGACATGCTTGTTGCAGGGTCTAACATGCAGCAAATAAATGTGCTCAAAGGAAAATTGGCAAATCCATTTGCAATGAGGGATTTGGGTGCTGCAAAACAAATCCGTGGTATGAGAATAACTAGAGATAAGAAAATTCTCAAATTAACGTTCTCTCAGAATGATTACATAGAAAAGGTGTTGGAAGAATTTAATATGAAGAATGAAAAACCAATCAGTAAAACTTTGGCTAGTCATTTCAAACTAAGGAGATGTATCTTAAGACCCAGTAAGAGATGGATTATATGTGTAAAGTTCCATATGCATCAAAAGTTTGAAGCTTAATGTATGCAATGGTCTGCACAAGGCTTGATATTGCACATGCAGTGGGAATTGTAAGAAGTTATATGAACAATCCAGGAAAAGAGCATTGGATGGTAGTAAAGTGGATTCTCAGGTATTTGAGAAGTACCATAAATAAAACATTATGTTTTACTGGTTTAAACATTGCTCTACAGGGATATGTTGATGCAGATATGTCGGATGATAGAGATAATAGGAGGAACACCACATGGTATGTGTTTAATGTAGGTGGAACAACTGTTAGTTGGGTTTCAAAATTGCAAAACATTGTTGCACTTTCAACAACAGAAGTAGAGTATGTTGTTGCTACAAAGGCTAGTAAAGAAATGATTTGGTTACAAAGGTTTATGGATGAATTGGGCAAGAAGCAGGAGATGGGAAGGTTATACAGTGATAGCTAAAGTGCCATTCATCTTGCAAAGAAGTCAAATTTTCATTCCAAGACTAAACATATACAACTCAAGTACCATTCCATATGGTCAGTGTTGGAAGATGGATAGTTGAAACTGGAAAAGATACAAACTACCCAAAGTCTTGCAGATATGTTAACAAAAGTTATAACTAGGGAGAAATTGAGATTCTACTCAGTTTCAGTTGGTCTTCATGTATGATGTTGAAGATGAGAAATAACTAGGTCCAAGTGGAGTCATTTTCCAGAAAGTGAAGCAACGATGGATTTAATATAATCAGTCTCCAAGTGGGAGATTGTTGGGTGCAGAGCCCGATTATCTACTTGATTCAGATGTCTCAGCTGCGTTGGAGCCCAGTTCCTAAACAGGGCATCAATGCTGCCTGTATGATAGCCGTTAGGTGGGGGTGATGACTATTTTTAATGAGCCCCCCCCACCCCCCGGGTGGGGGTTCGAGGGTAGCACCCCGAAGATAAAAATAGATGAAAAATTGCCTTGTAAAATAGTGTAATTTCGTATTCAATCTGGATCATTCAATAGGCAAATGATTTGACACTAGAAGTTATGTTAATTTAGGTTTTTTTTTTCCCTAGAAGGCAATCCTTGATTTATATGAGGCAATTATATTGTAGCTGTGTATTATTATTCTGAGCAAGTGAGAGAGAGAAGGATATGTGAGAGAGAAGAGGAAATTATAACGAGTCTGCTGTAGGTTTTATCTCTTCATTTTTCTGGATAATATAAACGAAAGGATTGACCATTTCTCCGTGGACATAGCCCAAATTGGGTGAACCACATATCTCTGTGTCTCTCTTGTTTTATGTGTTTCTGGAATATTTTTTGTATTTCATTGCTCCGTTAATTAATTTCTAAGATAAAGATCCATCACATTGCCAAAGATACTATCACATTAAATAATTAACCATAGGCTATATATAATTATGTAAACAATTTTATTTTTTAATTAAATATTTCAAATTTCAAATAATTTATATTAGACAAAAATTTCAACATGAATATGTTTCAAATAAAGAATCACTATTTGATATATATATATATATATATTTCCTTTTTTAACTTTCCAATTGGATTGGAATTTATATACGAGAAAGAGACTGTGAGATAATTATGTTATAGATTGTCTTGAATCCACTTTCTTGTTACTTTTATCTTGTGTGTGTGTGTGTAATTCAAAGTTTATTTGTTTGTTAATTTGTTTCCAAATTAGTGGGATTAGCCTATTCCTTGAGAAACTGCAACTCAGGGTATTTAAGTTGTTAAAATCACTCATAGATCGCACCTAGCTTGGGCCACATTAATCGATCCTCATGGTTGGATTTGTGCCCATGCCAGGACCTTGGAGAAAAGGAAAATATTCTTTAGTTACCAACCACCAAGCCCCTTAGAATTAGTTATTTTTCTTTAAGAGGCTAGGTTAAGATATGTGTGTTCGTTAGAGCTAGATCAAGGAAATTAGAAAGAGATTTGATAGATTTTGTCTAATATTCCTTTAGGAATCCAATCCAAGGTGATCCAATATGGGAACAACTTCCAATATATATTTGACCAACATTAGTATTCCAATCCTAGAAAGCCACTTGCTGCACCATGCATTCCTACCTTCACAAAAGACCACGACCAATCATTTTTTATATACCGATTCACTTTTAGGTTAAATCCAAGATATTTCGTTCCAACAACAATGATTATCGCATGCATGTCTAAGAAATGCGTTATGTATTGTCATTCTATATATGCCATTTCCTAAATAAATAGTAAGGATTTATCTTTTTATTTTTATTTTTGTTATAGTAGCTTTTTTGTATAAGAAGAGAATATCTTTAAGTTGAACTGGAGAGTCTAATATATCCCGCACAAAAATGGGAACATCATTCATAAATAGTAGATGAGAGAGAGAGAGAGAGAGAGAGAGAGAGAGAGAAGTGCATACAACAATGTCTTTAAGGAGTCCACAATTAATTACTAAGTGAATAAGTCCACTGAGGCCTTTCACAATTAGAAGGAACATAAGAGAGGAAAAATGGTAGCCCCGCCTTAATCCCATTTCTTCCTTATAAAAAGGTGAAGTTGAGCTATTGATTCGAAAGGAAAAGAAGTTGAATTGATACAACTGAGAATCCCAAAAGCAAAGAAGTGAAGAAGGCCCAAGTGAATAAGAAGAATCTTGATAAACAACCAACTAACCCTATCAAAGGCTTTTGAGAGATCAACCTTCAGGGTGGTTGCTTTTTGTTTGCCTATGTGAATGCACCATGATGGGCCATTAACGTCACAGATTTCTCTTCTTTTGAGAAAACCAAAGTGTTCAAGAGTAATATTATTTGAGAGGAAGGCATTTAACCTCAAAGCAATAATTTTAGTAATAATTTTGTAACAGTTGTTGCAGAGTGATGTAGGTCTAAAGAGATCAAAGGAGCGTGGATTGTTTAATTTGGGGATGAGAACAATGAAGGTCAATTTGAAGACAAACAACATTTGACCCATATATCCAGTGTTCCACCACCTTTAGGAGATCCTTCCCAGGAATTCAAAGCAACCTAGGATGATGCATTAGTTTCATTAGAGCATTCAAAAATGAAAGAAAAAACATCATTTATATAAGTGCAACTTAGTAGAAGTGAATACCATTTTTCTTTCGAAAATCTTGCATTTAGGTTAGTGAGAAGTGAAAATAATTTTTACTTTTGAGCATTGCATTTAGAAAGAGAATGTGAAAGTCAGTGGAAGTCATGTTGTTTGATGCATTATTGATTGAAATTTCTCCCCTTGATTGGTCTAGCTTTCATCAAAGTGGAAAGTTTTCTTTTTCTCATATAGTTGCATATTAGGGGTTCAAGAGACATCATTTTGAGCCCAAAATTGAAGCATAATTCAATATAATGTTAAAATTTACTCAATTAACCTAAGGAGCATTTGAAACTTAACGCAAACATTTAGAGGTCTAGAATAGAGACATGTTTCGACTTCTATAAACGTAGAAGTTGTCGTTATCTTCCACCATTGTATCATGTGGGTGAAATATCATTCCACATACCAAATTATATGGGATCATTCTCCAGTACTCTTGTGTATATCGGAGGCACTCCATGTATGGCAAGTATATGGTAATGGTATCATCGAATGGGTATGCATTAGACATCACTAACATGGACTTGTGCTCTATTTACCATCGCGTATATGTTGGGAGACCCCACTAGGTTGTTATCATTTAGCCACATGTAACCGAGTCAACCACCTTGTAAATGTGATACACTGAACACACCATTCAGGGAGATTGGCCATCGTACATTAAGTCCTTGGTTTCAGCTAAGGTGTATATTGCGGTTCACAAATACTTGGTAAACACTCTTGCCTAGATTACCCTTTTTTATTTATTTTTGTTTTTAAGCTCTAAAATTTACTGCCCACGATAACATATCCTACTCATGTAGTTCTCCTTGGCCTCTTTATGCCTTATTAATGGTAAATATTAATTGAAGCTTAAATAAATCACCTCCTCTCCTCTTTTCTCTAGAAAAGGTCATCGTGGAAAAACCACCAAGTTCACTTCACATATCCCCTTGAAATTATGACACTAAAGGGTCACCACAAGGAATCCACCCTAAGATTCCAGAGTCACTTGAAGGTCAAGGCTTTGAACTTGGACTTGTCCTGAGTATTCAACCCCTTGCTTCTCGTCCTCTACCTCGAGAGTCGTTGTCATCATCTTAGGAATCTGGCCCATGATTTCCTGAGGTTCCTTAACAGTTTTTGTTGTTTCCCCTAAATCTACTTTATAATCCTTTGATAATATCTCCTCAATGCCCGTATAGTCTATTTGATAATCTCGATGTACCTTTGGCACTTTCTCCTCATTCATCGTGTATTCTTCCTCGCTAACTATTTCCACCCATGGCATTAGAAGGTGAGATTCCAACCTCTCCTAGATATCCTCCTCTGGAAATCTCAGCCACTCATACTTTGGGTCTTGGTGATGAATCTAAATATCTTTTTCTACCTGAAGTCTTTCCATATGTGTCTTCTCCTCCTATAGTGAGTGGGAAAACTCCACCAGCTAAATCTAGTGAACCTTTATTCCCTCCAGGTTTTACCTACCTTGGTCGTTTAGTTTCTGGTACTCCAAGCACATCTTTGTTTTATCATCACCTGATATGGTCATCTAGTGTTATGCCTACCTCTGGCACATTCATTTCGAATGTGGTTTCCCAAATTCCTTTTCAAACTGCGTTTTCTTTGGTTCCTATTCAACCTATAGTCACGGTTGGGAAAGTTAATGTCCCTATAGGTTTTGTTGGGGTCCTATAATAATAAGATTCATAATTTTGAATTGGCTATGGTTAGTCTTGTAATATTGTACATATGTTTGCTTTCTGAAAAATGTTTTCCCATGCTAAAAATAAAAAATGTAAATAGGGTGGGTCCTAAAAGAATAATCAAAGGAATAAAAGAAATAAAAATATAAAAAAAGTAAAAAATATGAACCCCAAAAAGAGATAAGAATGGATCATGAAAGTGTGAAAATTCAAATGCCAATACCTTTTACTTTACTTTGCAAAATAAGATTGTGTGCAGCTTGTCAAAAATGCCACAATCCATGATGGTCAAATAGTTTAATCTTGATTCATTCATGCTTTAAATTTCATCTTGATAGATAGAGAATAAAGATCTAGCCAAACTATTTAAACTTCGCAGATCAGTCATTAGGTAGAGAATAATAATGAGCTCATCAATTTAATTTGATCCATTGGAAGTTATAAGGTTAGAATTAGATAGTTTACTTATCAAAGAAAAATAACTAAAGGGTCAACAAGCTCAAATGCACCCAATGAATAAAGAGAAAATTCTAGGTTAAATCAAGGGTAGGTAGAAGAAGTTTTGCAAGTCCACAAGGTTGCTAAGTCAAAAAGCACATTCAACATGCTTAATCCTATGTTTCATGTGTAGGAGGAATTGTGAAAGAGAAAGGATATTCACTAAAGCTTATTTACTAATTTCCCCTCATTTCACTAGACCCCCACATACTTACTTTATTAATTCCCCCTCATTATCCCTTCATTACTTGTAAGAACCCTTTTCCCCTAACTTTGACCTTTTATCCCTTTCTTTCACACATTTCCCTAGACATTACCCTTCAAAAATCATTCCCCCTAGCTAAAACCCCTTTCTCTAGTGTGAAACATATTCCCATCACAAATAATACATTCCCCCCTTATTAGTTTCCCCTTTTCCCCTTAAAAAACCCACAAAACCCCTTTTTATCCTAAGTCATTTCCTAAAATATACCCCCGCTTTATGTATTTAACATCCCCCAAGTTATAATTCCCCGACACCCTTTTAACTCACCAAACCTTGGTGTATAGTTAAAACCTCTGCCATATAACCCATGGTCCCCACCTTTTATTAACTCGTTTCTTATATTAAAATCCCATGATTACTTTTTAATTAATCACATTTCATTATAATTAAACCCTGGGCCCCACCAACCACATCCCAACTCCTTCTGTGCAACTTCGTTGTGTGATATCCCTCCAATCTCCCACCTCCAAATCCAACGACACATATCCATATCGCGCAGTTTCATCATCCAATAGTTGCCGATCAAAAAGCACGTGAGGTTCGCAGTTTTGGCCGAGCACTGTTCCGCTACGTGGCAACACCAGGTTATATCGCGTGCTTGTGAAAAATATCACCCTCCACCAAAAAGCGGTGTGATATGGCAAAAAACCACCTCCCCGCTTAAGAGAAAACTACCCACTATTCATTTTCCAATTCTCCTGCCAAAATGTAACTGTTGTTGGTTAAAAGGCCGAAAAAGCCCCATTTTGCTCTTTTCACTCATTTTCGTTGCAAACCTCTGTTAATCAATTATGAAACCTTGACCCTCTACGCAACCATTTTAACCACCTTTTGTGACTAGAAGATGCTGTAGATACCAAATTGAAGCAACAAATAGACAATTGAAGCCTCAGAAACCTTTGCTGCTACTACAGAACCCAATCTGCGCACCAAATCATCAATTTCCATGTATTCTTGAAAGAACCAGAATGGCCTTGTAATTTAAGCTATGCATAGTAATTATTAAAGGGTTAATTAATTAAATTAATTAAATAGCCTTGCTAAACTGGAGAAAAACTTGATGTGCATCGAAAAGCCCTTTTTTACAGACAATAATTACCCTTCCCACTGTTCCAAACCTTCTGACTTTACTCCTAAAGCCATAGAAAAAGTAATTCCATTGAAGAAAGCAAATTATGGCTTCCCAAAGCTCTCTGGATGTAAGACCTTTGCAAACCCTGTTAGTTCAAGTCTTCATAGCCTGTCACTAGGGATCAAAATGGGCTCTTACTATGTCAGGTTTTCAGAGATGTTTTACACCTAATCTTCAGTGAAAAACATGTCATAAGTATTCTCATCAGAAGCAGCTCGGAAATATATTTCCAGTGGTATATTGCACACCCAAAACCGGTTCCTGGATCAGAAGATATGATCGAAATGAATGATTGATTCTTGGTTATGCATGTTTTGAGGTCATTTGCTGCACACAGGGACAAGTTTACTACAAAATCAGTTTATGAAGTAATGGACATGAATTTTAAAAAAGTGAAAGAGGTTTTTTTCAATCACATACCAAATAACAAAAACCTCCTTCTGTTTATGCACAGGTATTACTATGTGGGATATATGTAGTGATATTTGAAGCCTACATTAAAACAAAACAAATTTTGCATTTATTTTACTGTTTTAGTCATTGTAGTGTGGCGCCATTTTACAACAGAGGGAAAGTAATTTTGAGAAACCCAAGGAGGTTCCTTTCAACCATGAGCCATATAACAAAAACCTCTTTCAAAGTGTTGTGAACTGGAATATTTGACTAGATATTTACAACCTATTTTTACAGATTTAAATATTTAATGATTTCCTGTTTTAGAGATTATTTTGTGGCACAGATTCCAAGCACCTGGAAACGAATTTATAAAATTTGAGAGAGGTTTTTCTCAAAAATAACCTTATATACAACAACCTCTTTCTTTTTTGTAACAAGTTTTATGGTTCGAGAGATATAACTTCATCTTTCGCGCCTATTTTCAGAAATTCGGTCCAAATTTAATGTAACTATTTCTATCTTTAGGGAGATGGTTGAGCTCAACTCCCTTAGTATAGGGATGAGATAATTGTATATATTTTATGAATTTCAAAGTGTAAAGGGTTCAAATTTTTCAGCAGAGGAATGCTACTTTGGACTGTGTAAATATTTTTCTGAATATTATTTTTAATGGAGCAGTTTCTACCCTTTAGATTTGGGATCCATCACGGTGTTTAATGTGCAACATGTTTTTATTGTAAATTCTTTTCCATGATTTGTTTTTTCTGCTAATTTTGTTACAACATTCTCTAAGGGAAGTGTTAGAAATCCATCCACGCATGATGCTCCTTTCACAATGATTATGTTGTTTAATGTAGTGGTTACATTTTAGAATCCATCCTCTGTTAGATGCTCTGTTGAGTAATCTCGTGCTTCTCTTTCTCCTAAATTCGCCATTGTAGATACATCCCTTGATTGATGCCTATAGGGCAGTGGTATTTTTTCTCTTTTCTTCTCTCATTATATCTTTAATCTGGCTTAACATTGCACTTACTTTTCCCCAAGTTTGCCGGCAGAAACTAGCCTCGATTCCATAGACCAATGGTCCCTTCTCTTGTTGTTTTCGACCTTCAACTTTCAATCAAATCCCCATACTTCATAGCTAGCCTAAGATTCACTTATTGTACCCACATTTCATTGGAAAAGAGAGAGCCCTCTCTGGTCTGACAGGGCTAGATGCCAAATTGAAAGCTTGGTCTGTGGTTATCTCGGAATTGCCTCTTCTCAGCCTTGAGGTTCATTCTGAGTGCTAACATATTGGCGTCGTTGCCAAGGACAAGGTGATAGATCTTCTCTAGGAAAGATCATTCAAGTTGCAGATCTAATTGCTGATGGCGGATAGCAGTCAGACACATATGAAGGCTGAAATCATTCACTTGGTGACTTCATTGTTCAAGATCCCGAGCTTCAAAGTTCAGAGTGACTTCACTGCCAAAGAATCTAGATTTCAGAGCATTGATGGTAATCACCAATGACAGGGTATGTTGAAAACACTTTATCTTGGGAAATATTACTAACTTTAATGAATGAGTTAGTGAAATTTCAGATTGATCAGAGTTTCTCAACATCAATATTTTGTTGTTTGAAATCTAGTCGACTCACACCTAAAGGTAAAAATGGTTTTCTTGGTTTAGTTGCTGAAAGATTAGAAAATGAAATTGAACTATTGGATGTTCAAATTGAATCATATTATTTCCAAGATCCTAAACAGTTCTTGTAAACTCTCCCTGCTCCCAAAGAAAAAAAGGTAAGGCTGCCTTTGGATGGTTGGATTGAAGGATGTTTTGATTTACAGCAAGGATGTGACAATCTCCAACCGAGAGCATATGTTAATGAGTTGGTGTAGCAGATAGAATCTGGTTTTTATGATCCTATAGTAGCATATATGGAATATTTTCTTAAGTCAAATGAAAAACCAGATTTCCTTTTACAGAGCCAGAGGTGCTATGTGTATATATTACTGGTAGAATTTCCAATTATGTTTTGGTTCAAACACTATCAAACAGCCACATCATTACAACAATGACTTGATTGGTTGATTTGGAACTTTAGTATCACTTGATTCAGTGTTTTTGCAGTAGATTAGTGTAGGATAAGTGTGTAATAAGCTTGCTAGACAGACATCCTTCAACATCTAGTTTACAGTTTGCAGTGTGTGATTTTCAGTGTTCGGTTTGGTTGTAAGTTTTTGATCGTATTGGCTCAATCAGCTAGGCACTTGGTCTACAATGTTCTTCATACCTCCAAGGAGATACCACCCCCAATAAGGCCAATGTTAGTTCCAGTCTTCACAGCCTGTCACCAGGAATCAAAATGGGCTCTTACTATGTTTGGTTTTTAGAGATGTTTTTCACATGATCTTCAGTGCAAAACATGTCATAGGTATGTTCATCAGAAGTAGCTCAAAAATATATTTCCAATAGAGTATTCCACACCCAAAACTGGTTCCTGGATCAGAAGATATGATCGAAATGAATGATTGATTCTTGGTTATGCATGTTTTGAGGTCATTTGCTACACACAGGGACAAGTTTACTACAAAATCAATTTCTAAAGTAGTGGACATGAATTTTACAAAAGTGAAAGAGGTTTTCATCGATCACATACCAAATAAAGAAAACCCCCTTCAGTTTATGCACAGGTGTTACTTTGTGGGAGATATGTAGTGTTATTTGGAGCCTACATTAAAACAAAACAAATTTTGCATTTGTTTTATTGTTTTAGTCATTGTAGTGTGACGCCATTTTACAACATATGGAAAGTAATTTTGAGAAACCCAAGGAGATTTTAGTCAACCACGATCCATATAACAAAAACCTCTTTCATTTTATTCACAGGTGTCCTGAATTGGACTATTTGACTAGATCTTTATAGCCTATTTTTACAGATTTAAATATTTAATGATTTCCTGTTTTAGAGATTATGTTGTGACATAGATTTTGAGAACCTGAAAACCAATTTCCAAAATTCGATAGAGTTTTTTCTCAAACATGACCTTATCTACAAAAACCTCTTCAGTTTTGTAAGAGGTGTTATGGTTCAAGAGATACGAGTTCATATTTGGCCCCTATTTTTAGAAATTCGGTCCAAATTTAATGTAATTGTTTTTATCTTTAGGGAGATGGTTGAGCTCAACTCCCTTAGTATAGGGATGAACTAATTGTATATATTTTATGAATTTAAGAGCGTAAAGTGTTCAAATTTTTCAACAGAGGAAAGGTTCTTTGGACTGTGTAAATCGTTTTCTGAATATTATTTTTAATGGAGCAGTTTCTGCTCTTTAGATTTGGGATCCATCACGGTGTTTAATGTGTAGCATGTTTTTCTTGTAAATTCATTTCCATGCTTCATTTTTTCTCCTAATTTGGTTACAACATTCTCTAAGGGAAGTGTTAGGAATCCATCCATGCATGATTCTCCTTTCACAATGATTATGTTGTTTAATGTAGTGGTTATCTTTTCAGAATCCACCCTCTGTTAGATGCTCTGTTGAGTAATCTTGTGCTTCTCTTTCTCCTAATGTTGCCACTGTAGATCCATTCCCTAATTGATGTCTGTAGGGTAGTAGTCTTTTTACTCTTTTCTTCTCTCATTATATCTTTAATCTGGCTGAATATTCCACTTACTTGGCCCCAAGTTTGCCGGTAGAAACTAGCCTCGATTCCGAAGCCCAATGGTCCCTTCTCTTGTTGTTTTTGACCCTCAACTTTCAATAAAATCCCCGTACTTCATAGCTAGCCTAAGATTCACTTATTGCAGGAAAATTTCATTGGCAAAGAGAGAGACCTCTCTGGTCTAGCAGGGCTAGATGCCAGATCGAAAGCTTCGTCTGTGGTTACCTCAGAATTGCCTCTTCTCAACCTTGAGGTTCATTCTGAGTGCTAACATATTGGCGTCGTTGCTGAGGACGAGGGGACATATCTTCTCCGGGAAGATCGTTCAAGTTACAGATTTGATTGCTAATGGTGGACAACAGTCAGACACATATGAAGGTTGAAATCATTCACCTGGTGAGTCCATTGTTCAAGATCCCGAGCTTCAAAGTTCAGAGCGACTTCACTGCCAAAGAATCCAGATTTTAGAGCATTGATGGTAATCACCAATGATAGGGTATGTGAAAAATCCTTTATCTCGGGAAATATTACTAACTTTAAGGAATGAGTTAATGAAATTTCATATTGATCAGAGTTTCTCAACATCAGTATTTCATTGTTTGAAATCCAACCGACTCACACCTAAAGGTAAAAATTGTTTTCTTGGTTTAGTTGCCGAAAGATTAGAAAATGAAATTGAACTATTGGATGTTCAAATTGAATTGTATGATTTCGAAGACCCTAAACAGTTCATGGAAACTCTCCCTCCTCCCAAAGAGGAAAAGGTAAGGTTGCCCTTGGATGGTTGGATTGAAGGATGTTTTCATTTACAGCAAAGATGTGACAATCTCCAGCCGAGAGCATATGCTAATGAGTTGGTGCAGCAGATAGAATCTAGTTTTTATGATCCTATAGTAGCATATATGGAATATTTTCTTAAGTTGAATGAAAAACCAGATTTCCTTTTATAGAGCCAGAGGTACTATGTGTATATATTGCTGGTTCAAACACCATAAAACAACCACATCATTACAACAACTACTTGATTGGTTTATTTAGCACTTTAGTATCACTTGATTCAGTGATTTTGTAGTAGATTAGTGTAGGATAAGTGTGTAATAAGCTTGCTGGATAGACATCCTTCAACATCTAGTTTACAGTTTGCAGTGTGTGATTTTCATTGTTCGATTTGGTTGTAAGTTTTTGACTGTATTGGCCCAACCTGCTAGGCACTTGGTCTATGGTGTTCTTGACACCTCCAAGGATTTGCCATCCCTAATAAGGTCAATGTTAGTTCTAGTCTTCACAGCCTGTCACGAGGGATCAAAATGGGCTCAAACTATGTCTCATTTTTAGAGATGTTTTGCACATGATATTCAGTGGAAAACATGTCATAAGTGTGTTCATCAGAAGCAGCTCAAAAATATATTTCCAACAGTATATTTCACGCCCGAAGCCGGTTCCTAGATCAAAATATATGATTGAAATGAATGATTGATTCTTGGTTATGCATGTCTTGAGGTCATTTGCTGCACACAGGGACAAGTTTACTACAAAATTAGTTTCTGGAGTAATGGACATGAATTTTACAAAAGTGAAAAAGCTTTTTGTCGATCACATACCAAATAACAGAAAATGTCTTCAGTTTATGCACAGGTGTTACTATGTGGGAGATATGCAGTGATATTTGAAGCCTACATTAAAACAAAATAAATTTTGCATTTCTTTTATTGTTTTAGTCATTGTAGTATGGCACCATTTTACAACAGATGCAAAGTAATTTTCAGAAACCCAAGGATTCTTTTGTCAACCACAAGCCATATAAGAAAAACCTCTTTCAGTGTATTCATAGGTGTCATGAATTGGAATATTTGACTACATCTTTATAGCCTATTTTTACAGATTGAAATATTTAATGATTTCCTGTTTTAGAGATTATGTTGTGGCATAGATTCCGAGCAACTGGAAATTAATTTCCAAAATTTGAGAGAGGTTTCTCTCAAACATGATCTTATCTACAAAAAACTCTTTCATTTTTGTAATAGGTGTTATGGTTCAAGAGATACAAGCTCATCTTTGGCCCCTATTTTCAGAATTCGGTCCAAATTTAATGTAACTCTTTCTATCTTTAAAGAGATGGTTGAGATCAACTCCTTTAGTACAAGGATGAGCTAATTGTATATATTTTATGAATTTCAAAGTATAAAGAGTTTTATTTTTTTAGGAGAGGAAAGGTGCTTTGGATTGTGTAAAGCTTTTTCTGAATATTATTTTTAATGGAGCAATATTTGCTCCTTAGATTTGGGATCCATCACGATGTTTAATGTGCAGCATGTTTTTTTTGTAAATTCATTTCCATGCTTTGTTTTTTTTGCTAATTTTGTTACAGTATTCTCTAAGGGAAGTGATAGGAATCCATCCACGCATGATGCTCCTTTCACAATGATTATGTTGTTTAATGTAGTGGTTATCTTTTCAGAATCCATCCTCTATTAGATGCTCTGTTGAGTAATCTTGTGCTTCACTTTCTCCTAAAGTTGCCACTGTAGATCCATTGCCTAATTGATGCCTGTACGGTAGTAGTATTTTTCCTCTTTTCTTCTCTCATTATATCTTTAATCTGACTGAACATTGCACTTACTTTGCCCCAAGTTTGCCGGCAGAAACTAGCCTTGATTCCATAGCCCAATGGTCCCTTCTCTTGTTGTTTTCGACCCTCAACTTTCAATCAAATCCCCGTACTTCATAGCTAGCCTAAGATTCACTTATTGCAGCCACATTTTGTTGGAAAAGAGAGAGCCCTCTCTGGTCTAGCAGGGCTAGATGCCAGATCGAAAGCTTGGTTTGTGGTTACCTCAGAATTGCCTCTTCTCAGCCTTGAGGTTCATTTTGAGTGCTAACAAGCTCCTCACCTAGATATTGACCACCTCTCATTGGCCGACGGAGAATTTCAAATCAAGGACATTGCTTCCCCTAGCCACCTATTGAAACTCCACTACTGGAGTAAAAATAAATTCCTTAACCAGAATGACGACATGCACCTCTGGGAATCAAATTTTCCCAAGTACTTGTTCCCACAGGGGCACCTATTCCCAGAAATCATCCACTTCTACCAAGCTTGCTATGTTACAAGTCAAAGAGCCATAGTCACCCCTCACCAACAGGTTTTATTCACCATTACTACAGAGTTAATAAATCAAATGCTGCAGATCTAGCCAGGCCGAAATGAAACCCCACTTTCCATTGAATATTTACTTGAACTCTACACAAAGCTAGACCTTCCCAAGAAATCTTAGATCTTTCAGACTTTCATTATAGAGGAGTCTCATACTCCTACAGATAGTCCTCCATATGCTGCCACCATTTTCTCTGAGAGACGCAGACAAATTATAACCATGCTCTCTTGTATTCTAAGATATACCACTGATGAGCATGTGGATGAGGTTATACTAGCTTTCCTTTCTATTTTTTGCCCAAGCAAGCCTCCTACTACAGTTTACAACTTTGCTCAGTTCTTGGTAGAAAGAATCCATGAAAAATTTATCAGATTGCCAAATTAGAGAGTATTCAAATACTCATCAGTATTGTTTCACATATCCTATATTTTCAGTTAGACAAATTTCTGGGCAGCATCCAAAAGTTAGACACTAAGGGCCATTGAAGGTCTATCATCTTTTGGACACCATTGATCCAAATATATTCCACTGTTCTTACTTATAAAGAGTTCATTGATTCATTTGTTCATCGAGTTGTAAACATGCTAACCAATAGCTATCAACCCAGAATCAATTAAGATATTAAGAGAGTTTTACAGTTGGCTAAGAACAATAGAGTGGGAGACTGGTACTTATACCAAGACCACACAAAAATCGTGATATATGGATGCCAACTCACTCCCTACAAGCTGCCCAAATACCTCCCCATGAGGATATTTTCATTAGAGTATTTCAAGTAGATCATAAACTACGATGAGGTTAATTTTCTGTCATCTAGGAAGAAAACTCAGTTTAAGATCAAAAACTAATTGGGCCCTTTTATTTGTAATAATAGGGAAGTTGGACAAGAGGTAGAGAAAATCTTACAACAAATGAACTTCAAAATCAGTTTCATGTGGTAGTATGACCCCAATGGAGTCATAAACAAACTAAGGCTCAAATTCAAGTTAAGTCCTTTCATACATGAGCCCAGGCCAGACATTAAAATATAGGCCAATCAGTCAGAGTGGTTGGAGAATACTTTAATAGATGTGGAAAATTAGATTGATACTAGTTCCTTTCTGCAAGTTCCAGCCCTACAGGAACAAATGAATATTACTCCCATTTTAAAGACTCTAGGCAATGAGGACAAAAACGTAAAAAGAACCAGGGAAGAAGGTTTTAGCTCTGCGATGGACACTACAAATGACAAGTTTCAAATTAGTGATAGGAAGAGGCCCAAGCTTAATCCTATAACTCAGCAAGAAGACACCATTGAGAGAGTTGAAATCAATGATATTGACACAATGGTTGGAAGGAGTAAAGGCCCAGCAGTTTTAGAGGAAACTCATCAGCCTCCTACCTCAAACACTCAACTTATTAAGAACAGATTAGCATTGAAGTCTCTTCATCAAGCAAGCCAGTGGATAAAGAAAAAGATATAAAATTGAAGTACAAGGAAATCAAGTTGAAGAATGAGGCATTAAAGGCTGAGACATATGCCCAATACTTCAAACAGACACCTGCCAATCAAAATAGATTAATGTTAGCCTTTGACATTAAGACTGGTAATATGCAAATGACCTTTATGCATCCTACAATCTAGCATCCCAGATCATCAATAGACTATAGGAAGACAGAGTTTGAAGTTTTGGCTAGGGATGTTCACCCTATTGACCAAATTGAATTCCATAAGTAGGCAGGTGAGATGATTTACTCCACAATGACTAACAAAGAAATGACTATGCAGAAACTTCAAAGCTCACTGGATAACATCATAGCATATCTTAAGCTAGAAAAGGAATCCTCACAGGCCAAAGATAACAAAATCAAGTCACTAGAAGACTTGGTGATTGAGATTGGATATAATCCAAGTGACATCAAGGTAGCAGAAAAGCTAATAAAGAAGAAAAATGAGGATATTGCTGCTTTAAAGAAATAATTGAAGCTACCTCATTCAAAGCATCCATAGACCAAGGAAGTCCCAAAGAGCCAAACCCAGTAGGAGGAGATGATGGATCTCATTCTCCAATTAAATGCTCAAATGAAAGAAATGGAGAATGAATTGGACATTTTGATAGAGATGAAATAGGCTAGACTGGAGACAGCCACTTCCACTGCTATTCCTACAGTTACAACAATAGTTCCCTCAACTTTGGCAGCTTCATTGGCCCCAACAGCTCCACTAGCTACAACCCTTCCAGATGCAACAACAACTACATCAACAATAGGTTCAACAACAACAGCATCTCAGCCAAGTGATGAGGCAAGTAAACTGGTCAAAGCCATTGAGGACATGTCCATTTAGATCACTAAAATAAATAAACTTAAAGAACATATAAGAAGTCTAGAGGACAAGAAGAAACTGGCTCAGGTTATGTAGAAAAATGAAGTACAGAAGTCAAACTTGTTGACTGAGAGGATAAAGAGCTTGGAAAAAGAATTAACATTGAAGGAGCCACTTGCCCAAGCAAAAGAACAGCTATGGGCCAATACCATTGACTCTGTCAATGATATTTGGCCACCTATACAAGTCATCTTTGAGCAAAATGATTTAGTCAAAGAGGCTACTGAAGACTTTCAAAGAGTTAAGGCCAGACTAGAGATATGCCAAAAGAAACCTCAAGAATAATCCAATTCCTTAACTCTAAAAATAAATATGAATTGCAGGAGCTGGACATAGTTGACAGGACTGGCACTATATTAGAGGTGAAGAAAGTGCTCACCAAGAGAAACTTGATGATGCAGCTTGAGGACAAATACCAAACCATGGAGCTGGAAATAGGAAGGTTCATGGTTAAATATGATTCTTTGAGGCACAAAGGTCTGCCAAATCCCCTGGTAATAAATGACAGGTTAATGCCACATGAAGACTATAACAGGAAAATCAGAGAAGTGGCAAGAGATCAAGCCAATAATTCCTCTATGAAAGGGATGCCTACAGGAAAAGTTCTATACTAGACTTTTGAGAACCTATTTTACCTCCAACATGAGGTAAAACACCTTTTTGTGAACAAGCCCACCTTTGCAAAATACACAGAAGCAGATGAAGTCTACAGAAGAATGGTAAATATTAAATTACCAGATATAGAGACATGGGAAAAATTAAATGACTTACTGTAAAAAGGCAAGGTAAAAGTGGATACAAAATAGTGAAAGAAAAGCAACAAGTCAGCCTAGTCAAAGAGTATCAGATGAAAGAGTATCAGTCAAAGGACAAAGTAAAAAGACAACCAGCGTGGAAGACAAACAACAAATGAGAAAAGGTTGCAAAAGATCTGACAGTAGAGCCTAATAAACAGGGACAGATTGTAGCAGTTACATATTTGTCTCTATCTTCTTGCATGAAGATATTTCTTTTTCCTAGAATAATTCACCAAATAGTTTGGGATATTTTGTAAATATTTTTGTATAAATACTTCATAATTCAAAGTATAAGGGTGCATTGCTAGACATTTCTATAGTTGTATTGATATGAAACCTAAGGATTCATTGTACCATTTTTTCAAGTCAATAGACTGGATTGAGTAATAAAGACATTGCATTACAGGATTCATGTGTTGGGCCACTTCAGTGAAGCATTTTCTATTTGTTAAATTGTTGTATTATTAATTGTTTCACATACTTGCATGTTATCTAAATTGAATGAATTAACTGGAAAATTTCAAATCTCATCTTTTTCACCTTAAGGTCATTTTAGAGTTTTTAAAAAGTTTCATTAAACAATTAAAAATTAAAAATTCTGGCTTCTAGAAGAACACACTATACCAAGGCACATCCAGATCCAAGCCCTGCTACAATAGTTGATGATCCTCATAGAATTTTAAGAAAAACAAAATAGGTAGAAACTCAAGGAAGTAGTAGTTAGTTAACTAAAGAAAATTCACTCCCTAAAGAGTTATCAAGTTTAGAGGGTATTCAATTTGATCTATCATTTTAGGTTTCTTTATTTAGAACCAAAATCAGAAAATTCAATTCATGATACTGTAATAGACCCAAATTTTATTCAATTTATTGAGTCAAAGAAGGTTCCTATACATCCATATTTAGATCAACATGTTTTGGATACTTTTGACAAACTAGAAGCTTTAACCTCAACTTTGATAAGGCATATAAATGAAGCCTATCTTCAACAATCAGTTGAGTTAGTTGCCCTAACTGTTGTTACCCCTGAAATTTCTACAGAGTCTTCAAAAACTATAAATACAGCTTCCTTTACTACCACCTCACCTATAATATCCACCACAGTTCATTCCCCTAAACCATTCATATCATATATTCCTCTCCAACCAAACATCTCAAGTTCATCTAGTTTATCTACAACCATTTCAAGTTATTCTCCAAGCACCACTGCTTTACCCCTCAGTCAAACCAAAATATCGACCATGGCAAACAAATATGCACCTTTGGTCTTACCAGCTCAACTACATGCCATGCCCCAAGACTACCAAAGTAAAATATTTTTGTTTGATGCTACTAGTCAGTATATTTCCCAACATCATGTGAATAAAAGGACTGATTATTTTGAGTTACATGAGATTGATGAGTCTGATGTGCAAATGAGGTTGTTTGCCCAAACACTAACAGGAGATGTAAAAAAATGGCTTAAAGGTTTACTTGCTAATCATATTGCTGATTTAGCTTCTTTCCATAGATTGTTTATTGATAGATGGGAAGGAAAGAAAATCCCTTTACAAATACCATCTGAATATGAAAACGTTAGAAGAACTCCTAATGAATCCATTCAGGACTATTTTACTAGGTTCAATAGTATCTATAATGCAATCCCTGCAAATATCAAATGTCCACTAGACTTAGCACTAATCAAATTTCCTGATGGTTTTGACACTGATATGTACTACCAATTAAGAGAAAGAAACCCTGAAACATTGGAATAGATGAAAATTAATGTTGTTAGTGTAGAAGCCAATTTATTAGCTAAGAAAGCTAGGATGAGAAATGAGAAAAGAGTTACCATTAAAGAGGAACCATCCACTTCATATGGTAAGATAGATAGTTTAGCTAAAAGCGTAGAAAGGATAATGGATAGATTAGAAAATGTGGAAAGAAAATCTCAGTGGGAAAATCAACAACCACCCCCAATAAGAAACCCAAAATTTAGGAAAAATCCTAATACTGGAAAAAAAAGAGATGCTATACCTGATCAATAGGTTAGACCACCTTTCTAGGAAAATTATGCTGAAGGTTCAAAAAACCATGAACAAGAGGAGGAATCCCAGATAAACCTATTAGGGATTAAAAACGAAGATGTTGTTTTTCTTACTCAGGAAGAACAGGAATTGTACATGTTACAACAATTACAATTGGAATCTAGAGAGTCCTTTGATTACAAACAAGGCTATGAATTTGTTATCTATGAAGTTCACAAGCAGTATAGACTTAGAAGTAAAAAGAATATAGAAGTTCCCACAAAGAAATCAGTCCAAGCCCAAACTAAAAAAATAACAGATGCTCATGTGACCAAAGTTCTACAAATTTTCCCTAGTGGAACTCAAGAGACTTCCAGCCCAAAAATTGTAGATATAACTTCAGCTGAAACTCAAACTTCAACTGTTACTCAAACTATTCCAAATAAGAGAATTCAAAACAAAACTGCTGATACACAAATTGAATTGCCAAGTGTTGAAAAAGAAGATAAAAGTACACAGACCATAATTGCTAAGGAAGATCTCATACAACCAGGAAAAACTCAATTGCTATTCAACATTAAGACTGAGATAGCCAAATTGAAAATATATGTTCCTTTGACAGAGTTAGTGAAAAATGAATCATACAAAGCACAAATCACTGAAACAGTAAACGTAGGTGAAGGCAAAGATGTTGTAAACCTTAATGATGATTAACTTGAGTTATTGTTTGGTCCAGAAGTAAATGGAAAACATCAACAAGGGGGTATCCCTCCATTCTACATTAGCTTAAATGTTCATGATAAAATCTTACATAATGCTATGCTAGACTCAGGGCATCCCATAACCTAATGCCTAAAGAAATCATGGAAAGATTGAATTTAGATATCAGGAGACCCTACAAGGACCTCTTTTCCTTTGATTCTAGCCAAGTCAAATGCCTTGGCTTGATTAAAGATTTGTGTGTGAATCTAGTCCAGTGCCCAGCAAAGCGTATTGCCATGGACATAGTAGTTTCTGATATCCCACCCAAGTATGAAATTTTATTATCTCGCTCATGGGGAGAAAAATTGCAGGGATATCTATAGTTAGACATGCCATATGCTACCATCTCTCTATTTGGTCAGCAAAGAAAGCTTTACAAAGAAACACTGATGAAATACATGGTAAGTAGTTCAAAAAAACCACAGAATTACCCTATATACTCCATGCATTCTGATATGGACTCATTTATCTTGTATGATTCAGACAATGGCAAAAATGAGATCACAGTTGTAGAAGAAAAATACAAAGCACCTAATAGTGAAAACATATTTCATGAGTCTCTATGGCATTTATATTTTAATGGCTTTGTGAATAGATTAGGAGCAGGTGCAAGAGTTTGGATTCCTAACATGGAAAATAATCATTCTGAAGGTCATGCCTTCAGATTAAACTTTAAATGCACAAACAACATGGCAAAATATGAAGCTTTAATCTTAGGACTATGAATTGTAAGGAAACTTTGAGCCAAGAGAGCTTTTATCATGGGAGACTCAGAATTGATCATAAAACAAATTAAATGAGAATATTCTGTGAATAATCCTAGACTTAGCCAATATAGAGAAACTGTTCTAGACTTGATTAAGGAACTTCTTGAAACTAATTTTGCTGCTATTCCTAGGAAACAGAACATGCAAGCTCACAGTTTGGCTACTTTTGCTAGCACTTACAAATTACCTTTTCAGCGCAGCCACCAATACATTTCTGAAGTAAGACATAGACCTGTTATACATGATAATCTGAAATATTGGTAGATATTTTCACAAGATTCTCAAATCTATGATTTCATGAATGCTAAGGGAGAATTCCAAAACTACAACATAGATACTAATTTTACAGTAGATAACATCATAAATAGTGTGATAGATATAAGTGCTTTAGATATAAATAAGCCCACTAAGTTCACTAAAGTAGAAATAGATAACTTAGAAAAAGTAGAAATAGAAGAAATAATCAATGATGATTATGAGATTTTAAACCTTAAAGATAAATTTTTTCCTAAGGGATTAGTCCCATTAGAATATTTTTGATTTAAATGATGTGGCTAGAAAACCAAAAATGGAGCCTTTAAGAGCAGACGTAGAAGAGTGTAACATAGGAATAGAAGAAAAACTAAAGCTTATCAAAATATCCAAAGCATTACCTTCAAATGAAAAACTGAAATACATAAGTCTGTTCAAAGAGTTTCAAGATGTCTTTGTCTGGAGTTATGAAGACCTTAAGTCTTATGATACCAACATTATTCAACATAAGATACCCATCAAAGAAGATCAGAAACCCTTTGAACAAAAGCTTAGGAGAATTAATCCAGTTCTTGTGCCATTAATTGAAAAGGATGTAAAAAGGATGCAAAAAGGATGTATGACACACAAATCATAGCACCAATTAGATATTCAGATTGAGTCTCTAATTTAGCCACCAAAAGAAAGAAAATAGGAGAAATCAGAATCTGTGTTCATTTCAGAAACTTGAACAAAGTGTCATTAAAAGATAACTACCCTCTCCCTAAAATGGACCACATTCTCGAGAGGGTAGTAGGATGATCTAGAATTTCATTGCTTGATGGATTCTCTAGATACAACCAAATCTTAGTTCAACCAGAGGATCAAGCAAAGACTGCATTTACCACTCCCTGTGGTACTTTCATGTATTTAAAGATGCCTTTTGGATTGATGAACGCTGGAGCAACATTCCAAAGAGCAATGGACATAGCTTTTTCAAAAGAAATCCATGAATTTCTAGTTGTTTACCAAGATGACATCACGATGTTTTCCAAATCAGATAATGAACATCTAGATCACCTAAGAAGAGTTTTTATTAAGTGTAGAAAATTTGGTATTTCCTTGAATCCCAAAAAGACACTCTTTGGTCTAGAAGAAGGTAAACTCTTGGGACACATAATATGAAAAGATGGAACTAGAGTAGATCTAGCTAGAATAGCGGAAATCCTAAACATCACTCATCCTAGAAACATCAAAGAATTAAAATGATTTTTAGGCAAAATAAATTTTCTTAGAATATTCATTTCTAACTTATCAGAATTAATCAGAGAATTAAATAACATGTTGAAGAAAGATTTAGCACTTAAACGGATAGTAGAGGCTAAAAAGACTTTTGAGGCAATCAAAGAAGCCCTTACTAAAACACCAGTCCTCATAAGTCCTGATTTCAAAAAAAAAAAATATAATTTTTTCTTTTGCTTCAAAACATACTATTGCAGCAATCTTGTTGCAAAAGAATGATCAAGGTTATGAGCAGCCTATTGAATTTTTCAACCAATCTTTGAGAGATGCTACACTAAAATACAACATAATGGAAAAACAAGAACTTGCTTTAGTGAAAGATATTAAAGATTTCAGAGTGTACATCTTGTACTCACACATCATTGCATATGTTCCAAATTCAATAGTAAAGGATATCTTAACACATAATGGGCCAGAAGGAAAGAGAGGCAAATGGATTTCTACCATTTTGGACTATGAAATAGAAATAAAGCCTAAAAAACTTATCAAAGGCCAAGTTTTAGCTAAACTCATGACTGAATCGAACTATCAAGCCTTAGATATAAATTTCATTGGTGCCCTAGATGATCAGGAAGAGATGGCAACTCCACAAATCAGTGAAGCTTTCATAGATTCACCTTGGTATGCAGATATCATATTTTTTTTTACTAAACCTACAAGGTCCTCCTGGCTTATCTAGAACTAAAAGTAAATTTTTGAAAATGAAATCAATGAAATATTTTATCATTGACAATGCTTTATTTTGGAAAGATAATGGTGGAAATTTATTAACTTGTTTATTAAAAGATGAAGCTGACAAAGTTATGCAATAATTTTATGTAGGAGATTGTGGAGAACACCTATATTAGAAAACAACTGCTGATTATATTTTAAGGGTAGGTGTTTACTGGCCCACCCTTTTTTCATATGTTAAGAAATATCTAACCTCCTCTCACAACTACCAAATATTTGAAGGAAAAAAGAAACTTTTACCATTACCTCTCAAGCCCATCTCCACAGAAATACCTTTTCAACAATGGGGTTTGGACTTCATTGTGGAAATTCACCCATCCTCCTCAGCCCAACATAAATGGATTTTGACAGCCACTGATTACTTTACAAAATGGATAGAATACATCCCTTCTAAACAAGACACAGACTCTATCATCTTTTCATTCCTTGAGAACAACATCCCTTCTAGGTCTGGATGCCCATAAAAGATCATTACTACTAATGCAGCTACTTTCAAATACAAGAAATGGTAGACTTTTGTAACAGATACCACATTACCCTTGGTCATTCCACTACTTATTACCCTCAAGGTAATGGACTTGTATAGCCCTCAAACAAAATCCTTGTTAATATCATCAAAAAACTGCTTGAAGACAACAAGAAGACCTGGAACAAAAAGTTGGTTAATGCCTTATGGGCAAATAGAATAACTACCAAAAAGTCCATTGGTACATCTCCTTACCAACTAGTATATGGAATGGATGTTGTTTTTCCATCCCCTTTTGGAGTACTAGTGATGAAAATGATTCAAGAGTTGCAAATAGAACCAAATGATATCCAAAGGAGGATAAATGAGACAATACATTTCTAGCAAACTAGAGAAGAAGTCTATGTCAAATCACAAGTGATCCAGGATAAAATCAAAAATATTTTTGACAAGAAAACCAAAGGTGATGATTTTTACATAGGTGACAAACTACTCAAATGGGATTCTAGAAGAGAAGAAAAGGGTAAACATGGTAAATTTGATTTCCTATGGCAAGGTCCTTATATCATTTATGGTTACAGAGGTAACAATTCATTTTGCTTGAGATAGTTAGATGGAACAGATCTGTTAGGAGGACTAGTCCATGGAAGAATGTTGAAGAATTATTTGTCCACAGATTAACATTACTTCATTTGTTTACTTTTCTCATTGTATATAACATTGCAAAATTTAGATTGGATTGGATGGTAATCTTTTGAGGTTGAAGCCTGAAGAGAAGGCCCAATGCTTTAAAAGGTGTACCATCATATGCATGATTAAAGAAGATCACAAAAGAGCAGTTACAAGGTAACCACTATTAAAGTTTCAAAGGCTACTAATCTTAAAGTTCTTGACATTTCACCAGGAAATGCCATCCCCATATAGACCCACTGTTAGGGTCCTGTAATAATATGATTCATAATTTTGAATTGGCTATGGTTAGTCTTGTAATATTGTACATACTTTTTCTTTCTGCAAAAATTTTTCCCATATTAAAAATAAAAAATGTAAAGAGGGTAAGTCCTAAAAGAATAATCAAAGGACTAAAAGAAAGAAAAAGATCAAAAAAGTGAAAAATATAAACCCCAAGAAGAGATAAGAATGGATCATGAAAGTGTGAAAATTAAAATGCCACTACCTTTTACTTTACTTTTGAAAATAAGATTGTGTGCAACTTGTCAAAAATGCCACAATCCATGATGGTCAAATAGTTTAATCTTGATTCATTCATGCTTTGAATTTCATGTTGATAGATAGAGAATAAAGATCTAGCCAAACTGATTAATCCTGGTAGATCAATAGTTAGGTAGAGAGTAATAATGAGCTCATCAGTTTAATCTGAGCCATTGGAAGTTATAAGGTTACAATTAGATAGTTTACTTATCAAAGAAAAAGAAATAAAGGGTCAGCAAGCTCAAATGCATCCAATGAATGAAGAGAAAATGCTAGGGTAAATCAAGGGTAGGTAGAATAAGTTTTACAAGTGCACAAGGTTGCGAAGTCAAAAAGCACATTCATCATGCTTAATCCTATGTTTCATGTGCAATAGGGATTGTGAAAGAGAAAGGATATTCACTAGAGATTATTTACTAATTTCCCCTCATTTCACTAGACCCCCACATACTTACTTTATTAATTCCCCCTCATTATCCCTTCATTACCTGTAAGAACCCTTTTCCCCTCATTTTGACCTTTTATCCCTTTGTTTCATACATTTCCCTAGACATTACACTTCAAAAATCACAAAACCCCTTATTAATTTCCCCCTTCCCAAAACCCCTTTCTCCAGTGTGAAATACATTCCCATCACAAATAATACATTACCCCCTTATTAATTTCCCCTTGTCCCCTTAAAAAACCAAGAAAACCCTTTTTTATCCTAAGTCATCTCCTAAACTATACCCCCACTTTATGTATTTAACGTCTCCCAGGTTATAATTCCTCGACACCCTTTTAACTCACCAAACCTTGGTGTATAGTTAAAACCTCTGCCATATAAGCCATGGTCCCCACATTTTATTAACTCGTTGCTTATATTAAAATCCCACGATTACTTTTTAATTAATCACATTTCATTATAATTAAATCCCAGGCCCCGCCAACCACATCCCAACTCCTTCCGTGCAACTTCTCGGTGCGATATCCCTCCGGCCTCCCATCTCCAGATCCAATGGCCCATATCCATATCGCACAGTTTCATAATTTGACAGTTACCGGTCCAAAAGCACGTGAGATTCATGGTTTGTGCCGAGCACTGTTCCACTACATGGCGGCATTAGGTTATATCGCGTGCTAGCGAAAAATACCTCCCTACACCGAAAAGCGGTGCGATATGGCAAAAAAATGCCTCCCCACCTAAGAGAGAACTACCCACTGTTCATTTGCCAATTCTCGCACAAAAATGTAACCGTTGTTGGTTAAAAGGCTGAAAAAGCCCCATTTTTCTCTTTTCACTCATTTTCGCTACAAACTTTTGTTAACCAATTCTGAAACCTTGAACCTCTACACAACCAATTTAACCACCTTCTCCGACCAGAAGACACTACACACACCAAATTGAAGCAACAAATAGACAATTGAAGCCTCATAAACTTTTATTGCTACCACAAAACCCTATCTACGGCCCAAATCATCAATTTCCAGGTATTCTTGAAAGAACCAGAATGACTCTGTAATTTAAGCTATGCACAATAATTATTAAAGGGTTAATTAATTAAATTAATTAAATAACCTTGCTAGACTAGAGAAAACCTTACTGTGCATCCAAAAGCCCTTTTTTACAAACAGTAATTACCCTCCTACTGTTCCAGACCTTTTGACCTTACTCCTAAAGCCACAGAAAAAGTGATTCCATTGAATAAACCAAATTATGGCTTCCCAAAGCTCTCTGGATATAAGACCTCTGTAAACTCCTCACCTGGATATTGATCACCTCCCATTGGCTTACAGAGAATTTCAAATCAAGGACACTGCTTCCCCTAGCCACCTACTGAAACTCCACTACTAGAGTAAAGATAAATCCCTTAACCAGAATGATGACATTCACCTATGGGAATCAGATTTTCCCAAGTACTTGTTCCCATATGTACGCTTATTCCTAGAAATCATCCACTTCTGCCAAGCTTTCTATGTTCCAAGTCAAAGAGCCATAGTCACCCCTAATCAACAGGTTTTATTCACCATTACTGCAGAGTCAATAAATCAAATGCTGCAGATCCAGCCAGGCCCAAATGAAACCCCACTTTCCATTGAAGCTTTACTTGAACTCTACACAAAGGTAGACCTTCCCAAGAAAGCTCATATCTTTCAGACTTTCATTATAAAGGAGTCTCATACTCCTACAGATAGTCCTCCATATGTTGCCACCATTTTCTCAGAGAGAGGAAGACCAATTATAACCATGCTCTCTTGTATTCTTAGATACGCCACTAATGAGCATGTGGATGAGGTTGTACTAGATTTCCTTTCTATTTTTTGTCCAGGAAAGCCTTTGGCTACAGTTTACAACTTTTCTCAATTCTTGGCAGATAGAATCCATGAATAGTTTATCATATTTCCAAATGAGAGAGTATTCAAATACTCATCAGTATTATTTCACATGTTCCTATATTTTCAGTCAGACAATTTTCCAATCAGCATCCATAAGTTAGACACTAAGGGCCATTCAGGATCTGTCATCTTTTGGACACCATTGATCCAAAGATATTCCACTATTTTTACTTACAAAGAGTTCATTGATTTATTTGTTCATCCAGTTGTAAACATGCTAACTAGTAGCTATCAACCCAAGATCAATGAGGCGATTAAGAGAGTTTTACAGTTGGCTAAGAATTAGAGTGGGAGACTAGTATCTATACCAATATGACACATAAATAAGGATATATGGATGCCAACTCACTCCCTAAAAGATGCCCAAATACCTCCCCATGAGGATATTTTCATTAGAGTGTTTTAGGCAGATCATAAACTCTGATGAGGTTAATTTGCTGTCATCTAGGAAGAAACCTTATTTTAACATCAAAAACCAATTGGGCCCTTTTATTTGTAAGAATAGGGAAGCTAGACAAGAGGCAAAGAAAATATTACAGCAAATGAACTTCAAAAGCAGTTTCATGTGGCAGTATGACCCCAATGGAGTCATAAAAAAACTAAGGCTCAAACTCAACTTAAGTCCTTTCATACATGATCCTAGGCTAGGCATTGAAAGATATGCCAACCAATCAGGGTGGTTGGAGAATACTTTAATAGATGTGGAGAATATTTTAATAGATGCTAAAAATAATATTGATAGTAGTTCCTTTTTGCAGCTTCTAGCCCTTCAAGAACAGATGAATAATACTCCCATTTTACAGACTCCAGCCAATGAGGACAGAAATGTAAAAAGAACCAGGGAAGAAGGTTCTAGCTCTGGGATGGACACTACAGATGATAGGTTTGATATTACTTATAGGAAGAGGCCCAGACTTAATCTTGTAACTAAGTAAGAAGACACCATTGAGACAGTTGAAACCACTAATATAGACACAATGGTTGGAAGGAGTAAAGGCCCAATAGTTTTAGAGGAAACTCATCAGCCTTCTACCTCAAAGACTCAACTTATTGAAAAATAGCTTAACATTGAAGTCTCTTCATCCAGCAAGTTAGTGGATAAACATAAATATATAAAAGAGAAGTACAAGGAAATCAAGTTAAGGAATGAGGCATTAAAGGCTGAGACATATACCTAGTACTTCAAACAGACACTTGCCAACCAAAATAGATTAATTTCAGCCTTTGACATTAAGACTAGTAAGATGCAAATGACCTTTATGTAGCCTATAGTACAACCGACTAGATCATCAACAGACTATAGGAAGATAGAGCTTGAAGTTTTGGTCAGGGATGTTCACCCTATTGACCAAATTGAGTTCCATAA
This sequence comes from Pinus tabuliformis, assembly GCA_031772625.1. NCBI lineage: Eukaryota > Viridiplantae > Streptophyta > Pinopsida > Pinales > Pinaceae > Pinus > Pinus tabuliformis. Next base: position 1,191,573,723 of record CM062818.1, read on the forward strand.
GCACGCAGGTGAGATGATTTACTCCACAATGGCTATCAAAGAAATGACTATGCAAAAACTTCAAATCTCACTGGATAACATCACAACACATCTTAAGCTAGAAAAGGCATCCTCATAGGCCAAAGATAATAGAATCAAGTCACTGGAAGACTTGGAGATTGAGATTGGATATAATCCAAGTGACATCAAGGCATTAAAAAAAGTAATAAAGAAGAAAAATGAGGATATTGCTGCTTCAAAGGAATAGTGGAAGCTGCCTCATTCAGAGCATCCACAGACCAAGGAGGTCCTAGAGAGCCAAACCCAGCAGGAGGAGATGATGGATCTCATTCTCCAATTAAATGCTCAAAAGAAAGAAATGGAGAATGAATTAGATAGTTTGATAGAGCTGATACAGGCCAGCCTTGAGACAACCACTACCACTGCTATCCCTACAGTTACAATAGTAGTTCCCATCAACTTTGGTAGCTTCATTGGCCCCAACAGCTCCACTAGCTACCACCCTTCCAGATGCAACAACAACTACATCAACAACAGGTTCAACAACAGTAGCAGCTCAGCCAAGTGATGAGGCAAGTAAACTGGTCAAAGCCATGGAGGACATGTCCATTCAGACCAATGAAGTAAATAAAATTAAAGAACAGATAAGAAGTCTAGAGGACAAGAAGAAACTAGCTCATATTATGCAGAAAAATGAAGTACAGAAGTCGAACAGGTTGACTGAGAGGATAAAGAGCTTGGAAAAATAATTAACATTGAAGGAGACACTTGCACAAGAAGAAGAGTAGCTATGGGCCAATATCATTGACTTTGTCAATGATATTTGGCCATCTATACAACTAATCTTTGAGCAAAATGATTTAGTCAAAGAGGCTACCGAAGGAATTCAAAGAGTTAAGGGTGAGCTTGGAGATATGCCAGAAGGAGCCTCAAGAATAATCCAATTCCTTAACTCTAAAAATAAATATGAATTGTAGGAGCTAGACATAGCTGACAGGACAGGCACTATACTAGAGGTGAAGAAAGTGCTCACCAAGAGAAACTTAATGATGCATATTGAGGACAAATGCCAAACCATGGAGTTGGCTATAGGTAGGTTCATAGTTAAATTTGATGCTTTGAGGTAGAAAGGTCTGCCAAATCCATTGGTAATAAATGATAGGTTAATGCCACATGAAGACTATAATAGGAAAATTAGAGAAGTGGCAAGAGATCAAGCCAATAATTCCTCTATGAAAGGGATGCCTACAGGAAAAGTTCTATACCAGACTTTTGAGAACCTATTTTACCTCCAGTGTTAGGTAAAACACATTTTAGTGAACATGCCCACCTTTCTAAAATACACAGAAGCAGATGAAGTCTATAGAATAATGGTAAATATTAAATTACGAGACACAGAGACATGGGAAAAATTAAATGACTTACTATAAGAAGGCAAGGTAAAAGTAGATACAAAACAGTGAAAGAAAAGCAACACGTTAGCCTAGTCAAAGAGTATCAGATGAAAGAGTATTAGTCAAAGGGAAAAGTAAAAAGAAAGCAAACATGGAAGACAAACAGCAAATGAGAAAAATCTATAAAAGGTTTGACAGCAGAGCCTAATAAACATGGACAGATTGCAAGAGTTACAAATCTATGTCTGTCTTCTTGCATGAAGATATTTCTTTTTCCTAGAATAATTCCCAAAATAGTTTGGGATATTTTGTAACTATTTTTGTATAAATACTTCATAATTCGAAGTATAGGGGTGGATTGATAGACATTTCTATAGTTGTATTAATCTGAAACCTAAGGGTTCATTGTACCATTTTTTCAAGTCAGTAGACTGGACTGAGTAATAAAGACATTGCATTACAGGATTCATGTGTTGGGCCACTTCAGTGAAGTATTTTTTGTTTGTTAAATTTTTATCTTCTTAAGTGCTTCACATACTTGCATGTTATCTAAATTGAATGAATTAACTAGAAAGTTATTACAGAATTTGTTTAAGTACACTCTCTCTTGAACAGTTAATCATTTTAATGTTTTCTTCTGATATCCAGAGTAGGGAATCATTCATTTCTCCCTAGTTTCGATTGATCCCCACCATTTCCCTCGTTATCCAGTTTGAGGAACCCTTAATTTCTCCTTGGATTCGATTGAAAACAACTTCACCATCCAGCCTAAAAGATATGAATTTACTCAAATATCTTGCCCTGTAAACACTATCTTTAGAACTTGATTTAGTCATGTTTTCTTGACACTTGACCCTATAGCCCAATGGTAAAAGACATCCTTCTATCCATCCAATTCAGTGATTCCACCACCAAATCGAAATCAAAACCCAATCAAATCTTAAATAACTACCCTAAAATCAATTAAATAAACAAAGTTAAATCATAAATAGAGAGCCCTCTATGAGCATTAGGAAGGCTAGATCCTCATCTCAAAAGTAGGTTTGTGGTTACCTTTATTATTTCTTTCATAACAACTCTAGGGAAATTTTAGAGTGATAACAAGTTCTTCAACTCCTATTTCAACCTCTATAGTGGTTACACCTCCCTCATTGGGTGTTCAATATGTACCACCTCCTATCCCACCCCATTGGGGGCAACGATCTCCTCCATATGTACCTCCTTTTTCTAGTGGAACCTATGTGAGTGGATCTCAAACTCACGTTATGGGAGCAAGTCAAATTGTTGGTAGTATTCCTTCTAGATTTGGTCAAACACCTTACCAACATCCATACCTTCCTTATGGCTTACAACAACCTCAAAATCTACCTTTCAATCAATAGGTACGATCCCAAATGCAGCCTGGTCCTAATCCCTTATTTGGGTCATTTGGTTAGTTTCAGTCTTCTTCTGGAACTTATCCTTTAGGAGCTTGTAATCCTTTATAGCAAGGAACCTATCGAATTCCACAAGGAACCCATCAGCAAAAAGGACCTTTTGTACACCAATGACCTTACTTGCAACATGGGTCGTATCAACAACCTTTGCAGCAGCAAGGTCAACCCTGATATCAATAGGGTCAATCATTGCATCAGCAAGGTCAACCATTGCAACAACAAGGTTAATTGTTGTATCAGCAAGGTCAACCATTATATTAGAAAACTTATGCTCAATACTCCTCACAAGTTGTTTATCCCCCTTATGGTTCCAAATAGCCTGCGGTGGGTCAATATAGAACTTTTCCTGGTCAGAACCCACCTCTGTGCGGACAAACTCAACCTTTGTATGGTCAAAATTCCTCCTAGTGGGGGTGGTATTAAAATCCCTATGGTTAGAAGCCACCACTATGGGGTTAAAATAAGTACCAACATGGTTGGAATCCTTAATCTATACCTTATCAAAGGCCTTACATGCCTTTTAATCCTCAATTTCCATTTTTAGCTACATTGGAGTTATCGGATGTGTCGAGGCTTACAAATAACCCAATACTTCATTCACCATATTGGCCTTCGAGTATTACCAAAATTCTTGGAAATTATCCAAATTTTGAATGGAATTCTAGAGAAGACCCTCAACCTCATGTCATGACCTACCATTTATGGTGTTCTTCCAACTCTTAGGTCAATGATTCCATTGGATTGCATTTTTTTCGGTGAACCTTAATGAGTGTTGATGCCAAATGGTACATCGAGTTACCTCGAGGTTCCTTTCAAGATTTCAATAATTTGGCTATGGCTTTTCGTACTAACTTCCAGCTGCTAGTTCAGTATTAAACTGGTACCCATCTCCTAATGTCTTTGAAATAGAATACTATGATCTGCATCTCCGATAACATCCATGAATGGAGATGTCGGCATCATCTTATTAAGTTGAAAATCTGTAATGAACTTTTAATCGAATGTTTTACTAAGTCATTTGTTAATCAAATCACCAAATACATAGCTATGGGTGGTTGTGTGACTGAAGAATAGGTGATCGTTCGTGCTCAATATCTAGATTTGGTATATTCATAATCTGGCACACTTTATGATCTCTTACCTGATGCTCTGTGACCTTCAACTGATCTGGATTCTTCTAAACCTATGGAGACACCACCTGTTGATGGTATTATTGTGTCAGCAGGTCAAACCTCTAGTAATGCTTCTTCAGCTTCTAAAACAAAAAAAAATCTCTACTGCTACAAATTAGAAATCCGCTACGACTATTGCACCTTATCCTCCTTTGAATACTCACAAAAATCTTGGTAAAACTTCTGAGGTGAATTTTGTCCAATATGCCACAATAGACAAAACCTCGAAAGGAAAAAATAAGGGTAAAGGTAAGGCTAAATCTGATACTCCAAAACAAGATTATCCTAAACCATCTATTAATGATGCATCCAAATGCAAGTCGAAATATCCTTGTCTTATATGTGATGAAGATCATTATACCAAGTATTTTCCCCACTGTGTTGAGGTTAGTTTCCTATTAAAAGGCGCGCTAGGGACACTAGCTGTGTTGAAAGAACCCTTTCCATAACAACTGACTTCACTGGCATATCAACCTATATGCTCTACATCTTTAGGTTCTCAATTTTTTTATGAGTGGAATGACTCCCGTCTTTGTTGCTACTCGATCAAAATATTATCAGACTCCTACAAAACCAGTTGTGGAAAAGGATGCCACTAATACAAATTCTACCTCCACTCTACCCAGTTCTATTCCTCTTTATATCAAACTACCTAATAATGATTCCATTACCCGACCACTTCCCAAAGCTACTCTTAAGAATTCATCATATAATCTAAATGCATGAGCTACTCAACATTATAATATTGTGGAAGATTTAGCTCAAGTGCCTTCTATGATGTTATACTTGGAAGTCCTCTAGACTTGTCCATTGCAAAGGAAAGAATTACTATCCACCATAGGGTGGATTGATCTTACATATTTGAATCTGATTACTCTTGGCCTCAAAAACCACGTTTCATTTCCCACATCAATTTGCCTTCTTAATACAATTTATTATTAAAGGGAAGACTATTCATCGAATTTTTATTGATGAGGGTGCTTTTACTTGCATCATGTCCCCTTCATGTTGGAAATCTATTAGCTCCCCACCTCTCAACCAGTTCCCTAATACCTTGGAAGCCTTCGATGGTAGAGGTTCTCATCCATACAGTATTCTCAATGACTTGCCATTTTAATTTGAAGGAAAAATAGTTAACCTGGAAGTAGTCTAAGTTGTCGATGCCAATCTGAATTACAATCTTCTACTTGGTCGTAGCTAGACCCATCCAATGTTCTATGTGGTTTCTAGTTTATGTCGTGTGCTCCATTTTCCTCATCAAGGGAAAATAGTCACTATCGATCAACTCACCTTTTTCTCTTCCAATTCTTAAAATCATAATGTGCCATATGTTGGGAACATCGATATTCCTTATGAGAGTGTTTGGGTGGGTCTCTTCAAAGTATCTTCCCGTATGGGAACTTTTTCCCTTCCACCTCTGAACTTTGCTTCAATTAACATGATCTCAACTTGTCACAATCCTTGGGTCATTCCCCGTCCTAATCAGATTCACAATTTTGGTGATGTTATGCCACTTAACCCTGTGGAGAAAGCATATGAGGCTGTTGTTTCGGCTTCTTCGACAACTTCTAAAATTCATGATCATTTCGGTATGGGTCTAGACACATATTCTCAATCTCCCTGGCTTGGTTCGTGCAATTCTCTATATCCTTTGAATGAGACATTTCTGACTGATGAGAGTATCATAGAAGTTATGTCTCTCGAGGAAATTCCATTGAATGATGCCCATCATCATTCCTCGTTTCTCCCTAGCCTTGGTGAGATTTCTTGTCTACAAACCCTTGTTTCCAATGAACCACTGCATCAACTTTAGACACCTATTTTGGTGCATGAAGTGTTGTCTAAGGGAAACATGGGGAAAATTTCAGCTACAATGCCTATTGACATCCCTGTCGAACTAGAGATTGTTGAAAATATCCATGTTGGGGTTTCTTGTTCTCCGGATGAGATCAAGATTTATACCACCCTCATCAAAGAATTATGTGATGCCTTTTCTTGGTCATACAAAGAGATGCCTAGCATAGATCCAAGTATAGTAGTGCACGAGATTCCTACTTATCTGAATGCGAAGCTTGTTCGTCAGCATCTTCATCCTGTGCACCCTAGAAAGGAAGCTGCCATAAAGGGAGAAGTTCAAAAACTTCTTAAAGCTGGTTTCATTTATCCTATTCCATTGATAGATTGGGTCTCAAATATTGTTCCTATGACTAAGAAAAAAGGAGCTATCTGCATCTGTGTTGACTATCGTGATATCAATTAGGCATATCCTAAATATAATTATCTAACTCCCTTTATAGATCAAATCATCTACAAATGTGCTGGGAGTGAGATGTTTTCCTTTATGGATAGTTTTTTATGGATACAACTAGACTAACATTCTCCCCATCGATCAACATAAAACTACTTTCATTTATCCTTGGGGAACCATTTCTTACAAAAAACTCCCTTTTGGTCTGAAGAATGTTGGCACTACCTTCCGACGAGCAATGTATTATGCCTTTCATAATATTAAGCATATTGTTCAACCTTATCTCAATGACTTACTAACACATTCTCCTCGTGCTTTTGTTGAAGGTGACTTGGTCTTGCTATACGATCAAGTCAATGATAAAATGGGAGCTACGAAATTTGAACCAATGTGGCATCGGCCTTACATTGTTAAAAGAGTATTACAGAAAGGTGCCTATGAGTTGGTTGAATATGAAGGAAATCAATTGGCTTGGCCCTGAAATGGGCTCTACCTCAAGAAGTATTATGCGTGATTTCATGTAAATACTTTGTACATTAGTCTGTTATTCGTCAGTGTATAATTTGGTTTTAGTGTGTTTGTTTGATTTTGAAAACGTGTTTTCCCGTGCTTACCATGTGCTCTACTCAGTTTGCAGATGTCATTGAACCTTTATGTCAGTTTTGCTGATGGAGATTGTTGTAGTACACAAAATTTATCTTTCGCTGCATGGGCAATCTATGACCCTAATGGCGAGTTAGTGAATTTACAAGGCATATGTTTAGGTCATACTACTAATAACATTGCCAAATATAGTGTGATTATCGAGATTTTGTCAAAAGTCATTGCTCTTGAAAATAGAGAGTTAGTTGTTAATCTTGATTCATAGCTCATTCTACTACAACTTAACAGACAATATTCAGTTAGAAACCCTCAAATTTTGAGAATGTATTTGCGAGTTCGTATTTTGGAACGAAACTTTGATTATATTACTTATCAACATATTCTGAGACGTTTGAACAGATTAACAGATACGTTGGCCAATTATGTATTAGATAGAAATATGTGACATGTAAAAAAAAACCATCACATAGTGAACATAATAGGAAAACATGTATATATATATATATATATATATATATATATAGATAGATAGATAGATAGATAGATAGATAGATAGATAGAGTGTTTGCAAAATTTTTATTACATCAAAATGTCAAAAACTATTTTTTGAGACACATGGCTTCTCAAGCCTACATAAGTGAAGAAAATAAAGAATAGAGATGGTTATCCATGCACATGTTGCTTATGATAGCACGAAATAACTCTAATGACTCTATTTCATAATCGACGGAATCTGGAAGGTATCCCTACAGTATGCCTCTGATATCATAGTGGCACCTCATCAATTGATGCATATTCTAGAATGCCCCTTGTGAGAACTTCCAGATTGTGTTCCACCTTAACGATCGATTCTACTCCCTCCTCATAGAGAGCATCCTCTACCTAGTGTGCCACTCACCTAGCTATCAGAGAAACCCCTGTAGCTCTCTTGGGTCCAACTTCTACAAAAATCACAAGTGTCAAATCTCAGTACAGATATAAAAAAATAAAAAACTTCAAAAACTTTTAAAACTGGCTTTTACCTACATCAGTCCATTGTGCGCCTAGTGGAAGTGGAAGGTTGGGATCTCCTAAAAAATATGTTATAGTGTATGCCCAATCATCTATCATGATTAGTTATTGTTGCATCCATCCAAAAAATGTTGGGGAAAGGACATCCACTGGCCACCTCCCTGCTGAGGCATCAACTCACCCCACCTCATTAACCGTGGATATCTGGGTGCTGGTGCATCCACTTCTATCCACTAATATCAAAACAGTGGCACACGTTCCAAGAAGAACATCACTAGGGTGTATCCATAGACTAATTGTTTCAAGTTTCCTGGGTTGCACTTCATAAGTTAGTTCTTCATATTGACCAACAAACCCTCACACCAGTTGAAGACCATGGGAATTAGACAGTCAATGACGTACTGGAAATGAGACTTTGTTGCTTCATACAAAGCCTGAGCCCCAGCTATTCGGGCCATATTAGGAAGGATTGTTCGTAGTGGGATATTAGTGATGATAATTATATCTATCTTCCCACTTTGAGTTTTTCAAGTTCCTTGACAATTTCTAGCAATCAACATATCTGTGCTCTCCCCTCAAGTGTAAGAACTAGACAACTGAATTCGTTGTCCCCTTCTGGACAAACCAATAATGAAATAAATTTCTGCAACATTTATTTTGAGTTCTTGGTCCCCAATCATGAAAATTTGGTGATCCACATCCCACCAACCAATCAAATGTTGTAGTAACTCTACCTCACTCCTAATCCCATGAATCCAAAATAATTTCAGCAACCCACAGTCTCGAAGGGAAAAAATGCAATTTGGGTCCTGGGTTTCTTGATGGTATTTTGCTTTGTGTCCTCCTTATTTCCATTCAATCACCATTTTCGATTGATTAGGTTGTGAAACATCCATAAACAACATTTCATGATTTAATATGGAAATGGATCTAGAAATAAATCATTAAATATGGAGGATATTCTAAAAAATTCACAACTTTGTGCTAACGCGTTTGTCTATATATTTTTCTGCACTTCTAGTGCATTGCCACAGTTGGATGCAGGGTGAGCAACGTGGGTCTGATGGGTAAAACCCATGCTAGTCACCCTCAACATGAATTTTGGCTAAGCCCTCCTTACAACCTTATCTATGGATGAAAATGCATGAAATTACAACCAAAATGAAGGGAAGGGACAAATATCTTACTTGCAGTGAATGGCTCGACGAATGGTGTTCAGTATTGATCATACTCCTTGCTAGAAGATCGAGGTGGAATAGGGTAAAAATGCTCTCTGATTTGCAAAATGGTAAAAAGGTAAAAAACATTTACTTTTTTGAGCTTTTATAAGTTTTTAAATGACATTTTTACCAAATTAGGCCATTTTTCACTTATATTTTAATATTTTTCCTTGAAATTGGTAATGTATGTTTCACTTGTGCAGCAACAGGTCATTGAACATGGTGACAGTGATTAATTATGACTGATTCAATGAGTTTTATTTTATCACTTTTTCAGACTCATCAAAAATAAGTGAAAAAGTGACTCCCTAGAGTAATCTTTAAGCTCTTTTCTAACTCTCGAAACATGAAAATATCATTGATTACTTATTGTTTCAAACTTGTTAAAGTAAATGAAATGAAATCTACTCAGTATAAGTCCAATCCTTTTCTACCTGAGTTAGACTATTGTATGAAAAAGGAATACCTTAGTCGAACATTCCTAAGAGGTTCTCTTGGATATCTTTTTCTACCTTTTTGTATTCAAGAGACAATTTACGAAAAGGGACCTTTGGATTTTTCTTTTTCACCTCTTTTTCAAACTCTCTAAACATGAAAAATATGTCGAGTTTCACCTCCATCGGACTCTTAAAACTTAAACGATGCAGGAATTTTCACCATGGTGAGGTTGAGTTTTTCCTTCCTAGGACTCATTAAACTTACTAGGATGGATGCATCCAAAGGATGAACTTGTATGGAAATAATATGTTATCTCCTTCAAGCTTGCGATTAAAAAATAGTAGGGTACTCACTAGAAATAGTGGAGGAAAAATGAAAGGAAACATCTCTTTTATTTTGTGTAAAGGAAGCATGCCTCTCTTGAACATGACACTTATATATTGCTCGTGTCGGGTTTGGGTTATCTTCACTTCATCAATTGCCTTCCTGGATTTGGGAAATTCATTTTTCCTCTCATATGATTATACTACTTCGTCATCATGACCTCTGATCCCATGTTGAGTTAAATGCTTCCAAACTCTAGAGTTCTGTCACCGATATGGTCAAGTGAAGTCCTATCTGCAGTTTTTACCACTTATACATTATCTAACCTTTATGTCACTGTCCTGAATCAAAATTACCTACTCTACCATATCCTTTGTTTCATGTTGATGATGTGGGATACATTATGGCCCTCCTTTGATGGATCGCTTCCTGTCGACTTCATCTCATTATCCAGGAAGATGATCCAGAAACTCCCTTTCAGTGCCTTGGAGCTTGCATGCCTCAATGACAAGTTCTTCGCATTCAATGGTAGGTTTACATCATTTGCCTTCGATCAAATGATTCTATGGGTGTTAAACTTCAACTTCATTATTCACAATCATGGATTGTGCTGATTGTACGTTGATAGCCATTGACATTATTGGTGGTTTCTCTCGTACCTGTTAATGGTTTACATTATTGATCGGTAATCAGGTGGTTTTCTATCATGTTCGACTTTGACACATTTATTCGAATGCTAGAATTCGTACATTGATTAGATCAAGACAAATGTCAAGACCCTAGGTTACATATGATAAAATCTAGGTTGCATGGAGTTGTGAGTTATTCATGATTGTACACATGATTATACAGATGGCTACATCCATATCATGATCCATGCACATGATCCCTTCTATTCATATGGTTGTTCCCATGCCATGGATCATTTATTATTAGCTACTAATTCATGTATCATTAGGCATGTTTATATCGAAGATATCATATATGTATATGTATATGCTTGATTTGCAGGTCTCCTAAGGATTTTTTTTCCAGTCATTTCCATTACTTGTAAAGAATTTCACCCATCACTCCCTGTTCTGCCTTCATGTTGTATGGGGCATCTATTACATAGTATTTTGTCACACCTCCTGTCCACTTCTTGTTCCACATCCCAAAGTGCCAAAATGTTGGCAACTGTGAAGTGTATTCTTCATGAAACACATACTAAAACATCCCTAGAGAATGGACGTAAAACTACCCTGAGTCAATTTCAGAGAAGGTTGAATGAAACCCTAAATTTAAGGAACAACGCTCTTTGCTCCACTACTTTCCCAAGTTGATGGTAGGTTGCAGTTCTTTGACTTAGCGCTGACAATGCGGGTTTTGATATGAAATCCTGCATTGAACCTCTTTTCGTAGGTTTTCCCAAAATGGAGGAGAATCTTCGTATGCTGGAAACTTCAAGGAACATCGAGCTGAATGTTGTCAGGTAGAGATATGGTCAAGCTCTCCGATTTGGATCTCTTGATCCTACCTTTAAGGGCATTCCCCTTGAGATGTGGACCTTCCTCTATCTTTTGTGGATCCCTAACTGCTTCTTCCTTCCTATAAAACAAATACCCTCCATCCCTAAATGGTTGGTCATTGATTGGTTGCATTCCTATGCTTAGATTATGCCTAAATGTTTCCCATATAACTTGGAGAAGGAGTTCTTGAAGAGTCTTGGCTTGGACTTGGACATCCACCAAAAGGAGGTCTTGAACATCAAGGCAACGATTGTATGCTTCCCTTTTTTATTCATTAATATATACATCTGATGTTCACTTTCCATAAATGTTTAAATATTTATGCATTTAGCTTGATACTCCTTAATCTATCAAGTAGCTTATGTTTGATATATACTATATATTCTCTAGTATCTTGTATTGTCCTTTGATATCTTTTCTAGGTACTTGGATCTAAGGAACAAGGAAGGAGTGATCCTAGAAGCTAAGGGATCAAATTCATCATCAAAGGATTCAAAAATTAGCATTAGAGCAAGGTAGGTTTGTCTCTCTCTCTACACTTTTAAACATAAGCTAGGAAAGTATGCATTAGTTTGTTCAGTTTGTTTCTAGACCCACTGATTGGGCTAGAGAGATCGCCTCTGTCCGCAGAGGCGATTTTTCTTCACAACAGAATGCGGGACTCACAATAGAACCAATCAAGACTTCCTTGGACTTTATCGTATATCCACCGAGGGATTCCTAGGCCCAAAACGCTCATCAATACAATCAGGATTTACTACAATCCCACCAAATCACAAGGCCCTAAACAAGCATGGATGCCTATGGATCTATCCACCTAAACTGTGAAGAATTTTTCCATCTCCACCTCTAGGCTTTACCTTGTATCTTGCCATTACCTGTCAAGGGATTCCTAAACCTATGAGGTCTTCACACTCTAGGCTTTACCATGTATCCTACCATTACTGGTCAAGGGATTCCTATTCCCAATAAACGGTATTCACAAAATCACTTTTTTTTTTATATCCCACCGAGGTATTCCTATGCCTTATGATTAATCCTAAGACCACCCCACATAGCTTCAAATCCATCTGACAATCCACCTCAACCAAAACAAGAGATCCCCATCACACCATGACTATCTGGAAATGGAAAGGTAAGGCTGAAAACCACTGTCACATGTGAAAAAATCCATGCAAATGACAACAAGAGAACAAAAAATACACATGCATGTGCCATGCATGCCAAAATTACTAAGGAAATCATACATGAAACTTAATAACTGCAATTAATTCCAATGTAGTTGCTTGATTCTCACTCTTTCATATGTGATCCTTTCCTCCTGTTTCTTTCTTATCCTTCCTTTTCCTTCTTACCCCAATGCTAGAGTTCTCCAAGAATACTCTAAGTGTCCAAGAGTATGAGAGAGTAGAGAGAATAGAGAGAGCTCTAAGACTGAAATGACAAAATGTTAAACTAACAAAAGGTTGTGAACTGATCCTCAGAAGCCTTTTTATTAATGAGGGCTCTACTTTTTTTCATTTTCCATTATTTTCCTTCATTTTCCTCCTCACATGAAATCTGTGACCTTTCACCTTCCTTTCCTCCTAATTTCCATTATTTTAATAAATAAAATGCTAATTAATGCCACTTTTCCTTTCCAAAGACTTTTTCATTGCCTTTGCCAATTTCCCTAGCCATAATAAACCAAATGAACACCCACACTAGGATGTTTTTCCCAACATTCAACTTGGAATACATGTCCCATGACCTTGGTTATTATTTTCCTTTACTAACTTTATTACATGATTTTTTTACTAGGGTTGTTACATTTTCACATAGGGTTATGGTGAAGACTAGATGAGTAACTGATGGTAAGAACAAAAGAATAACTAGTTTCAAATGTTGGATAATACATAATGTCACAAACTGAGCCTGCATAAAGTTGGTCGCTTGGTTGGAGTATGGAAAAGATTTGTGAGGGAGACAAAGTTATGAAAATAAAGACATTTGTGTCTTAAATTTTTACTAAATTAAAAGGTAATCATTTTTATGGAGTATATGTTGAGATAGCTTACATGCATGGGAGTGAAAGGGGGAGGGTTCTCTGGCTATTAATGGAGACCTTGGGCTACTAAGAATATTAAGAAAAGGGAGTTTCATTTGAAATATATTTTTTCATTAGTTGTTGCTTTAGAGGAGTTCAAGGACATATTTTCATTGATTGCCTAAAAGTTGATGTATAATTAAATTATGCATTTGGGAGGGATACAGATTGTTCTCAATAAATTGATCTATTTTATAATTGGAAAACATTATCGAGGAAAATGAAAAGCGAATACCTATCTAGGAGAGATGAAGGAGTCAGGTGGGATCATTGAGAAATTTCTTAGTCAAGTAAATGGTGGTGGTTGTCATATGGGTATAAAAATAAGATATGTTATAATGATAATCTAAAGGAATTGGGTGAAAATTCCTTTGGGCTAAGCTTCAACCTTGACATTTTTATTTTTCTTATATGCACATGTTGCACGGATTTGTTTGATGCAGTAAATAAATGTAATTTTGCATTATGCTCATAAATCCATGAGTATTGGTCCAAGGATTTAGGTCTAAAGTAGAAGATTTTATAAACTAGTCAGGGATGATATAATTGACATTGCATGCATAAATACCTGATTTTCCATCACTGAAATGAATAGAAAGGAAATAGATATCAATAAATTTTAACATGTAAGAAGTCATAGGTGAACGCATATGGAACAACTATAGCACTATAAAAATATTCAAGGTGTAACTACTTCTAATTGAAACTTTAGACTGGAAGCTTTCTAACAACACTAAAGAGGACCATATGATGACAAACCCTGATGTGTTATTTGGGTTCAAAGGAATCCAAATAATTGAGAAAGTCTTGGGAAGTCTATGGATGAGGTTTTGAAATGTTTTATAGACCTACAAAATTCAACATGGTGAGATGCATGCCCCTGAGATGGTATGTTGAAAGGAAACAAATATGGAAAGATGCATTGAATAAGATGAACATGAGTAAGTATAAATTTATTAGATTATGAAAATGCACATAAAAATGTTAATTCTTTTTATAAAGATAATAAAAACCATCATTAATTGCATAGGTGAATGCATCTATGTGAAAATAAAGTTATTAAGGTGTCTTTTCTAACAACTAAATGCTAAATTGATCAATATGCCAAATGTGAGTTCATTGCATGGAATGTTGGTCTAGAGAAGTAGGGATATTACAGGTGGGATTGGTCAATATGAAAGACTACAATGCCAACTCTTATAGGAGGAAAAAAATATAAAATAGGTGGCTAAAGTAAGAAATCTTAGGGAAAAGTCCACATTGATGGTCCACATTTTCGATGTCTATTTGGATGGTACATTAGTGGTACCATGGTCCACATTTTCTATGCCTATTTGTATGGTGGTACTCATTTCATTTATTTCATATCTAAGTGATTATGGAATATGTTTTGAAATTTATAACCTTGTGCCCAAAATTTGTGCAAGAGTAACATTTACCATTGAAGAAATATTGCACCTAGGAGTACCTTTTCTTTGAGGATGTTATATTCCTATACCAATAGGTGTCATATATCATGATTGACTTGGTTTAGCTCTAAAATATGTACATACCTATGCTTGTTGCAAATGTTTTCCATATTTGTAAAATTAAAAAATTAAAAAATGTAAAGAGGGTATGCCCTAAAAGAAAAATCAAAGGGCAAAAAGAATAAAGAAAAGGTCAAAAAATGAAAGGAAATGAACCTCAAAGAAAAATAAAAAGACGATGAAAGTGTGCAAGCCCAAAATGCCACTACTATTTCACTTTTTGTATAAATAATTGTGTGCAACTTGTTACATATGCCAGAATCCATGGTAACCAAATAGTTTAATCTTGGTTATTCCATGTTTTCAATTTCATTCTTAGAGATAGAGAATAAAATCTGACCAAATTGTTTAATCTTGGTAGATAAGTAGATAGGTAGAGTGAATAAAAGGATGCTCAACAATTTAATCTAAGCCCTTGGATGTAATATGGATAGACTTAGTTAGAATACCATTGTAAAAGAAAAGAAAAGGTTTTGATAAGGGTTTGCCAGTTTAAGTGCACCCTAATAAAAGAAGAAAAAATGGTAGGAAAAGTAGGTGGGGTAAGTAGATGGTTGGTTGCAAAATTATGCATGATGAATAAATATCCAAATATCAATTCATATACTTTCATTATAAAAAACACTTAAAGATATGGATGACAATGGAGACATTTACATCATGGAAAAAAGTCAAACTAATTAACTTCCTCACTCATTTTTTTCCCTAAATTTTACTAATTTGCCATAAGTACTAAAGGCACCAACAACCTAAAAGTTAAAGGGGCTCAGAGCATTTCTCTGACTTTTGCAGGGACCGGACCCTCGGCCCAATAACTTGCAAGGCCTAAGTGCTAAAACCCCATCATCAAAAGTCACCCCCTTCATACTTCATTCATTTCCTTCAAATTCTTTTCCTAAGGTAAAATCACTCTTGTAGTTAGGAAAAACAAATGGTTCTTTATAAAAACCCCCCAAACACATTTTAGCCTAAGTCATAATGTTGGATGATGAATGTATTTTCAGAAACATTTACTTAGTGAATTTTATTTTTCCATGGTCATATTAACTTTTAACTCTTATTATTTAAACCCCAAAACACATTACCCTTTCCCATATTAGTAATAAAAATCCCAAAATAAATAAATATCCCGTCCCTATGGTTTTAAAAATAAACCATAAATAAAGTTAATTAAATTGGATTAGTGAATTGAATCGCGATTAATTAAGAGCCAAACCCCTAATGCATTAAAAAAGGGATCAATTAGTCATCTGGATTAATTAATAACCTTTCTGCCAATACCTTCATCCTCGATATAATTAAGTTATTTTAATTATGCAGTGGGCCCCCTCCATTAACTCCCTAACATTTTCCACTGCCGTTTGATCTACCCTCCCTCATCCGACGACTCTCACTCATATCGCGTAGGATTTTTGGTCGAACATTAACCACGTGATGGAAGATGTTTTGACTTTTCACCAATGGTACGTGTCATCCCATTTGTGGCATCGCACGACCCTCCGCCAAAACCACCAACCTCCCAAAAGTTGTGTGATGAAAACCATTACTGCTCCCGCTTACAGCTTTCGCTAAATGACAAAGTGTCCCATCAGTCAGTTAACTCCAACTGTCATTTTCCATTCACTCGACAAATTCCAAAAAGTCGTTGACTTTGTACATAAAACAAAAATATTCATGGTTTTATCTTTTTACCGAAAAAAGAAAGTTCGGCTTCCATGCATGCACAAAGTACATCCAGACCAGCAAATTATTCCCAACCGCCAACCACTATCAGTTGCTGAACTCTAGGCCACTGCAGACTACTGTGCGCACCCTGCAAAACCTTCACCATAGCCATTTGTCCCGACAGTCAACCATAAACAGGTATTTACCACATTTCCTTCTCAGAAACCCTGTTTTTGTATAGAACTTACACTAAATTGCTCTAAATTCAAATGATTCAGTACAATTAAGCTATTTCCTAGTCCCAAGACTTCCCTAAGTACCTGTTTTATCTGAAATCCTTGAAAACCCCAAATTTCTTCCTTGAATACACAAGAACCAAGGATGGAAGCTCCTATCGCCCTAAATGTCACACTAATCACTACTCCCTGCATGGATTTGGACTACCTTCCCTTGGTCGATAAAGATATTCAAATTAAGGACCTTACTTTTGATGAAACCCCCCTGAAGTTGTATTGCAGATATTGGGACAATTATCTGAACAATACTGATAAAATAGGTCTTTGGGAGTCAAATCTCCCTAAATATCAGTTCCCCACTATCCATATTTTCCCAGATATTGTCCACCAATGCCATGCAAACTACAACCCCAATCTGAGAGCTGTAATGTCCCCTAACCAGGAAATTCTTTTTAACATTATAGCTGAGTCTATAAACGAAATGTTGCAATTACAGCTTGTCCAGAACCTCACTCCTCTTTCAATTGTTGATTTACTTGATAAATCTTCAAGGTTGTCCAGTTCTGAAATTAACCAAGTTTGTCAGACCTTCATGGAAGAAAAATATAGGCCAAAAGAACCCCCTCCTTATATGTCAAGCTTCTTTACAAGTCTGGGCCAGGATATCATCACCATGATTGCTTGCATTTTGGGTTTTACTACTAGTGAGTATGTAGATGAGTTGACCTTAGCCTACATGTCTATTTTCACCCCTGGTCAACCTCCTGCAGCCAAATTTGACTATGCTACATTCATTGCTGATAAGATGCATGACCAATTCATGAGATTAGAGAATGAGAGGGTATTTAAATATTCTTCAGTCCTGTATCATCTTTTCCTTTACTACCAAGCTGATAAATTCCCTTTCTCTGTACAAAAGCTTGACACCAGAGGGAACCCTAGGTTAGTCATCTTCTAGACTTCCATTTTTCACAATTCACCTTCTTCTCCCTATCCTTATACACATTTTATTGATCAATTTGCACATCCAGTAACTACTATGTTGATAGGAAGTCCACGTCCTAGAATCAGTGATGATATTAAGATAATTCTTCAGTTATCCAAGAAATAAAAGGTTGGGGACTGGTACTTGTACTAGAACCATACAGAGATTAGGATTTATGGGTGTGAGATGCCTCCCTTTAAACTGCCTAAATACCTCCCCATGAGATTATTTGCCCTGGAGTACTACAAGAAAATGATCAATTCCGATGAAATCCACTTTATGAAAGCTAAGAAGAAAGCTCAGTTAAGGATAAAGAATCACCTAGCCCCATTTATTTTCAACAAAAAAAGAGCAGGGAAAGAGGCAGAGGAAATCCTTGAGAGAATGATATTGAAAAAGAGTTTCATCTAGCCTTATGATCCTCATAGCTTCATCTGTGATAGAAGGAAGAAGAATAAAATATCCCCCTACATCCATCATAGTATTCCAGAGATAGAACAATATGCAAATCAAAATGAATGGGTGGAGGGAACACTTATAGAACAAGATAGTACACAAGTTGAACTAGAAAATGTTATGAAAGATTTGGAAAGATAACTTGATCTGGATTCCTTTGCACAGGTGCCTGGAGAATCTTCATAGAGACCAACATAGGAGCATAGTGCACAGACATCAGTACAACCAGAGACTTCAGGACAGAGAAAATATTCAAGATCACATAGCATTTCTGAGGAGTTGACCCAAACTAATACAAACATGGGCAACCCTCCAGTATTGCAGACCCCTCTTAATGAGGAGCGAATTCAAAAAAGAAGTAGGAATGATACTAGTAGCTCTACAGTGCCATTGGACTAGGTATATGTAAAGAGACAGAGATTGAATCCTTTGTCTGAACAAGAATATGAAGAGACAAGAAGTGACACAGTGCAGACAACACTAGCAGGGGAGACACCAGCTACCTCTCAAACATAGGCACTAAGCAGGAAACAAAGTGTAGAAGTTTCATCACTAAGGACAGATTTAGAGCAGAGCCAGGATTTGAAAGAAAAGTACAAAGAAATTAAAGCTAGGAATGAGTAGCTCAAAGCTCAAACCTATGCCAAATATCTGAAAATGGCTCCTACAAATCAGACAAGGTTGATGTTAGCCTTTGACATCAAAGAGGGAAAGATGCAGATGAGCTTTTTGAAGCCAACAGTACAACAACCAAAGTCCATGGTTGATTATTTAAAAACAAATTTTGAAGTTCTTGCTAGAGACATCCACCCAATTGATCAGATTGAGCTCCATAAGCAAATGGGTGAGATGGTCTATTCCACATTGACCAGTAAAGCCATCATTGCACACCAATTGCAGAATTCTCTAAATAATACTACAACACAGTTACAGTTGGAAAAAGCCTCTTCTCAGGCTAAGGACACAAGGATAAAATCACTAGAAGATCTGGTGATTGAGTTGGGACATGATCCCAAAGATGTTAAAGCAGCTGAAAGTTTGATAAAGAAAAATAATGATGACATTGCTACACTCAGGAAACAACTCAAACTCCCTCCCCTCATACATCCACAAACTGCGGAAGTAATTGAGAAATAGAATGAGGAAGAACTTATGGACTTGATCCTTAAGTTGAATAAGCAGTTGAAAGAAACAGATTAGGAACTAGAAAAAGCTTTGTAATCCAAACATGGTGAGTTGACCACCATGCCTTAGACTGTAATACCCATAATTTCTATAGCAGTGCCATCCACTATTGCACAATATTTGGCACCCAACATTCCTCCAGCAATAGCTCTGCCAATAACAACAACAGCGAGTACATCAGAAGTAGCAGCAACTTCAACAAAGAAAACAGAGGACCTAATAAAGTCCATGGAAGAAATGAAAATCCAAGCAACTAAAATAAAGAAACTAAAAGAAAAGATTACCAGCTTGGAAAACAATTGTGAGCTGTCACAGATCAATTACACTGAAGAAGAGAGAAAGAATAGAAGGATGGTTGAAGGAATTAAAATATTAGGGAATGAATTAACATTGGAAAATCCATTGAAAGATATCAGAGAGATCTTATGGACCAATATCATTGATTCTATCAATGATATTTGGTCTACTGTTTAGATCATTTTTGAATAGACTGAGTTAATGAAACTAGCTATAGAAGCTATACAGAAGACCAAGGAAGAATTGGGGGAGAAACCTGAAGAGGAAACCAAATTAATCAACTTCTTGAATAGCCAAAATAGGCAACAGCTGGAACAATTGGATATCGAAGATCAAACTAGTGTTATCCTTGAAATTAAGAAAGTTTTGACCAAAAAGAACTTAATGCTTAACCTGGAAAGAAGATGTCAAAGTATCCAAGAAGACATAAATTAGTTTATGGTAAAATATAAACCTATTTCTCATAAACGACAAGCTGATGACTCATGATGACTACATTGAAATACTGCACAAACAAGCCAAGAGTCAAGCCAGTTCTTCCACAGTGAAAGCACTACCTACAGGGAAAGTGTTGTATGATGGTTTGGAAAATATTTTCTATATTGAGCATGAAGTAGAACACATGTTCATAGTCCAATCCAATTTTCCAAATTATACTGACGCTGACGAAGTGTACAAAAAATTGATTAGGATGATGATACCAAATGAAGAATGGTGGAGCAATATGCTCGATATCTTATAATTTACTATGGTAATTCTGAGGTAAATAGAGGATATTTACTGAGGTAAAGGCTGGTAAAGATCTGGCAAACAGGTAAAGAGTATCAGGAACATATAAAGAGTATTAGTAGGGAAAAGTAAACAAGGATCCAACACACAATTACTAAAGCAACAACAAGAGGCAAATTCGAGTTTCAACCTCCAGCGCTTCCATAAATAAAGGGACTGTAGCAATCGATTTTACGTCTTTCTCTATATTTTTGTAAAAGATATTTTTTATTCCCTAGAATAAATCTCATATAGTTATGAGATATTTTTGATGTAATTTTTGTATAAATACTTCTCCATTTGAAGTATTGAGGGTGGATTCTATAGCATCTCTGTAAATCTATGCTATCGAGCTGAGAAAGCTTTTGTACTCAAATCTAGATTTTTGCTGGAAAAGGAATAAAATTTGAGGACATTTCATCAGATTCTTGTGCAGTATAATTGCAAATAAGTGTTCTATCCTTGTGATTTTATGTGTTTTCTATATGTTTCCATGTTTCATGCATTTGAAATCTAAATGGTAAAATAGTCAAAGTATATCAGGATTAGCTTTATTGCTCTCTGCTATCAACAATCTACCATTTATATGTTTTCTTCTAAACTATTTCGATAAAGGAATTCTTAACTGCTCCTCTATCCCTGTAGTTTTTCTATAATAAGTCCCTGGTATAGGATTCTTAATTTCCCTTTTCTGGTTGACCTATATTCCCTTCTTATTTCTTATACTAACTTGAGGATTCTTGATTGCCCTCTAGTTTTGAGAAGAACTATCATCCATTCAAGCCCCAAAAGTTTGTTTTTACTCTGTTATCCTACCTGTTGAACTCATACCTCAGCAATTTGACTTAATCCAGTGAATTATCCCTGATTGACTCCATAGCCCAATGGCCTAAAGCCTAGTTTGCCCATTTGTTTCAGAACTCCACCAATCTCAAACAAAACAACCTCCCTGAACATTAATACTAGCCTAAAATCTTTTCAAACATAGCTAAATCATAAAGAGAGAGCCCTCTCTGGACTAGGTGGGCTAGCACCTAAGTCTAAAAGTTGGTTTGTAGTTACCTTGGATCCTTTCCTTCTTTTAAATAACTTCTAAGGAAAATCTGAGTGATAACATAGTGGCGACCATACTGGGGAATGAACAATTCCTCAGTTGAAATAAACCTTTAAGAAACTCGAAAGTTTGATTTAAAGCATCTTAAAGGATTTTTAGAAGTTATTTTGAACATTCATATAAGAAAGCATATAAAAATTTGAAATTTGGCTTCAGAAAGGACTCATTACACTAGGGCTAATCCTGATCCTAATCCACCCCCTGTGTTTGAAAATCCTAACCTAATTCCTAGAATCATTAGAAGACAAGAAAGTTCATTGAGCCCCAGACCTTTGTTCAGATCACATTCATGTCCTATTAAGCGGCTTTTCCTAGAAGATATTCCTTTTGATGAACACTTTGAACTCTCTATGTTTAGAACCACATCTAACAGTGAATTATTGGACATAGTCCAAGATCTAGAATTCCTCAAAGAACTTGAAATCCAATGAGCCAATTTGTCAATTGATCGATATCTCCAAAATTCCACTCAGTCATCTCTTACCACCGATAAAACACTCAAACTTTCTGAAACTACTTCTCTTTCTACTAGTTCATCACTATTTCCTCACTCTTCTAAAATCCATTCCACCTCTCCCTTCATCACTTCACTTCCTCTCGTACCTATCATAACTCAATATCCCACCACTACCTCGAGTTCTTCCTCTACAACCCAAACACCTCTTGTTACCCCAACTCCCACTCATACTACTACCCAACCTAGAATCATGGCCAATAGATATGCTCCTCCTGTGCTACCTGCTAATCTAGGTGCAATGCCTCAAGACTATCAGAGTAAAATTACTACCTTTGATGGCACTGGAACCTACACAGCTCAGCAACACACTAGGAAAATGACTGACTACTTTGAGATATATGAGATAGACACAACTGATGTTCAAATGAGAATTTTCGTTCAGAGTCTGACTGGGGAAGTTAGAACTTGGTTTAGATCTTTAGCCCCCCAAAGTATAGATAGTTTAAGAATTCTCTACCAACAATTCTTAAATAGGTGGGAGAAAAGGAAGGACCCCCTGCAGATTTTATCTGAATATGAGAACCTTAAAAGGGGACCTCATGAAACTATTTAGGACTATTGCACTAGGTTCAATAGTGTTTATATTGCCATTCCACTCAACCTTAGACCCCCACCTGGTTTAGCCCTGATCAAATTTCCTGATGGATTTGATGCAGATATGGGTTTCCAGTTAAGAGAAAGGAACCCCCCCCACTCTGGAAGAAATGCATAGTGTAACGGTAAGTGTTGAAGCCAACCTGCTCTCCAAAAGATCCAAAGCTAAGAATGAGAGAAGAATACCTTTAAAAGAAGAAAATACACCCTTTGAACAAAAAATGGATGCTATAGTTAAAGGAATGGATAGATTGTTGGATAGAGTTGAAATAATTGAAAGAAAATCTCCTTGGGATGGCCAACAGGCTAATTCAGGGAGAAATCCTAACTTTAGGAAAAATCAAAACCAAAATGCTAGAAAGAATATTCCTGACCAGAATATCAGACCACCTTTCCAAGAAAACTATGCAGAGGCCTCCCACTCAGAGGACCCTGAACAAGACACTTAGATAAATTTAATGGGTCTAGATGATGAGGAAGATGTCTTCCTAACTCAGGATGACCAAGAGTCCCACATACTACAACAATTCAAAACCCAAACAGTAGAGTCATTTGATTTCAGACAGGGATATGACTCTACTATTTTTGAGGTACATAAGCAGTATAATTTAAGAAACAGAAAAAGTATTGATGCCCCAGAAACAAACCAAAAAACAGGGCCTAATCAACCTAGAAAGGGTAAAACAGTTCTAGTGACAAAAACACTTCAGATCCTTTCAAGAAAAAATCAAAACCCCTCCAGCTCCACCATAGAAGATGTTTCTGATAATCAACCCGATAATGAAAAACCTTCCACTTCACTTCCCTCCAAGGAAACAGTGGAAGAATCTCCAAAGATTGAATTAGAAAAATCAGCAAAGAATGTCCAAAATCCTGAAAGAGAAGAAAACATAGAAAATGTTGTTGCCATAAATACAAAAGTTCAAACAGACAAAGTAATCCTGCCCTTTAATCTTGGAGCAGAGGTAGCCAAGCTTAAAATTTCAGTTCCTTTGACAGAACTAGTAAAACATGATATTTATAAGTCTCAGATAAACAAATCATTAAATATCATTGAAAATGTAGATTGTGTAAATCTCTTTGATGACCAGCCTGAGTTGATTTTTGGCCTTGAAGTAAATGGGAAACCACTGGAAGGAGGGATACCCGCTTTCTATGTCAGTCTCAATATCCATGAGAAGATTTTTCATAACGCCATGTTCGACTCTGGTGCCTCGCACAACCTCATGCCCAAGTCTGTTATGGAGAAACATAACTTAGACATCACTAGACCCTATAAGGATTTATTTTCCTTTGATTCCAATCAAGTGAGGTGTTTAGGGCTTATAAAGGATTTATGTGTTTCGTTGGTCCAATACCCTGCCAAAATTATACTCATGGACATAGTGGTAGCAGACATTCCACCCAAGTATGGCATGCTGTTGTCCAGATCTTGGGGTGCCAAACTTCAGGGGTCTCTACAATTAGACATGTCATACGCTACCATATCTATTTTTGGACAACCAAAGAAGCTATATAGAGAAACTTTAATGAAGTATGTAGTGAGTAGTTAGGAGAAGCCTCAAAACTTTCCCATTTACTCATTGCATTCTGATATGGATTCCTTTATTCTCTATAATGTAGAAACTGATTTAGATGATATTCCAAATGGTATAGCAGCAGAACCAAAAGAAATTGTAAAAGAAAAGTCAACTATCCAAATTCAAGAGATATCAGATGAAAAAGAAAATCTAGATACCTTAGCTAAGAAAGATTCCATTACTCAGGATACAAATTATGAACATGAAATTTTATGGAATTTAGAGTTTGATGGTTCAATAAACAATGTAGGTGCAGGTGCAGGGGTATGGATCTATAACTTAGAAAATGATCATGCAGAAGGACACACTTATAGGTTAAATTTCAATTGTACAAACAATATGGCAGAATATGAAGCACTCTTGCTAGGCCTCAAGCTAGTCAAAGGATTAGGAGCTATAAGGGTATCAATCATGGGAGATTTTGAACTAATAGCTAAACATATTAACAAAGCTTACATAACCAGAGACCCTAGATTAGGACTTTACAGAGGTACAATTGTAGAAATCCTTAACAATTTTTTAGAAACCAAGCTTGCAACTATTCCTAGAAAACATAATATGCAAGCTCATAGCCTAGCTATGTTTGCCAGCACCTGCAAATTGCCTTTCCAGCCCAATCACCAGTATATTGTTGAGGCTAGGTATAGGCTAGCTATACCTGATAATCTTAAGAACTGGCAAGTTTTTGAAAACGATAAGCAGATTAATCACTTTCTGACATTAGATGAAGAATTTGCTAGCATTAATATAGATGTAGACATAGTTTCAAATTTTGATCACACTAATGAGTTAGATATTAACAAATTGGAAGAAAACTCAATAAACATGCTTCACCCTACTAAATTCATGAAAGCAGATATTCAGGATTTAAAGCAAATGGATATTGATGAAATAATTGATGATGAAACTGAAGTCATAAATCTCAAAGATAACCAATTACCCAATGGATTAACTCCTTTGGAGGACTTATTTGACTCCAATGATATTCCTAAAAAGCCTAAGATGGAGCCCTTGAAAGCAGACATCGAAGAATGCAACACAAGAACTCAAGAGAATCCTAAACTGATAAAATTGTCTAAATCATTACCCCGTGAGGGAAAGCTGAAAAATATTGAGCTAATAAAATAATTCCAGGATGTATTTGCCTAGAGTTATGAAGACTTAATATCCTATGATACCAGTATTATACAACACACTATCCCTTTGAAATAATATCAAAAACCTTTCAGGCAAAAGCTAAGAAGAATCAATCATGTGTTATTACCTTCCATTGAAAAGGAGATCAAACGAATGTATGAAGCAGGAATCATTGCCCCCATTAGGTTTTCAGATTGGGTATCTAATCTTGTCCCTACGAGAAAGAAAATAGGAGAAATTAGATTGTGTGTTGACCTTAGAAACTTGAACAAAGTCTCACTCAAAGATAACTATCCCTTACCAAAAATGGATCACATACTGCAAAGGGTAGTAGGTTCCACAAGAATTTCACTTTTAGATGGATTCTCAGGTTACAACCAAATTTTAGTCCATCCTGATGATCAAGCAAAAACTGCATTCACAAACCCATCGGGCACCTTCATGTATGTCAAAATGCCCTTTGGATTGGAAAATGCAGGGGCCACCTTTCAAAGTTCAATGGATATTTCCTTTGCAAAGGAAATCCATGATTTCCTAGTTATATACCTTGATGATATAACCGTCTTTTCTATGTCAGATCTACAACACCTGGATCACCTCAGGCAAGTTTTTCTTAAATGTAGAAAATTTAGCATCTCTCTGAACCCAAAGAAATCTTCATTTGGTTTGGAAGAAGGAAAACTGTTAGGCCACATTATCTCTAAATATGGAATCCGGATTGACCCAACCAGGATTGAAGCTATTTTGCAAATACCTCACCCAAGAAACATTAAATAACTTCAGGCATTTTTAGGGAAAATAATTTTTTTAAGAAGATTCATCTCTAATTTAGCTGAACTAATTAGATTATTGAATAACATGTTGAAAAAAGATTTGACTATTAAGTGGACAGTAGAGGCTAAACAATCATTCAAAGAAATAAAATTAGCCTTAACTCAAACACCAGCCCTTACAAGCCCAAAATTTGACAGAGACTTCATTATCTTTTCCTTTGCATCAGAACACACCATAGCTGTAGTTTTACTACAAAAGGATGATCAAGGATGTGAAAAACCAATAGCCTTTTTTAGTAAAGCTCTTAGAGATGCCTCATTAAAGTATAAAATAATGGAAAAATAAGCTTTTGCTTTGGTAAAAGCTATTAAAGATTTCAGAGTGTATATTTTGTATTCACATGTAGTAGCTTATGTTCCCAATGCTGTAGTCAAAGATATCCTGACATAAGATGGAGTTGATGGCAAGAGGGGAAAATGGATAACTACTATTTTAGAATATGATATAGAGATAAAACCTACCAAGTTAATTAAAGGCCATGGGTTGGCCAAACTTATGGCAGAAACAAATTTCCAAGCCCTAGACATAATCTTGTTGTAGAACTGGATAACGAACAGGAGATGGCAACTCCACAGATCAGCCAGCCCTTTTTAGACTTTCCTTGTTATGATGATATAATATATGTTCTACAAAACCTGCAGTCTCCTCCAGGGTTTTCTAGAACTAAAAGTAGGTTTTTGAAAATGAAAACTTCGAAATTTTGCATTATGGATAATACTTTATTTTGGAAAAATCATGAAGGCATTTTGTTAAGCTATTTATTAAAAGAAGAATCTGACAAAGTACTCCAAGAGTTTCATGTAGGGGATTGTGGTGGACTTCTCTACTGGAAGTCAACTGCTGACAAAATTCTAAGAGCTGGATTTTATTGGTCAACCTTGTTTTCAGATGTTAAAAAATTTGTAACTTCCTGCCACCAGTGTCAGATCTTTGAACGAAAAAGAAAACTCTTACCCTTGCCTTTGAAACCTATTTCCACAAAAAAACCTTTTCGACAATGGGGTCTTGACTTCATTGAAGAAATCCATCCACTCTCTTCTGCTCAGCATAAATGGATACTCACTGCAACTGATTACTTTACCAAATGGATAGAAGCTATTCCCTCTAGACAGGCCACTGATACTGTAATAATAGGTTTTCTAGAGGCTAATATTCTGTCTAGGTTTGGTTGTCCTGACAAAATTATCACAGATAATGCTGCAGCTCTCAAGTCAAGGAAAATGATTGATTTCTGTCACAAGTATCATATAACACTTGGTCATTCCAAAGCTTACTATCCTCAAGGGAATGGACTTGCAGAATCCTCCAATAAAAGTCTAATGAATATTATCAAAAAATTATTGGAAGACAATAAGAAAACTTGGAACAAGAAATTAACCAATGCTTTGTGGGAAAATAGGCTTACAACTAAGAAATCAATTGGAACCAGTCCCTATGAGCTAGTGTATGGAATGGAGGCAGTTTTCCCCTCATCTTTAGGAGTTCCAGTCATGAAATTACTTCAAGAAGCCCAAGTGGAACCAAATGATATATAGAGAAGAATTAACCAGAATATCCATTTACAACAAACCAGGGAGGAAGTATACAATCGAGCCCAAGTACTACAATAAAAACTTAAGAATATTTTTGAAAAAAGGACCAAAGCAGAAGACTTCTATCTAGGAGACAAAGTGTTAAAGTGGGATTCAAGAAGAGAGGACAAAGGGAAACATGGGAAGTTTGACTTCTTGTGGAAAGGACCATACATTATATATGCCTTTAGAGGAAATAATTCATATTTTCTCAAAGAATTGAATGGTGCAGAGATTGAAGGAGGACCAGTCAATGGTCGAATGTTAAAGCACTACATTGACCCAATTTACTAATTTTGCCAGTTCAATTGTACATACTATATCCTTCATAATGTTCAGTGTTGATTGGATGGTAAAAGTTTTGAAGTTGAAGCCTGAAGAGAAGGCCCTAAGCTTCAAAAATATTACTGTCATACATACAAATAAAGCAGCAAGGAAAAGGAGATTTGCAGAACACAATCAAAGTATTTCAAAGGCCATTGATCTACAGTTCTTGACTTTCCACCAAGAAAAGCCATCCCCAAGTGGAGCCACTATTATGTTCCTATACCAATAGGTGTCATATATCATGATTGACTTGGTTTAGCTCTAAAATATGTACATACCTTTGCTTGTTGCAAATGTTTTCCATATTTGTAAAAAAACAAAAAATCAAAAAATGTAAAGAGGGTATGCCCTAAAAGAAAAATCAAAGGGAAAAAAGAATAAAGAAAAGGTCAAAAAAATGAATGAAAATGAACCCCAAAGAAAAATAAAAAGACCATGAAAGTGTGCAAACCAAAATGCCACTACTATTTCACCTTTTGTATAAATAATTGTGTGAAACTTGTCACTTATGCCACAATCCATGGTAACCAAATAGTTTAATCTTGGTTATTCCATTTTTTCAATTTCATGCTTAGAGATAGAGAATAAAATCTAACCAAACTATTTAATCTTAGCG
Organism: Pinus tabuliformis; assembly: GCA_031772625.1. Classification (NCBI taxonomy): domain Eukaryota; kingdom Viridiplantae; phylum Streptophyta; class Pinopsida; order Pinales; family Pinaceae; genus Pinus; species Pinus tabuliformis. The sequence goes on from CM062818.1 coordinate 1,191,602,574, forward strand.
GATAAGTAGATAGGTAGAGTGAATAAAAGGATGCTCAACAGTTTAATCTGTGCCCTTGGATGTAATAAGGATAGACTTAGTTAGAATACCATTGTAAAAGAAAAGAAATGGTTTTGATAAGGGTTTGCCAGTTTAAGTGCACCCTAATAAAAGAAGAAAAAATGGTAGGATAAGTAGGTAGGGTAAGTAGATGATTGGTTGCAGAATTATGCATGATGAATGATTATCCAAATATCAAGTCATATACTTCCATTATCAAAAGCACTTAAAGATATGGATGACAATGGAGACATTTACATCATGGACAAAAGTCAAACTAATTAACTTCCTCACTCATTTTTCCCCTAAATTTTACTAATTTCCCATAAATACTAAAGGCACAAACAACCTAAAAGTTAAAGGGGCTCAGAGCATTTCTCTAACTTCTGGAGGGACCAGACCCTCGACCCAATAACTTGTAAGGCCTAAGTGCTAAAACCCCTTCATAATTCATTCATTTGCTTCAAATCTTTTTCTTAAGGTAAAATCACTCTTGTACATAGGAAAAATAAATGGTTCTTTATAAAAACCCCCCAAACACATTTTAGCCTAAGTCATAATGTTGGATGATGAATGTATTTTTGGAAACATTTACTTAGTGAATTTTCTTTTGCCATGGTCATATTAACTTTTAACTCTTATTGTTTAAACCCCAAAACACATTACGCTTTCCCGTATTAGTAATAAAAATTCCAAAATAAATAAATATCCCATCCCTATGGTTTGAAAAATAAACCATAAATAAAGTTAATTAAATTGGATTAGTCAATCAAATCATGATTAATTAAGAGCCAAACCCTCGATGCATTAAAAAAGGGATTAATTAGTCATCTGGATTAATTAATAACCTCTCCGCCAATACCATCATCCCCGATATAATTAAGTCATTTTAATTATTTTAATTATGCAGCGGGCCCCCTCCATTAACTCCCTAACACTTTCCACCGCCGACTGCCATTCGATCTGCCCTCCCTCATCCGACGACTCTCACTCATATTGCACGAGCCTTTTGGTCGAACGTTAACCATGCGATGAAATTTGTTTTGACTTTTCGTCGATGCTACGTGTCATCCCATTTGTGGCATCGCATGACCCTCTACCAAAACCACCAACCTCCTAAAAGTTGTGTGATGAAAACCATTACTACTCCCGCTTACAACTTTCGTTAAACAACAAAGTGTCCCCTCAGTCAGTTAACTCCAACTGTCTTTTTGCATTCACTCGCCAAATTCCAAAAATTCGTTGACTTTGTAAATAAAACAAAAATATTCATGGTTTTCTCTTTTTACTGAAAAAAGAAAGTTCCACTTCCATGCATGCACAGAGTATGTCCAGACCAGCAAATTATTCCCAACCACCAACCAATATCAGTTGCTGAACTCTAGGCCCCTGCGGACTACTGTGCACACCCTGCAAAACCTTCACCATAGCCATTTGTCCCGACAGTCAACCATAAATAGTTATTTACCACATTTCCTTCTCAGAAACCCTGTTTTTGTATTGAACTTCCACTAAATTTCTCTAAACTCAAATGATTTAGTACAATTAAGCTGTTTCCTAGTCCCAAGACTTCCCTAAGTACCTGTTTTATTTGAAATCCTTGAAAACCCCAACTTTCTTCCTTGAATACACAAGAACCAAGGATGGAAGCTCCTGTCACCCTAAATGTCGCACCAATCACTACTCCCCACAGGGATTTGGACTACCTTCCCTTGGCCAATAAAGATTTTCAAATTAAGGACCTTACTTTTGATGAAACCCCCTTGAAGCTGTACTGTAGATATAAGGACAATTATTTGAAAAACACTGATAAAATAGGTCTCTGGGAGTCAAATCTCACTAAATATCAGCTCCCCACTATCCATATTTTCCCAGATATTGTCCACCAATGCCATGCAAACTACAACCCCAATCTGAGAGCTGTAATGTCCCCTAACTAGGAAATTCTTTTCACCATTACAACTAAGTCTATAAACGAAATGTTGAAATTACATCTTGGCCAGAACCTCACTACTCTTTCAATTGCTGATTTACTTGATAAATCTTCAAGGCTGTCTAGTTTCAAAATTAACCAAGTCTGTCAGACCTTCATGGAAGAAAAATACAGGCCAAAAGAACCCTCTCCTTATATGTCAAGCTTCTTTACAAGTCTGGGCCAGGATATCATCACCATGATTACTTGCATTTTGGGTTTTACTACTAGTGAGTATGTAGATGAGTTGACCTTAGCCTACATGTCTATTTTCACCCCTGGTCAACCTCCTGCAGCCAAATTTGACTATGCTACATTCATTGTTGATAAGATGCATGACCAATTCATGAGATTAGAGAATGAGAGGGTATCTAAATATTCTTTAGTCTTGTATCATCTTTTCCTTTACTACCAAGCTGATAAATTCCCTTTCTCTGTACAAAAGCTTGAAACCAGAGGGAATCCTAGGTCAGTCATCTTCTGGACTTCCATTTTTCACAATTCACCTTCTTCTCCCTATCCTTATACACATTTTATTGATAAATTTGTGCATCCAATAACTACTATGTTGATAGGAAGTCCCCCTCCTAGAATCAGTGATGATATTAAGAGAATTCTTCAGTTATCCAAGAAATACAAGGTTGGGGACTGGTACTTGTACCAGAACCATACGAGATCAGGATTTATGGGTGTGAGCTGCCTCCCTTTAAATTGCCTAAATACCTCCCCATGAGATTATTTGCCTTGGAGTACTACAAGAAAATGATCAATTTTGATGAAATCCACTTTATGAAAGCTAAGAAGAAAGCTTAGTTAAGGATAAAGGATCACCTAGGCCCATTTATTTTCAACAACATAAGAGCAGGGAAAGAGGCAGAGGAAATCCTTCAGAGAATGAGATTAAAAAAAGTTTCATTTGGCCGTATGATCCTCATAGCTTCATCTGTGACAGAAGGTAGACGCATAAACTATTCCCCTACATCCATCATAGTATTCCAGAGATAGAATAGTATGAAAATCAAAATGAATGGGTGGAGGTAACACTTATAGAACAAGATAGTACACAAGTTGAAGTAGAAAATGTTGTGAAAGATTTGGAAAGACAACTTGATCTGGATTCGTTTGTACAAGTGCCTGGAGAATCTTCATATAGACCGACACAAGAGCATAGTGCATAGACATTAGTACAGCCAGAGACTTCAGGACAGAGAAAAGATTTAGGATCACATAGCATTTCTGAGGTGTTGACCCAAACTGAGAGAAACATAGGCAGCCCTCTAGTATTGCAGACCCCTCTTAATGAGAAGCGAATTCAAAAAGGAAGTAGGAATGAGACTAGCCCCTCTAGAGTGCCATTGGACCAGGTATATGTAAAGAGACAGAGATTGAATCCTTTGTCTAAACAGGAATATGAAGAGACAAGAAGTGACACAGTGCATACAACACTAGTAGGGGAGACACCAGCTACCTCTCAAACACAGGCACTATGTAGGCAACAAAGTGTAGAAGTGTCATCACTAAGGACAGCTTCAGAGCAGAGCTAGGATTTGAAAGAAAAGTACAAAGAGATTAAATATAGGAATGAGTGGCTCAAAGCTAAAACCTATGCCAAATATCTGAAAATGGCTCCTACAAATCAGACAAGGTTGATGTCAGCCTTTGACATCAAAGAGGGAAAGATGCAGATGAGCTTTTTGAAGCCAACAGTACAACAGCCAAAGTCCATGGAGGATTATTTAAAAACAGATTTTGAAGTTCTTGATAGAGACATCCACCCAGTTGATTAGATTGAGCTCCATAAGCAAACGGGTGAGATGGTCTATTCCACATTGACCAGTAAAGCCATCATTGCACACCAATTGCAGAATTCTTTGTATAATACTACACCATAGTTACAGTTGGAGAAAGCCTCTTCTTAGGCTAAGGACACAGCGATAAAATCACTAAAAGATTTGGTGATTGAGTTGGGACATGATCCCAAAGATGTTAAATCAGTTAAAAGTTTGATAAAGAAAAAGAATGATGACATTGCTGCACTCAGGAAACAACTCAATCTCCCTCCCCTCATACATCCACAAACTGCTGAAGTAATTGAGAAACAAAATGAGGAAGAACTTATGGACTTGATCCTTAAGTTGAATGAGCAGTTGAAAGAAATAGAGTAGGAACTAGAAGAAGCTTTGCAGTCCAAAAAGGGTGAGTCGACCACCATGCCTCAGACTGTAATACCAATGATTTCTACAGTAGCGCCATCCACTATTGCAGCATATTTGGCACCCAATGTTCCTCCAACAACAGCTTTGCCAGTAACAACAAAAACAAGTACATCGGAAACAGCATCAACTTGAACAAAGAAAACAGAGGACTTAATAAAGTCCATGGAAGAAATGAAAATCCAAGCAATTGAAATAAAGAAGCTAAAAGAAAAGATTACCAGCTTGGAAAACAATTGTGAGCTATCATAGATCAATTACACTAAAGAAGAGAGAAAGGATAGAAAGATGGCTGAAAAAATTAAAATATTAGAGAATGATTTAACATTGGAAAATCCATTGAAATATATCAGAGAGATTTTATGGACCAATATCATTGATTCTATCAATGATATTTGGTCTGCTATTTAGATCGTTTTTTAACAGACTGAGTTAATGAAACTAGCTACAGAAGCTATACAAAAGACCAGGGAAGAATTGGGGGAGAAAGCTGAAGAGGCAACCCAATTAATCAACTTCTTGAATAGACAAAACATGCAACAATTGGAGCAATGGGATATCGAAGATTGAACTGATACTATCCTTGAAATTAAGAAAGTTTTGACCAAAAAGAACTTAATGCTTAACCTAGAAAGAAGATGTCAAAGTATTCAAGAAGACATAAATGATTTTATGGTAAAATATAGCATTCTAAGGGATAAAGGACTTCCAAACCTATTGGTCATAAATGAAAAGCTGATGACTCATGATAACTACATTGAAATATTGCACAAACAAGCCAAGATTCAAGCCAGTTCTTCCACAGTGAAAGCACTACCTATAGGAAAAGTGTTGTATGATGGTTTGGAAAATATTTTCTATATTGAGCATGAAATAAAACACATGCTCACAGTCCAACCCAATTTTGAAAAGTATACTGAAGCTGACGAAGTGTACAGGAAATTGATCAAGATGAAGATACCAAATGAAGAATGGTGGACCAATATGCTTGATATCCTATAATTTACAATGGTAATTCTAAGGTAAATAGAGGATATTTACTGAGGTAAAGGCTGGTAAAGAGGTGAAGTCTGGTAAACAGGTAAAGAGTATCAGGAAAAGATAAAGAGTATCAGTAGGGAAAAGTAAGCAAGGATCCAACACACAATTACTAAAGCAACAACAAGAGGAAAATTCGAGTTTCAACCTCCAACTCTTCCATAAATAAAGGGACAACAGCAATCAGTTTTATATCTGTCTCTATATTTTTGTAAAATATATTTTTTATTCCCTAGAATAAATCTCATCTAGTTATGAATTATTTTTGATGTAATTTTTGTATAAATACTTCTCCATTCAAAGTATTGAGGGTGGATTCTATAACATCTCTGTAAATCTATGCTATCAAGCTAAGAAAACTTTTGTACTCAAATCTGGATTTTTGCTGGAAAAAAAATTAAAGTTGAGGACATTTCATCAGATTCTTGTGCAGTATAATTGCAAATAAGTATTCTATCCTTATGATTTTATGTGTTTTCTATATGTTTCCATGTTTCATGCATCTAAAATCTAAATGGTAAAATAGTCAAAGTATATCAAAATTATCTTGATTGCTCTCTACTATCAACAGTCTACCATTTATATGTTTTCCTCTAAACTATTTCGATAAAGGAATTCTTAACTGCTCTTCTATCCCTGTAGGTTTTCTATAATAAGTCCCTGGTATAGGATTCTTAATTGCCATTTGCTGGTTGACCTATCTTCCCTTCATATTTCTTATACTAACTTGAGGATTATTGATTGCCCTCTAGTCTTGAGAAGAACTATCATCCATTCAAGCCCCAAAAGTTTGTTTTTACTCTGTTATCCTACCTGTTGAACTCATACCTCAACAATTTGACTTAATCCAATGAATTATCTCTAATTTACTCCATAGCCTGATGGCCTAAAGCCTAGTTTTCCCATTTGTTTCAGAACTCCACGAATCTCAAACAAAACAACCTCCCTAAACATTAATATTAGCCTAAAATCTTTTCAAACATAGCTAAATCATAAAGAGAGAGCCCTCTCAGGACTAGGTGGGCTAGCACCTAAGTCTAAAAGTTGGTTTGTAGTTACCTTGGATCCTTTTGTTCTTTTAAATAACTTCTAAGGAAAATATGAGTGATAACAAAGGGAAATAATTTTTTTTATGATTTATTCCTTCATCTTTTAGGTTTTTCAAAATGTTGTGATAAACTTTCTTTCACTACTATTGGGTTTGAATGTTACTATGTTGTTACTGGTTTTTTACTTATTATGTATGGTTGTTGCTCTAATAATTTATTGACTTCTATGGAGTTGTATTACTATCATTTTTCTTACTTTTTGATTGTTAATATCTTTGATTCCCTTGAATTTCATTGTGATTACATTCTGTGAATGCTTTGATGAAGTTAGTTGGTCTTTATCCGTCAAGTTTTTGTTCCTTATTTATTCTTCACAACCCAAGCCAATATTGATGAGAGGAGGTCTCTAAATACTAAGAATTTTATCTAACTTTTCATATCCTTTAATATGCTTTAGTTTTTGGTTTAATTTACCCTAGTTTTTTTCAAATTCCTTTCTAATGTAGACAACCTTTTCCTCATTCTTTTCACATTCCTTTCCTTTCTATTTCATATTTTGCAATAGAATGTGTTCGATCTTATTTTCTTTTTCTAACTCTACTTTTAGAAGAACGGGTGATGAATATTCATATTCATGTTCTTCTCTTTCATACTTAATAAATAGATATTTTTATTTTTTATTATTATTTTTATTCTATTGTTTTCTTCTAAAGCATCAATTAATTCACCTTCCAAGGGTATTTCATACTCTTATTCACTTAATTCACATTCATCATGTCCTTCAACTTGGATTTATATGGCCATGAGAATGAAATCATTGATCCTTCTTTACTAGAAGATTATTCATGTTTATCTTCTAAGGATTTGTTATCTTCTTCCGTATAAAATATTTTATTTTGAAGCTCTACTCCTTGTATGGACATTTAGATGCATACTTTCCTACTCTTCCACAGTTAAAACATTTGAAAGGAACCTTAACTTTATATTTTCCAATTCCTTTCTTTAGTATTCTGACAAACTTAGCCTCTTCTTCATTTTATCTAGAACTTAAGAATTCTTGGTAATCTTTGGTTTTTCTATCACCTTTGAATTTCGCTCCCCTTGATGTAGATTTTTATTTTGCAGTTCTCATTTCATACTCTAGTAATGGCCCAACCAATTGATTCATTATTAAAGCGTTGAGGTCTAGTATCTCCTTAATGTATGATACCTTGGCATTGAATATTGTATGAATATATCCAAACACCTTTTGAGCTATAGTGGAATCCTTTATAGTTTCATCAAGGCCTCTCATGGTATTCACTATTTCATCCACTCTAAGGAAAAAAATTGATATATCCTCATCCTCAACCATTTTTTATTCTGAAATTGCATTCTATAGACTTGAAGATTGACCTTTTCTACCTTACCATCTAATTCATAGCTATTTTTCAAATTATCCCCACATTTATTTTTTAGTGTTATAATGCATAACTTTAACAAATTTTGATTAAAAAAATCAACTTAGGATTGCATTGATTACTTTGGGATTAAATGAAAGCTCAAGCTTGTCCTCTCTCTCAACCAATATAGGTGGATTTAAATAGTTATTCATAATTTCATCCCAAACATTTTCACCAAGGGGCATATTTTTTTTGTGATAACGACGCTCCGAAATTTTTCCTAACTCAATTTTGGAGCCTACTTGAATTTTTTTATCTAAACTAATAAGTTTCATTAATTGTTTGATTTGTTATTCTTACGTTGTTTCTAAGTGTTCCATCCTCCTAAGTCATTGTTTTCTAAGTATCATCACCAAACCTTTAGAATCACTTGTGTTATCTTTTCCAATGTTAGGTGAAGTCATAGCTTTTCTTGAATTAGAAAGTAGCCTTTTCTTCCATCCAACAAACATAAAGCACATAAAATCACATAGAAGCAAACAAAAGAAAGAAAAAACGCTTTTAAGGAAAATGTGCACTTCAAGATGATGAATACTTGCTCTTGTGTTGAGCACACTTCTTTAGGATAAAGAATTATTCCCTACTTCAGCACACTCATTCATACTTAGCAAGTGCACCCTCCTTGAGTGCATTCCTTTGGCATGAAGACATTTTCCATTCTCAAACTCATGAATGTGCTTTCTTATTGCATGTGGTCTATTAGAAAATAGGAGTCCACTTTACTTCTCTTAACTACCACATTCACTCATCGACAAGTGGCGAACATGTATGAGATGGATTTTCATGTAATCTCTTTCAAATCAACCCAGTTAATCATTCTTTCTCATATTCATTCTCATCTAGGTTGGGCGCACATCTTTGGATCAAGAAACTATTTGTCGATCTTCATTCCAAGTTCTGTGTGTCGATTCTATTAGTTTCCTTTCATGTTTTTTTGTCAATATTACTTTTCTTGCTGGAGTTTCATTTTTTTTTATAGTTTATTTACTGCCATTTTAGTTCCTTCTTGCTTCTACAAGTGTTATTTTTTGTGACAAGTTGTGACTCTGCATATTCCTTAACTCTTCATAATATATTTATGCTTGCGACAACATCCATAAAAACTTGTAGATATTTCATATTCACATTTATATCATGCAATCTTGTTGTTGGACTTGTCCTTAAGCCATTCTATGATAGAGCACACTTTTGAAAGCTGAAGCCCCGACTAACTCAGAAAATTTCACCGAGATCTGACAAGTTTTCATCAAGAGCACACTTCACCCTCCTTGATCGCATGACTGCACCCTGAAGAATTTAATGTTTTCCCTTTGTCTCTTCAGCATGCGGTAGTATGCCCTCCTTGTCCTCTTGAGTGCATGAACACACCTTGAAGACCTGAAGGCCCAAATCTTCACTCCTTCGTCTCTTCAGAGTGTTCCCTTGCATCCTCTTTGTCTCATTTAGCACATGAGAACAACTTGAAGGCCCAAATGAACCTCCTTCATGCTTTATGAGTATGCCTTACACCCTTTGATCTTTTCTTTCTCTTGCCTTAGTGAATGAGCGCACTTTAAAGCCCTAGATGACCCTTGAACTTCCTTCATGCATTAGAAGTGTACCCTTCTTATTTTAATGTAGATTTCTTTCCCATACAAGTAGCTGCGTGTCATCACTAATTGGATAATGGTCTCAATTACATTGTATGGCTCTTTGATTATGATTTTCTAAGCTATTTCTTGTAATATATAGAATATTTTATAAAGTTAACCCTTTTTTCCATGAGTTTGTCGGAAACCTTTGAGCAATATTGGGGGGGGTGAATCAGTCGTTTGATATATATATGATATTTTCTAATTATCACCTTAATTAATAAATCACACAAATGTTAACCAAAAACTAATAAACATCATAGTATGTGCATCACATAAACTTAACTGAAGACCATAAGAAGTTACAAAACAATAAACATGCACATCACATTAATCACACATGAGACACAAGATTTCTAGTGGAAATCATTCCGTGAGAAAAACCAACCTTGTCATTGTTTCTCTTCTCTGAATTTATATTGTGTCAAGAAATTGGTCTTTTACATAGCTTGTTTACTCCCATCAACATGGAGACTCAACCTCATATAAAAAATTCCAACACAATTGACTAGGAGACTTGATATTATTGATCAACTCAGAATAATATGTTCTCTATAGATCTAGAGACTACCATCCACTGAAATCCACCTAGATCAATAGATCCTAACCCAACCACCACTAGATTAAGAAACTTTTCCTTTTGATGAAGCTTAGATACCACTACTCATCTCTCATGAAGTCACTTCTCATCTCCACTATGGAAATCTCCTTTCATCTATTTTTAAACTAGTTCCAAGGCACTATACCCAACAAGAAATCAACTCTGCATACATGCTCTCAGTAGCAAGATCTCATCATCAAATCAAAATAAATCAAATGCACAAAACATTTTCTCTCTAATAACAAATTGTTTCCACAATAAATATGATACCCATGTAAATCAAATCCTCACATCAGAAAGCAATTATTGCATACTATAATTAACAACATACATCACTAAGGGTATGCTCCAAATGCAATACATATCCTACAAAAACAAGTATGACAAGATCATCAACGTATACTCTAGCAGCATACAAAAACTTCTCCAAATAATATCTACTCCAACAACATCAATTCTGATCTATTCTAGAACATGCTTTAGATTTACTCACTGTGCAGCAATAAACACTCATCAATTGAAGCATCTATGGTATACTCAAGGTCTGAATCATAATCAGTCTACAAAATCTTCTCTCCATGCATACACTCAACATCTATCTCAATCAACCATCACATAGCTCCGCGATCAAGTATATAAAACATGTAGGGAAAATTTGAGCTTAGAGCTAAGACCAAAGGTGCACAAATTGGACAAAATAAATCCACTAAGGTCACTACTTGTGCACTAAATGCATTGACATCATTAGAGGACCTTTACAAACATTATTTGATATTTTCAAACAATTTTGGAAGCGTATATGAATTTCCTTGCTAATTTCCGTCTGAACAGTGCGACGAATGCAGAGAAAATATCGTGAAATTGCTCTGTCACATGCTTGACACTTTCTAAACTTGACCAGAAGTTACAACCACTCTCAAAATCCTACATCCATGTAGCTGGGACTTTCTAGTCACTCTCATGAGTTTGTAAGGGAGCGACTAGGGCAGATTATAGATGAAAAGTATAATATCTCATATTTGAATCTTTGTAACATGTTGGAGCATATTCGCTAGCTCCTGAAGAAGCCTCTAAGCCTCTAATACAACATATGATACATATGCAAGTGGATTAAACATGCCTCCCAAGTGTCACTACAAAATTTACCTTCAAGGCCAATAAACAAATTTGGCAAGTGTGCTAACAGGGCCTCGACTCTCCAACAATCATCTGAACAAGATACAACACCTTTGAAAGATATGAAAACACCTTTGTAGCATCATCATTGAGCCATCACATCCCTACCAGAAGTCATCCTCATAAACATGAAGACCTAGTTGGAAACTCAACTAGTCTGCCATGAACCATCACGATCACATGTAGATATGCATGATCAACATGTAGCAACATCCTTTACCTATTATAGCACCATCCAACTATCTTGTAGCATCAACAAACCATCATGAGATGTCTATCAGTGCACATGTCAACTCCTCCAAGACCATAATGCTACGATCAAGCTTCATCAAAGTCATCATCTGATCAATATCAATGCCAACACAAACCAACATGAGTGACATGATACCGTTGATGTCAATTCCAACATAATCATCCTAATGTCAGCTCAACTAGCTAGCTAGAACCATGACCATGTTGACATCAATGACAATACTAAAATACCAACAAAATCCCCCTTTGGAATTGATGTTAGCCTTAACAACATGTGAGATTGATCTCCATTGAAATTATAACTCTGAAGATGACATTTGTCCATCCAAATTAACTCCCCCTTTGACATCAATGGCAAAGGGTCAACTCCATAGGAATAGGCAATAAGAACTGAAGTACATACTGGAGTAATACATATCTATATGGATGAAATATAATCCATCAAAAATCATCCATGCCTCCATATAAGAAAAAAGCAATAAATATATCCAATCAACATCCAGAGTATAATTCCATCCAACAATTAGCAGTAGTAAGTGACATCATGCCAACTTAAGGCAACAATAAGAAACAACATCATAAAAGAAAATATGAGAAACATCAAATTCATGCACCAATATGCACATAAGCATAAAACCATCACTCCTCCTCATAACAACATCATAAAATACA